>JAAIXI010000257.1:766099-1070537 GCA_013403645.1 Heliconius nattereri | reverse complement strand
CTGTTACACCATCCTACCTCAAGGAGCGTTTTAAGTTCCTGGGGTCAGACACCTTTCATTCCCAAAACCTCCGTTCCCACCTTAACCATATCCTCAAAACTCCTCTGTGCCACACGAAATACTATAGTGACTCTTTCACGGTTAAAACAGTAAAGCTATGGAATAAGTTGCCACTGGAAGTAAGACGGTCCCAGTCAATTGGGATTTTTAAACGACGTCTTAAACTTCACTATCTCCAACTCAATTCATAAAACGACAATATTATAATTGTATATGTATTTATCTTTAATTGTTGTATGTATATATATGTATGTATGAAGGTGTTTGTGTAGATATGTATGTATAAATGTATGTATTAAACTATTTTGTGTTCTCTGAATATTGGTTTATATATTTTATGTACTTTTTGCACCTTTATGCCTTCTTTTCTAAATTTAATCCTTCCGTTTTTTCTTTGGTTGCCTGTAAGAAATCGCTTTTAGTGATAAGGCCGCCATTGCACATTTGTTAATCGTATTTCTATTGAATTGTATTTTTTATTCTCTTCTCTCTTATTTGTGCAATAAAGTATTATATTATTATTATTATTATGCTATAGTTATTGTATTTTAAATAAACAAGAAAATTTTTACCCAGTTTCAATATATGTACAACTAGAAGTCATACTATTATAATTTAAAAATTTTGCGGAAAATACAGAATTTTAAACGAGTCATTCCACTTAATATATTAAGTATAGAAAAATATTTTTAGCAAACATATCTATCTCTATCCCTATTTTAAGGATAACCGCCCAAGCGCTATGACCACTAAACAGTATGACTTAGCGGTTTCAATGAGGCACACGAATCGAATTTAAGCCAGTTGTTCATATTATTAAACAATTAAAAAAAAATAGGAAATAAAAAATAGGAATTAAAAAAAAATAGGAAAAAAATAGCTTACAGAAATCACAGAAAATCTCTTTCCCTACCGCGCATACTCGTAAATCACAAGATGAATGAAAAAAGAACATATAATATATATGTAGGATGAGGAAAACTTCTTATATTTAAATGCAAACGACTATAATTTGTCATCATAGACTGATTGTGGCGACTGCCCCTCGCTGTTACAGGGCACTGTACTTGGAACGGTGTCTGGTTGAGTAAAGCAATGAGTATATTGAAAGATTTTAGAAAAATTACACAGGCGTTAGATAATTCATAATGCAGATTTAATAATTTGAAAAAATGAAGTTCTTTATACTTACTGAGGGTTCCATGCTAATTTCATGATTGTAGGTCAACAGGAACTGGACTTAGCACCAATTTCAGGATTGTATACCTACGGACATAAAAGTTGACAAACTTAAATTTGCGGACGAATGCATTTATTTTGTATAAAATGAACGACAGTTATAAGTTTGTAATGATTTTTTTTCTATGGAATATCTACAAACTTTAGTTTTTGGACATTGTTTCCTTTATTAGATAAAAGGGCTCAGTCTAAGCTAAGCTTGAATTTCAGAAAAAGCTCGAGACATTTTGTACGAAACCCTCGATGGGCGAGCCCAACTTGCATTTGACTGGTTTTATTATAAGTCAAGTTCCTGTTGACATACAATCATGAAATTGGTGTAAATATATCCGATAATGAAAATATCAACTAGATTTCTTCATTTCAGCTTAATAAAGATGGTTAAGACGGATAGACAGAAATACAGACACACGGAGAGACAGTTGAGATACGAATGTTTATATTGCTTGCAATGGAATGTTTATATTTAAAATAAACATTCATAAATCATGTTCAAGTCCCTACTTCAAAAATGCTTGTTCTTCTCGCAGCTTATTTAGACCACGCGCAACGGCCCTACATGTAGATTCCTCTCAAAAGATTAAATGTTATTTTAATACGACAGGTACATCAATCAAACGCTGGATAAGTGTTAATGCTGGATATAGGTATTTGCTGTCGAAACTTACCTATAAAACACTACGATAATAAATACTAAGTATAGAGACTTCTATAAATATTAAGGTAAAATCTGGAAAGTTGTGCACTTTTTAAAGAAATAGTATAATAAAAAAATATGATTAAAATGAATGCAGAAAGCGTACACATTGTCTCGCTGAGTTCCGCATCTCAATCGCAATATCACCAAAATTAGGAGGAAATTGGGGACTTTCCTACGAGGTTTCTACAGCGTGAAGTGAAGAATGTAAATCTTTTAAATCGACCTACTAAAATGCAGTTCTTTACAATAGATTGTGAAGAAAGATGATTTCTTCTGAGGTTACAGAAAAAAAATGTAAGGGGATGCTTTCTTTGATGTCGCCACTTTAACTAACAAAGTAGCTGTATAAAGCATTCGGAATTTACAAATGAGCCAGTAGCATGTAGTTTTGATATGGATTTGTTTTTCTAGACATATATACCTAACGCTATACACCTATAAACTGCTAATGACGACTGGCACGATTAGGACATAATATACAAAAATACTAAAAAGAAGACAGCTTCATGTTTTTCACGCGTAGCAGGGCGGGCGGATCCCAAGATACCGTGTTCCCCCCAAATTTTAGAATGCGTCTTCGCTTGTCTAAGGGCCGGGAAGTTAAAACGAAATAATTCAGTCTCACGAGTCTATCGAATGAGTCACCGAACCTTCAACCATCACTTTTGCAGTCAGACGCTGTAATGCAACACGAAATTTTTTTTAAGCTTCATACTGTATCCCGCACATAGGAAGGTAGGATGAGGGAATCTGAGAACCTAGTGTTAAGATACTTGTTTCCCTTAAGACACTTCGGTTCCCCACTTAACAGAGGCATTGCTTTCGCTCGTTACCAGAGCGAGGAAAATGAAAATATCAAATATTTAATTTCCTCGAGTGGGAATCAAACCTACAACATGCAACTGGCTTCAATTTTAATTACTCTTTACAATAATAAACATTTTCTAGAATACTATTCTTACTTTATATTCATAAATGTGAAGTCGGGTGCCGGAATAAGAGCTCTATCAAGCTGTGGAATTAATTAGAGTGGCTACACCGCACATTTTATCAGTAACCGCGTTTGTGATTCAGTTACAAAGGAACATTGAGATTACTGAATTAATAATTCCTGAGTTTATAGTAATAGCTTATTATTTCTACTATTATTTACTATAAAATATTCGTGAAACTATATTAATTATATAAAAATATTTCTTTTGTGAGTTCCGCCACTCAACACGCAACGTTTTAAAAATTGGCCGTTCCTTGAGTAACGGAGTGTCTTTACAAGCTAACACTGCCTTCACTCCGTCTACACTGCTATATGCTTGTATAATATAAAAATAATAACCAACAGACAAATTAAAGTCAATTATTAAAGCACACGGATGTAAAGAGTTTTTGTGGAGAAAGGAGTGTATTGACACTAGATTTACTTTGTTTTGGCTACTTTGCTATGCTATGCAGGAAGACGTACAAAGCTGAAATATTTGAACCTATTTACCCATGTATAAAAATAGTTTGCTTTACAAATCAGCTGACCGCTAAATCTTACCATCAATGATGGTCGCTGACGTCATCGCGCGGCGGAAAAGTAAGAAATACTGTTTACTGCATAGATTTATCTCGCGAGGTACTGACTCAGTAAGGTAGGTGTGTGTATTTATAAAGTGGCTGGCATCGATTGGCAAATATTGAAGACGGAGCTCAGTGGTGTGCCATTGGAGAGTCCTATGTACGGGAACACGCTGATAACTTTCTTAGTTTCACGTTACAACTCGCATAAATAGGAGATAAATAAATACGAATATGACAACGAATACGAATACGACAACGAATACGACAACGAATACGACAACGAATACGACAACGAATACGACAACGAATACGACAACGAATACGACAACGAATACGAATACGACAACGAATACGACAACGAATACGACAACGAATACGAATACGAATAGGGAACCTGGTGTTTAATTCGCGAAGCGCTACTCCGAATTTTGTCTTGCTACCAGACCAAGGAAATTAAATTTTATTGATTTACTATTTTATACGCTTTTATTTTCTCAATGTAACACTTTAGAAATGATAATAACTATATACATATAATGGCGATCACAAAGCAAATAAAGCCTACCCAGTTGTGGCAAATACTTATATTAAAATGTAAAAACTTATTATAATGATATCTAAGCCAATGTTATGATGTACCTAGAACACAAACAAGAGCGGCACTCATATATTAGCACAATTCATCATTACATATATAATTACTCACTATCATTACATCCTTCAATTAGATTGAACGTACAACTATTACGTTCATTCAGTCGTATATAATAGGTCGAGTATAGTAGAGGCCAGTCGTACGGACGCCAGGAAATTAAATATTTATTTAAATGTATATGTACCTCTAGTGTCAAATAAAAGCGCGGCGTTGAGCTCCGCGATTCGATATGCAATGCCTCCAGATTCAGCGGAAAGTGGGGAACGAATTGTTCTTACACTAGGTTTCCTCTGCCTACCCTACTCTGTGCAGGATACAGCGTAAAGTAAAATTCGAGACATTATACCAAAATGGGAGAATAAAAACAATATTTACAGCAGGGATCGAACCCACACCGCCTGCGAGTAGAAGAGCAATATACGGTAGTAACTCGATTAACCGGACTAATTGTTTTGGTTAAGCATACGGATAATCGAATTTATGATCGAACAGCCATCGTGGCGCAGTCTCACAAGCGTGTGACTACAAGCGCGACGGTTTTGGATTGAATTCCACTCGGGGAAATTGATTATTATTTATTAATATATTTGTTTCTTTGCTTTGGTAACAAGGTAGAGGGCAGAGTAGAGTAGTCAACACGTAATGCTTCGAAAATTCGGCGAAAAGGGGGGAACGAGGTGTCTTGACATTAGGTTCCATCCTACATATAGCAAGAAAAAAAGATCAAAAGGCTATGTATGTTTATTAATCAACATTTTTTAATAAAAAGTATTTGTATTAATTATATTTTATACATCTATCTACCGAATAGTTAGTCGGGATAATCGCGAATCCGTATGAAGGTTCAGATAAACGGGTTTTCACCGTATATAAAGTATATAAAAGCGAAGCAACTCGCTACTCGGGATACATCTGGGTGTATTTCAGACTTCAGTGATATTGTAACTCATGTACCTGTAAGTACGGATCTACGTAAACGCCGCCGAGTCTGCCAGCAGAGCGCGTGGCGTTGCATGTGTGCGGGCATAGAGTAGTGGTGCGCTGGATTGGTCTCCCAGAGACAGTGGACTTATTTTTTAGCTTAGTATTTTCAATTTAAAACGCTTCATAGAAAAAAAATATATGTATTTAAGTTTTATGGTTGTTTTCTGTTTTTTCTAGGTTTGAACCTAGTTGCTGTTGTTTAGGAACAAATATTTCTATAATTCTAAATTAAAATAATTTAAAATCCTCTTATTATTAAAAAAAATATAATATTAGTATCTTATATGGTCTAATACAACGTATATATTGAGGCAAGTCGTGGTGTAAGGGCACAAAGTATGACTGTAAACGCGACTGGTTGTTGGTTTGATCCCCAGTAAAGAAAATGAAATATTTATCTAAATTTACATTTTAAATTTTTCGCTCTGGTCGCGAGGCAAACCGCGGCGTTGAGTTCCGCCGCTCGACACACAATGTCTACGGAATTCAGCGGAGACTGAAGAACGGAGTGTCTTACACTGGGTCCCTTCTGCCTACCCTTCTGAAGGCGGGATACAGTGTGAACCTGATTAAATTTATTGGATAATATTAATAATATAATATTTGCAAAATGTACTAAAAAAGTTTATTTCAAAAGTTTTACAAAACTTTATACATTAACCGGCATCATCTACAAAACGCCCAGTCTTTGTCGACGCTCGCATTGCGCATGTGTGCGTGACGCCATAACCCGCGGATTCTAACCTAAATTCGAATTTCGAGCTTCGCTTTCCGCGGACGCGCCCGGCCAGCGCTAATTTAAAAATAAAACTATTTTTTTCACATTCGACGTACAACTTCGCGTTATTCTGCCAAAGGTTTTTACACAATTTTACATAATTATAAGAATTTTGAAATTTATTTAGGTTTTAAATTGAAGTTTTGGGTTTGGTGTAGAAAATAGATAAAATATTATGGTTATAAATAGTGTAATGGTATTTCGGTGACATATCGACCTCGACGGTTTTCGCGGTCTTTTTTGACAGTGTTGTGTTGTGTCACTCAGTGTGTGGATTGAAATTTATATGAGGTTTGTCTATTTTTATTATTTTTAGGTTAATCAAATTTAAATAATGATATAAAAGTAAAAAACATGTGTACATACGAGATACACTCGTATATTTTATTAAAGGAGGTAAAGCTTTACCTCCTATTGGCTCCTCCACCTCCTAATAAAGCTATTTTGTAACCATGTTTTACAGAATGGCATTCTGAAATGGACTATTAGTCTAAATTAATAAGTTCGTCTATATCAGTTATCATTTACAGACATCTTAGCTTACTTCGATTTATATAAAAGAATATCACAATATTAAATGATTTTTGGACACAACAATTTTGTAGTCATAAAATAGTTTTAATACACCGAATTGTAAAATAAATAATAACAATAAAGGATTCATAAATAAATAATAATATTTGCATACTACAGATTAATAGATATATAAAAACTTACTTATTTTTTTAGCTTTACGCTCTATTCGTATCCCGCTTATAGCAAGATAGGCGGAGGGAATCTCGTGTTAATACACGCCGTTCCCCACTTCCAATATCGAAGCATTGCGTGTGGGAAGGCGGAATTCAACGCTGCGCTTCATCTTGTTACCGGGGCAGGCAAATAAAACATTTTTATTTCGCCGAATGGATATAGAACGCACAACCGTCGCGTTTTACAGTCATACAGTCGTAGTCTGTGCCGCCGCGCCAATTTAATTAAATTTTTTGTGTAATCTCTACGTATTTCGCGCGTTTCTGCTTTTGCATTTTGTCCAAAACTACAGACATTTGTAATAAATCACTCTGTTCTCCATAAATATTTTGTATCTACCGATTGGTAGAAACCAGTGATGCGTTGTATCATGTGTAAGGAAATACAAAAAAACTTTATTTACCTTGAATATATGTATTAAAAATAATTGAGGAACATAGTAACGATATTGAGTATTTTCAATAAAATTGTATTTTTTTGTTTGTCTACTTGTATATTTTTTATTAATATTTATGATATTTTAACGCTGTTCCGAAAACCCTCCTTTTATATCGATTAGAGATAGAGAGAGAGAGAGTTCTCTGCTAACTGCTATCCCGCATTGAAAATATCGCGTGTTAACGGCACTTTGTTTTTTTCAAAGTCGATAAATAAAAAATCGAAATAGCAATATAAATAGTGATACAGCAATGAGCGGAGGTGTCAATTGGGAATGGAGTGTCCTATCACTACATACCCTGCTACAACGACACTTTCAATTGCTGTTTATACTGTCAATTGCTGTTTATAATGTCAACTTTCAGTCTATAAAAGATGTTCTAAATATACCTACTTTAATACTGCTTCTGTTTAGGTATCTACTACTATTAAGTTTTATTCAAAGTTGGCTAATATTATTCAATCTATAGTTCTATACTAATATAATGAAGCTCAACAGTTTGTTTGTTTTAGCGCTATAATCTCATTAATAACTACTTCGTATGTAAAAAAAAATGTGGAGGATATCGAGAAAGGCCTTAGACAATGTTATATCACGTTCCCCTTCACGTAACCCACTGACCACTGAACCTGCACTGCGGTCAGAGTCAGCTCGGGCACTCAGAATGTATCCTACCTTATTGTTATTGTTGTTATATTACGTATTGTTTTACACGGTTACTGAAACATATATTTATAGTGAGATAGGTATATCATTTACTTAATGATATATTTTACTGAAAGTCTCGTGACTTCATTTGGGTCAATACAGTACATTTCGAGCTTTCCATTTATATTAAGCAGCCTTTGAGTCTTCATACAGTCAGTCCGTGAGTAATGCTCTACTGGCACGCTCATAACCAATAAACTAAGAAATGAACTGAATTGAACAATTTGGATTATTAAAAAACACTATACATAAAGTTAAGCAAGCAAAATCTCAAGAAGTGACTCGTAAAAACAATTAGTAAAAATAAATGCTTTAAATGTTTACGCATACGGCGCGGCGAGTCTAACATTAGTTCTTGTTTAATTGCACACGAACGACCCGAAGAAAACAGATCTCGCTCCCTTATCATTATAAATGGATCATTACGCCGTTTAAATTGTATTTTATTTATAGAATTAAGTATATCTATATTATCTAGGTTTTGTAGGGTTCCGTACCTCTAAAGGTAAAAACAGAACCCTTGTAGGACTACTTTGTTGGCCGTCTGTCTATTATTAAGGTCCATGGGAATGTAAACGTGACGGTTGGGTGTTCGATTCCCGATCGGAGAAATAAAATATTTTTTTCCTTGCTCTGGTAACGATGCAAAGCACGGCATTGAGTTCCATCATTTATGTATTTTAATAGGAACGGAGTATCTTAATACAAAGTTCCCAGGTTCCTTCTGCCTACCCTGCTATATGGGGAATGCTTTGTGAACTTAACAAAAAAACAACAAAAAAGAACAGAAAGGACGACGGTTCGAGTAGGTACGAAAATAATTATAAGTATTTTTGTCATATTTTTTCAGTAGACGCATATAAATAACTCTCTGTTATGAATACTTATAGAGGGATGGGTCGTGCTGGCATGTAACTTGCTGAATATTTATAGCACGGGGTGAATTATTCTAGTCCTGATAACTTGTGGCTTAGCTTACAATTTATTATATTCTAGCCAGTTTTTAAACCTGACTTTACACGCAACAAAATGTTTGTTTTATTAGGTTATTGACACCTATGGTAAACTAATAATTAACTCATTTCCTCTAGTGTGAACCGAACTCACAACCATGGCGTTGCGTCCCACTTGAGGTAATGAATTGCTTTCATGTCCTCATTCTGGTAACAAGACAGAGTGTGGCGTTGAGTTCCGCCTCTCTACACTATATCCTGAAACTCGGACAGGAAATAGGGAATGTAATGCGAATAAAAGCGTAAACCAAAATTTATTCGACGTATATACGACATATTTATACAATAGAAGCATATTAACATTATCTATTTCTCCTCCATTTTGTTTATTTCTTAGTATTCAAGGCCAAAAAAGATTGTAGTAGGGCAGTTTTGGAACAATATCAAGAGCTGTCCTTAGCCTTGACGAAAATTATGCCTACTGCTTCCGTGATAATATAGTAAGTATCGTTTGGGGAAAACACTTGTTTACTTATATAAATTATATTTTAGATGTATTGTAGCTACTTTTGGTTGAGGTTGATAAATTTGATATTTTTAGAACGATTTTAATTTCTAAATAATTGATATAAGATAAGGTTTTGTTAGCAGAGCGACAAATGAAAAATATTTTTGTTACATCATATATATTTACATAAAAAATTAAAAAACACAAACATTAACAAACATTAAACATTAAGAGGACGGGGAACTTTATGAGGAAGGACGTCGTATAAGGGACGGATTAGCTTAGGGCAAGTGAAAAGGATGTGAGGAGGGGAACATGTGAGGAAAAAGGGGGAAAAATGGTAGCTATCTCTCTTTGCAAGTGACACGAGTGACAGACAGCTCTGCGTTGCTGTCGAAAGATATCACTTTTCTTTGCCGTGATAGCAATAGGTTTTCACGGTGACCGTCTCACGTCTGGCCTTATACAAACCAACCTGTATGTAGTATATCTAATACTATATTGATTATCGATTGTCTGAGTTGAATTTAAGAGGGAGCGATGTGTTCCTTCCAACACTTTGAGAACAAGTAACGTAGTAGGATGACAGTGGTGTGTTTGATTTTCACTGACGAAGATTTGATTAATTTTTAATTCCTCAATCTGATAAAATCTGTAATGTCTGTTGTGAATTTTAGCGCCAATACGGTTTCATATAAGCTGCAAGGTAGGCATAGGAAATCTAGGGGTCCAGTGCCTCTCCCTTCACGTTAGGAAACTTCCATTCCATTCTAAGCGTCACGTAGACGTTGAAAATGTCAAAAACAGATTCATATTAGATTTTAAGTTATATATATAGCTAGTTAAATAGGAAAGCAGAGCTAACGTGCCAGTTTCAATAACACTAATTGAAAAATCCGATGAAACCGTTGTAGCGTGGTTGGGGCGCATTCGACTGCACACGATGGAAAAATTTTATATTCATAACATTAGTGCCTCTGGTGCAGTAGATGCCTTATGAAGAATATTTACATACTAAGTTCTTAAAATTTAGTCTATGATAGAGGTGCGAAAATATTTAGATATGAAAAATTGTTTTGTATGTCCATTGGAATATCTCGCATAATTTTCGTTTGTACATTGGTTATGTACGTAAGCAATTCAATATAACTATGATTTATAAACCCGTTATTGATGATCGTCTGGACGTAAACAGGTCGTCAATTCGATTATCGACAGTAGTAAATATTTATGTCTATTGTCTATATTTGTAACGGTATGTAGCTATATATGCTACGTCTAGAGGAAAATCGAAGTTAGGGATATTCGATCTTTATGAACTCTGTGGAATACTGATTTATAAGAAGCTGATTGGATTTATATTAATAAGAATTGGGCCCTACTTCCGTAGCTGTAGGCCCTAACAAGGATTCCGTGCCGATTTTGTGACTACGTCAACGGAATTTTAAGCTTGAACTTTATTCCGAGTACAGAACAAGAACCTAGTGTTAAGTGACTCCGTTCACCACTTCCAGCCCAATTTTGGAAAAATTGCGTGTTGAGTGTTTCCAATAAAAGTAGGTACGTCATTATTTCCCCTGACTATATCTAATACGTAAAATCTTGAAAATATATCATAAAGTCTGGACTATGTTCTTTCAGCATACTCTTATTAGAGCTGAGAGAGTAATGTTGGAGATATTGACTTCCTTTAAAAAACACGCATACGAGCAAACCAATATATATTTCTTTAGCTTCACGCTATTTCCCGCACATAATAAGGGTAAGCAAAGGGAACCTGGAAACCTAGAGTTAACATTCTGTTCCCATTAAGACACTTCCCTAATTTTTGCCGACTTCTGGAGGCATTGCGTATTGAGTAGCGAAACTCAAAGCTCTTTGCCTTATTACCAGAGCGAGTGTTGTACCCACACCATATCAGGTTTACAAATAGACATTCTTCAAATATCATGTGATAGTAATACTAATACAAATATGCAAATCAATAGTTACAAGTGGAATTCTCCGCTGTCAATATACAAGTAGAATATTGAAATAAAATCTATCTCTTAACAATTGAAGCCTCCCACACTTAACATCGCTTATCTAATCAACCGAACATTATCGTAATTGTAGTGTTCATCGATCGTTGTACACATTGTTTCATCATTTTACACATTTTTTGTACACAATGTGTAAAAATTTACACATTCACAGAGAAAATCTGTAGTTATTCTTTTCTCAACTGCCGCCAGGGCCTATGGAATTTTTATGAAGGGAAATTGAAACTTTTGTTCAAATCTATACGTGATGGGTTTTTTTGTTTGAACGCGTTAATCTCAGAAACTACTAGTAGGTCAAATTGATTTCTTTTTGTGTGGGATAGTTCCTTTGTCGGGGCTATACATAGAAGAATTATTTGTTGTAAGCGAACTTTAGTTCTTTTTATATATTAGACCACAGCTGCAGTTAAATCATAAGATGATAAAAGTTACTACGAATATGAATGTACATATATAAAACTACGGTGGTAACGAAGTAAGAAAAATATATTTCCAATTGAATATTAGGGAAGACGTCCTCCGTTCTCTATTTTGTATTGAATCCAGTACAGTGTTTAAACTACCTATCCTCTTATCTTGGAGGTAGTCGAGGCAAAGAAGAAGTAATGTCTGACTGTAAACGCGACGGTTTTAGGTTTGATATCCACTCGGGGGAAGGATTAATTTTCATTTCCTTCAGATGAGAAGATAGACGTTGTATTCTGACAATGTTTTCAAAATTAGGCTGCGTGTTGGAAACAGAGTGTCTTATCACTAGAGTCCCTCTGCTTACCCTGATATATGTTGCATACAGTGTGTAGGTAAGGAAAACAAAAATCTTATCTTAGATATTATAATTTTCTAAGGTGCATTCAATATGTGAGAGATAGTAAGGACTACCATAAATTATATGTCTCGCACTGATCGTGTTCTCATTCGTTTGGAACACGATATATCCATTTTCCGTGACGTCTCGTATAAAGCGAAATTGGATAGAAACAATTTTCAACCTACATTTTATCGTATAAAACTTAACAAGATTTTGTAATATTATGAATCTTATCTTTTTATGCCGTTGACTTAGCGGCATGTTATATTCCGTTTTCCAAGGTATAATTTCAGAGCTTTTTCAGCATATCATCATGTTATCGAAAGGGAAAATAAAGTTAACTCATTCTGTGCTATTCATTTGAGAAAAACCGGCTCAAGAAAGATAGTGAGAGAATATAAAAATAATTCTTACCTCCAAATAAATGAACACGACCATGACTTCCTCTAAATGAAGTTGTTCCTATAGTTTGTTCATATATATGTACCTATGCGTTTCATACTGCATCAAATCTAAAGCATATCGGACTAACAACGAAACGTGAGAAGGTAATTTCATGCTCGAAATAACCACGCCTGTTTTACTATAAGAGGAATGCAATAAATCTATTTATATATACGTATTACTACATACACTACCGTGACCCGGATCCGTCTGTGTATCACTTAGTTTGTATACCAAATTGGTTTTTATAATCGCTTGCTTCTTTATATATGAATATTTTCATTCATTATTATATTTTGAGAGTAAAAAAGTTTTTGTTTGAGACTAATATTTGCGTAGCGGCACAAGCGCGTGACTGTAAACGTGACAGGTTGTGGGTTCAATTTCCGCTAGAAGAAATGTAATATTTTCATTTCTTCGCTCTGGTATCGAGGCAATGCGTTCAGTGCAGTGAGAAATCGACATGATTCAATGAAAACTCAGTGAAAATCAAAACCTAGTTCATATGACATACCTTCAAGTAGCGCGTCTATATTAGCGCGCGTATTCAAGTACCTTAAAGGCGGGCAACGCGCCTTTAGCTCCTCTGGTGGTGCCGTCAGGTGGTCCTTACGCTCGTTTGCCTTGTCTTTTCCATAAAAAAAAGAAACTAAAGTTTCACGTTTTTCCCATCCAGCCTTTTTTCTTTTAAAACGCTAAGTAGATTTCTATACAGCTTCCACTATCGTATAACGAATTAAGTTTTGTAATTAAATTATACTGCAGTGGAGATAACTGATTTTTTCCTGTTAATTTTATTAAAAAAGAATTGGAAGGAATAGTTTTTTCAAACACGATGGTTAAAAACAGAAATCCTTTTTAGGGATATAATTATACTTAAATTATAAGTATATTTCAGACCTTGCTATCTATAAAGAGGCCTATCTCTATAGACGTGTAAAATATAAATCTATATCTTCTTTCTTTCCTCTTTGTCATTATATACGAGTCCTCTCATATGATGTTATTATTATTGTTTTTTTTACTTTATTACATACCTACGTCCTGCTTGTGAAAAAGTAAAGAGACAGTTTTATGATGATTAGGCTTATGAAAAATATTTTAAATCTCTGAAAAAAAAATCACATAAGAGATTTACAGAGCAGTTCTTTTATCGACGTTTCGAATTTAAGCTCTTCTAACGTTTCGTTCTAACTTTTCAGCTTAACTTAGTTACTATTGAAATTTTCCGTAACTCGAAAGGCTTAGGACATTACTATCCCTCTTATTTATACCTATTTATACCTCGTATTTTTATATATTATTCATCTAATAAGTATGATTTTTATAGCTACATGGTGTAATCCCACAATACTATTTGCAGATTGATAAAACACGGCGTTGAGTTTCGCCGCTCATCACGCAATGTCTCGAAAATTAGATGGAAAGTATGAAACGTAGTGTCTTGACACTAACTTCCCTTTTTCTTCTCTACTTTGCTAATACAGCATTTCCAATAAAGTTACAAAAAAATCATATAATTTTCAATATAATGAGATTGTAAAGCATGAGTTTGCACTGTAGGCGGCGACCCGCGTGACCGGTGGGTGAACTTGGGCAACGACATTATGTTTATTTATTCTTGTTTTCTGAACGTTCTTTGAAGTATCGATTAGCTTGTTAATTGTTTTACCCCATGACTTCCATTTTTTAAGCATGGCCTATATACTAGGTAGGTGATTGAGAGCCCAATTGCCAATCAGGATTTTTTTATTATTCGAAATAAAAGAGAGAAAACGTATTAAAATTGGAAATTAGCGGAACGTAGTAAGGCAGAGAGCACCTAGTGTTAAAACACTAGTTTATAGGCCTGGATTCGAGAAGCAAGTGACGTGATACAATTTTTGAAAATATAAAAATTGGTTCCTATTAAAAAATGAATAACAGCCAAAGCCATACGTTCCGCAAGTTCTATAAAAATGAGATAAAATATAAAAGAAAAAAGCTTTAGCTCCGCTTAGTTTAGACGTCATGTAGGGCAAGTATTATTAGGCGTGTGCTTAATGCACTTAGTGAGTAGGATTTAAAAGCTTCTCGTTGTCAATATAAAGTGATAATAGAATTATATATAGGTATTCATTGTAAGTAATTCTAGAACCTTAGAGAGGTAGAACCTTTTATCGTTGTGGCAGTAAGTAACTCTAGATCTATTAGATATTCAACAATTAATGCTTCGAAAGTCAGAGAGGTGAGTGGAGAACAGAGTATATTAACACTAGGTACATTGCATGGCGTGCGTCATGTGAAATGCCGCGTAAAATTAAAATATGCATATATAAAAACAACATTCTGTCCACGTTTGTTTCTATCTTTCCTTCTATATAAAGACGCGCACGTTGAACCTCATGTAGGCGTCTTACAAACACTGTATGTATACAATTAAACATCAGTTAATTTTTTACGATGTTATTCGGTACGTTAGTGTGGTACAGAATGTCGATGACGATAGTGACTATAGTGCTGCTGTTAATTGGGTTTTTTTTTTGTTTCACGCTGTATCATGTCCATTAAAACACTCCGCTCTCCGCTAAATTCTTGAGGAATTGCATGTTAAGTGGTAAAACGCGGCGTTGAGGAACTCACCGTTGTTAGAGCGGGGAAATGAAAATAATAAATATTTTCATTCCCCGAGTGGGAATCGAATCCTCAACCGCCATGTTTATAGACACACGCTTGTCTACTGCTCTACGACGGGCGGCAAGACAGAGTGTGACGTTGAGTTCCACAACTAAAAACGAAATATTTAAAAAAAAATATTGCGTCAATTTAGTATTCGGACACTTTAATTCTAATTTACACGAGAATTACGGAAAGAGTGAGAAAAGAATTGCGTGGAAACCCGGCGTTGCCTCTTTAATAACCATTTGGGGTAAAGAAATTCATATTGTCATTATCTCGCCCAGTTCCGCCATTTAACACTCAAAAATTCGGCGGAGAGTGGGAAATTAAGTGTGTTATTGGGAAAGGAGTGTCTCAACACTTAAAATTTCCAGCTCCCCTCTGCCTACCCTGCTATGTGCGGGATACAGCGTGAAGCTAAAAAAACAATATATTGTTGATTATTTATTGCTTCTGTTATTTTTATTACCGGATTTTGCGGTTTGATTCCCGATCTTGTAACTTCGTTTATAGCGACGTACATTATTAGGTGATTTAATATGATATAGAGTTATTTTCGTTTCATAACTCGATTGTCTTACGGACAGTATGAGTCATGAAACTTTATTACTATTTTACATTGTACTGTTTATAAAAAGAGCTATGCCTGACTTATTCAATTACATTATCCTTATTTAATTAAAATAGGTACATTTAAAATCTGTACCTACTATAAGTGAAGTCTGACTGTAAACCACGACTTTGTGGGTTCGATTCCCTCTCGGGGTATAAATAGATGTTCTCGCTCTGGTAAAACTCTGGTAAGAACAGAATATTTTAACACTAGGTCCTCTTTGCTGCTGGTATGGTCTTGGAAACCTTCAGTGGTCCTCTGCCTACACTGCTTTCTGCGGGATACAACGTGAAGTTAAAAAAAGTAAATAGTAACAAATAAAAGAAATTAACGATGTATACAGTGACTAATCACTCTGTTTACTTGCGTCTCGTTTCATGAGAAGATCGGTTTATTTAGATACACATCCATCGTGCGTAATAGCCAATAGGTAATGCCAGTGACGTTACTAACTTCTATATGCTTAAGCATTTTGTATACAAACTTTCTCTGCAGAAACTAACTAGCTCAACACATTGATCTCAGGAACTACGGTTTAAATTGGGAAAATATTTTCACAGAGCAAGCGACGGTTTTGGATTTCATTCCTATTCATGGGAATAAAATTTTTAATATTTTTATTTTCTCATTCTGGAAATAAGACTAAGCCCGTGGCCTTGAGTTTCGAAACTCAACGCCACTTTCCTTTAAGAAGTGACAATCGGAAGTGTTTAGTGGAGTAAGAAGTGTCTTAACATTAGGTTCCCATGTCCCCTACGCGTGAAGCTGTAAAATAATATTTCAAAAATATATATAATGTTGGTTATACGCGAATCGAACCCACGACCTGTAGTGTTTACAGTCTTACGCTTGTACCTCTGCGCAACTACTGGCGTGTATTAATTATAATCAATACAATTATATCGTTTATCTTCCAATTTTTATGTGCGAATCTCGAAACACCGTAAAATTATAAACCGTAAACTTTCCGAATATTTTTTATGGGCTATTATATTTTCGATCGTTGATGTCACTTTAGCTTCGAATGCGGCTATTATTAAACACCTATAGACGATAGACGAGACGCCGTCATGGCGCATTGGTGGTGGCGTGTCTGACGGAATGGTAGTTGTGGGTTTATATTTCATTTAGTTATTTATATATAATACTAGCTTTTTTATCTGCGGCTTCGCTCCCGTGGCCAAGTGTGGCTACACTTTCGTGGTACCCGAGGCAACGGCGTATAGCTTTCCTCAGTAAAAGAACTATCTAAAGTTAAAATTGTAAGCACAACGGTTGTGGGTTCGATTCCCAAGGAAAATAAGTTATTTTAAATCATTTGGTCGCTCTGGTAACAAAACAATGGCGTTGAGTTCCGCCACGGTTCAACCAATGTTTATGAAAATTGGCCAGAAAATGAGGAACAGTGTATCTCGTGACTTCCCTCTGATTATCCTGATATATGCGGGATAGAGCGTGAAGATGGAATAAGTTCCGCACAAATTTCAAAGTCTATTCTGTGATCCTCGTTTTCTGTTAAATATTCAAAATGTCTTACGTATGTCCTACTTAATTTTATAAAATAAATATAAAACTAAAAAAAAACTGATAAATGTAAAACGAAATATTAATTTATTAACTATTTATTTTATACTAAATTCGCATATTCTTTAACTTCCAGAATAAAATGGCGACACAAACTGAGGTAACAGGCGCTACGACGCCCGAAACAGAAGCTCCCGACACAGGTCAGGCTCAGCCTCCGCCCAAGAAGCAGGCCAGGCCTCGAGGCAAACAACAGCCAGAGAGACCTAAAAGGAGTTTATTCTGTTTGACTTTGAAGAATCCATTAAGAAAATTGTGTTATGATATAGTCGAATGGAAGTATCCTTTTATAAACATTGAAGTAAATAAGCTTCATGTTTTTTCACGCAGGGTATAGAAAATCTAGTGTTGAGAACGGAGTATCCGTTCGCCAATTTCTGTTCAAAGAAGAAGAAATGAAAAAAAAAGAAAGTAAAGTGTTGGTTCGATCCTCACTTTTATTTTAGATTTGTTTAAAATTATTATTTATTTTAGATACTTTAAACAAAGATTGAAAAGATAGAGAAAGATAGAAAAATATTTTACCCAGACTCAAACATACTCCAATTCTATAACAGTTCAAAAAGCCTGGTTAATTGCATCACCGCCTACTGCAAAAAAATATCTATACTAATAACCAATAATAACATTTTTTCATTGCTGTATAAATATGATATGTAGCACAGTCGTTGATACGCTTCCTTCTCCTTCTTTCACTTTTTTTTAAAATCTCTTCGTTATTATAACACAAAGCGTAACGTTACATATCCACACCAACATAATTGTACTGTTTCGAAATTAGACAGTGAGTGAGGAAGGGAGTGTCTTAACACTTATTTCTCAGAATATCGAAAGAAAAACAAGAAAGAAAATATACTTGGACATCTTGAAAGTAATAAAAAAAAAACAGTAATACAATTTCCTCAACACAAGTACAGGCCATTTGAATACATGATATTGACAACGATATTCGCTAACTGTATAGCTCTAGCAGTGTTCACTCCGTACCCGTCGGGCGACACAAATAATACTAATCAAATATTGGTAAGATGTTTACAAAATACCTTTCACTTTAAATTATATGGGCCTTGAGACCGTCATAGTGCAGCGGCACAAAATCACGACGGTTGTGGGTTTAATTCTTTCTCAGAGGAATAAATTATTTAAATTTCTTGGCTTTGAATAGTATACAAAATATTGAGTTCAACATGCAGTGGAAAATGGGGAGCAAAGTGTTTCAATATTAGGTTCTCATGCTTTCCCTGATATATGGGAGAAGTTAAAAAAATATGGGATATGCATAACAAGCTATTGCCTTCCTTTTTTAACCGACTTCAAAAATAAGGAGGTTATCAATTCGACTGTATTTTTTTTTTTTTTTTTACTTTTCTTTTTATGATGCTGCATGATGAGCGGCGGAACTTAACGCTGTGATTTTACTATTATGAATTGAAACGGGGCTTAAATCCTCTAAACGATAGCCACGTACTTACTACGGCACTGTAGTGTCTTATTAACAACATAAAAATCGATACAATATGATAACAGCTTTTTTTATCTGATGGGCAAATTGATAGAATAGATGAAGGGAATTCTGAACTAGTAGCAGTTGTGATATTATATTTAAAGTTGTGAGTTCAATTCACAATTGAGAAAATGATTATATTGAATTTTCACTTCCTCACTCTGGTTAGACAAGGCGCGGCGTTGAATTCTGTCATTTAACAGCAATGATAAGAAAATTGTATAGTAAAGTGTCTTACATACTCTCTTTCTCTACTCTGCGGGAAACAGTGTCTTTTAAATAAAAAAAAGGAATAAACATACTCCGCTCCTTATAAAATTTCAAGAGACCCAATCTAAGTCTGTAAATAGTATTTTCGCATACATTACCACTTTTTCCTTTTTTATTGAAAATAAAGTTCAAATATGTCATTGTTGCACCAGGCACGCAAAATTTATATTTATTTCCCAGGAAAAAGTGGAGTGGATATTTATGGCTATATTCACGGCGGAGTGTATTATGAAGATCATTGCGTATGGATTTCTGTTCCATCCTGGTGCGTATCTCAGGAACACCTGGAACAGTCTCGATTTCACCATTGTTACTATCGGGTAAGTTTTATATGATTATTTATATCTTTATCTTTTAACTTAACGGTTTCTTCCGTATAGCAGGTTAAGTACAGGGAACCTGGTGATAAGTTTCCGTCTGTCGCCGAGCTTGACCGTACAGGAGGTGGTATTTGGTCGTACAGTTAGAGTGACGGTTGTAGATTCGATTCCTATTCGCGGGAGTGTATTATTTAGATTTATTCACTTTGATAACAAGACAAAGCGCGGTGTTTTATTACCCTTTTTTTAAGTCGAGCAGTCGGGTAAAAATAAATTGAGTTTTAATAATAAACGGATATCTGGACAATCTCGAAACATTATTACGTCTAGAACTAATCGTAAAACGAAGTGACACACATCGCTCACGCTCTCCGCTAATATTTTATTTATATGTTATGAAGTAACGAAATCAATGACAAACACCCATAAAATACAAATACATTTACAATGTAATTCGTATGTTATAATTGAACTGAAGTAAGTAGTGGTTTTCTTTTTATTATGTAAAATGTTGTGAAAGAGAGAAAAACCTTGTACGAAAGATTGTAAATCTTTCTAAATGATTTTTCTTATATTTATAAATAATTATTGTTTCTTGAATAAATAATTTGATTAGATTTATTACAATCATTTTTATTACATTTATAAATATTTATTATTTTCAGCTCACTCTTGCATTACTTTTCAATTATAATCTTAATTAGTCAGTATACTCAATTCATAAGTATTTTTGAAGAAAACCGCACCTAAACGTTTATTTAAGTATAACGCGAGCTTGGCACGTAACGAGACACCATAGAGTTATCATACAGGGACACGTTACTGGGTCAACGAATGGGCTTTATCTAAACGAGGATTGTTTTTTATAATTAACATTCTTTGTACAATTTTAGTGAATGGTCTGATAGTATAGTAGTAGCTGGGTGATTTAGGTCGGAGGTAGTGGGTCCGATCCTTAACGTGGGTAAAGATTTAAAACACAGGCATGTACATATGATTTGCGTATACCTAATGGCAAAACTCACTTCAAACTGTTGTTTGAAGTGAGTTTTGAGACTTCACTGTCAAACAGAATGCAAGAACAATAGAAAACCTTGATATCATTATAAACTAAGTAAGTCGTAGTCTATACAAAATCTTTGTCACATTTTCTTGTAAAATTAGAAATAAACGGACTTGACCTGCTTAACAAATTTGAGGCGTGTTTGACGTTAGAAGCGCTTTTCGCGATATTTTATAAAATAGTCGTCGCCCGCAACTTCTTTGTTGGATCGAATTTGCGTGGAAGACGTTAAATGGAAATTCGTATTGTTTCGTTTCCGGTAGGAATTTGGAGATATCCTCTATATACTCTATAACCTGGAATTTGGCATGCCACATTCGTCCGTGCGTTGTCTGTCAGTTACTCAGTAACGGAAGAGTTTTATATATTAGTAGTGGCAAGCAAGCGGCTTCGCCAGCTTGGACAATATAAAAAAATACTAACCCGGATTACTTTTGAGTAGTAATTTGTTTCCGTTTAAATAAATTTATTGTAATCCATCTTAATTTTAATTATAATCTCCATTGATCTGAATTAATTTATATTTAAAATTTTAAAGTATTATTTTTATTAAAAAATATTTTTTAACAATGATATACAACATTTTTAATTAAGTAAATTTATTCGTGGATTTTTTACAATAATTTAGTCAAAATATTTTTTTCAACTAAATTGCAATTAATTTTTTTTTAAATTATGAATTGATTGAAATATAACAAACACTTAAAGTTAAGGGAACTTTTCCCAAATAGACTAAATAAAATTTATTGTATTTAATATATTTTTCTTAGGGTAAATTACATTTATCCAAATGAGAACCGAACCCACAACCGTTAATTTTACATTAGATATGGCGCCACGACGCGACGGCCTCTATTTATTTAATGATCCCATATTTACGCGTTTGGGTCGATATCAGGTGTTCCTTGCCAAATAACGCGACAATGGCGTCCTTCGATTCAAATAGAAAAGTGCTTAGTGGAATTGATGACCCATTGTATAACAGCTATGTCTCAAGGTGTTTATACGAATAGGTGTTAGTTATAGTTAAATTTAGATAGTTTTTATTGTAAACTCAAGGAACTTGTAAGGAATTATAATTTTACTAAGAAATAAATGAGAAGTATTTTGAAATGGATTAAAATTTCGAACGTATTGGGACTCAAAGTAGTGCGTCTTGGAACAGACCCAACTAAGTAAGCCCATCATAAAAACTTAACTTTCTCATCGAGTCACGTTGAGATTTGATACACTTGTCACAGTTGGGCAAGTTTTAATTATATTTAACAAGTGAAAATATCACAAACCCATAAATCTCTTGTTTTTCCCTTTGAGGTACGGAACTCCAAAAAAAAATATCAAACTTACGACCACTTCCTAATGGTACACATCATTCAATTCAAAATCCATTACATTACCCGACCTATATATAACAAAGGCACTGCAGAACAAAGCTCACTAACCTCAATATAAAGCTACTCAAATGACCCCATTAATTATACTATGACGTAAGTAAAGTAGGGTATTTATAGAACGAGGGCTATTTTTTAAATTTGCGCTGTATCCTGCATATAACAGGGCAGGCAGAGGGAACCCAATTTTTAGTCACTCCGTTTCATATTTGCCTATTTCCGTAAATAATGTATAAATAAAATATAGAAGAATACTAAAATAGTATATAAAGAATTAAAAACAATAATATATTAAATAGTATCCTTTGTTATATATTTTTTAATAATCATTAATTTCTGTTATATTTTGTTCTATTTACAGCATAGTAAGTCAAGTTCTCCAGCACATTTCTAAGGATCTGTTCGACGTGAAGGCTTTGAGGGCCTTCAGAGTGTTGCGACCTTTGAGATTGGTTTCAGGGGTGCCAAGTATGTATATTGTATTCTAAACGGTTTTATTTAGCTCACCCTGTTTGTTTGTTTATTTGGGTCAAATTTAGTAATTGAAATTTAACCCTCTTCCCTGATCTGAAATTTGGTATACGCCTTCGATTCTGGTGACAATACAATTATCCATATTCAATATTATTGTGAATCCACCGCTACAAGATGGCGGACAACTTAGTTTTTTTTTTAAATGTATTAAGTTTTGCCTGTTACCAAAAGGACACAGCATGTAACAGAAGCTTTTCTTGCTACGTTGCTTATTGTTCTTATTACTACATTTGGCGGGGTTAAGTTCCACCACTCAGCTCACAATGCCTCAATCGGTGTTACGTGCGAAATGAAATGTCTTCACATCAGGTTCGTGTGATGTAATGCAGACTATCTACCCCCTTCTTGCAAAAAATTTAGTATCCCACACAAACATTATTTTTCGATTCGTATCAGCAATTTCTGAGATTAGCGCGTTGAAACAAATAAACTATTGCACTGAATATTAAACTATATATTTGGACAATTAATACAAAGTAATTTAACTTAAGAGACATTCTTTTCTAATTTGTACTATTTTGTATGTTTCAGGTCTGCAAATCGTGTTAAATTCAATCTTGAAGGCCATGGTGCCGCTGTTCCACATAGCTTTCTTGGTGCTTTTCGTCATAATTATTTACGCCATTATAGGATTGGAATTGTTTTCTGGAGCGCTGCATGACACGTGTTTTAAGAAAGAGACCAGTAAGTAATATTATTAGCTACTTTGAAATTATTTCTTTTACCAATTTTTTACCAGAATATTCCCTTCTTCCAGTATCATCGACACTGTGTTATCGCTCTTCCTTCTTAAATATTTTTTACATTCTTTCGTCACTCTTTCTCTCATATAACATCTCTCTCTTTCATCATAATGTATATTTCAGACGACATGACAAATGACCCCAAGCCTTGTTCACGCTACGCGGACATAGGAAGTCAATGTGACGAAGGCTTTGAGTGCAAGGAGTACTGGGCCGGCCCTAACTATGGTATCACAAACTTTGATAACATAGGCTACTCTATGCTGACTGTGTTCCAGTGCATCACTCTGGAGGGATGGACGGATATTATGTATGCTGTAAGTTGGTTTTTAGTTTCACGCTCTATACCGCGTTTAGGTGGATAGATTGATAAAATACTCCCATCCCCATGGTTTGTATAATATTCAACACATTGAGGGTCAGTGGCGGATTTAAACCCGCTTCGCTTGTTTCCAAAACGAGAAAATGATAATAATTCATTGCTCTGTGTGAGAATTTAACTCATAAGTGTTGCGGTTACGTTAAGTTTTTACTAGAACGTAGTGCTTAGACACTCCGTTTCCCATTTTTTAAATTGAATGTTTGAATAACTGACTGCATCTGAAGGATTTATGTTTATTTTTGTATTGAAAATTAAGTGAAAAATTTAATTTATAAATGTGTTTAGTGAATTATTTTAAAGTTTTTTTTTTCAGATAGCAGACGTGAAAGGTAACACGTGGGTGTGGATATACTTCGTCACGCTGGTCATATTTGGAAATTTCTTTGTTATGAATCTTATTCTTGGTGTGTTATCTGGGTAAGATTTTTTTTATTCAAATCGTTCAGGCAAATGAATTCACAAGCGAGTCGCTAGCTTACAATATTTATAAAACAGAACTTTACTTATCAAAACAATCACAAAACTACAGAGAATTCTCAAAAGAAAGAGAAAAGGCGAAGAATCGGGGTGATTTCCAAAAGTCTCGCGAAAGGCAGCAGTTTGAAGAAGACTTGAAAGGCTATTTGAATTGGATCACAGTCGCTGAAGAACTGGATCTGGAGAACGACCAGGGTCCAAAGGAAGAGGACCAGGATAATCAGGGTATGAAAATATTTATAATTTAGCTTATATAAGGGTTAGTGGTGAAACTGTTATAGAATTTGTTAGATTTTAAAGTGCCCTGTGTATTTAGAATACAATAGCTATATTTTAGACTGTATTTTTTACATGAACTATAAAGACTTATTCCCGTTCATTTGACAATATATGTATTTTTACTATAGTACTTTTAAATTTGCATACTACTTTGCTCAGGGAAATAAAATAACTTGTTAATTTTTTTATGATTATTTGCTTTGGGCATTTCACATTTATGGAGTAGACACAAGAAAATTGTTCTGGGGTGAGCTATGACCACTCAGCCACCTATTCCTACGTCAATGTTACTTGCACTTGTAGGGAGGTTAATATAATCTAAAGTAGTTTCACGCTTTATCTCTAGCGGGGTGGTCAGAGAGAACGTTCTTTCAAAGAACACAAAGCGGAAAACTCTCTTGATATTAGGATTTCTCTGTCTACCATGATTTATGCCTGATATAAAATGTATTTTTATAAAATGATGTATTGAATTTATTCTTTAAAATAATCAATCCATATAAAATACTCAGGTAATAAAAAAGAAAGGCGAAGTAATGATGAAACACAAAACAACGTGAACGCTAACGGGGAGCCGCCGCAGACGACCACGTGCAAAGTGTATTGTAGAAGATTTGATAAGGTAACTCATTTTTAATTACTTAGTAATTGTCTCCTATAACGTCATCATTTCAGGTCATGATAACTTCATGACATATAAAATTTGTATATACTTTTGTCATTGTATCTTGGGATCAAAGTGCAGTAGAATATTTAAATGATCTTTAATTATATCGAATCTATTTTTTTTAATAAGACTAAACGCGGCGTTGAGTTCTTCCACTCAACACGCAATACCTCCAGAATTCAATGGAAAGTGGAAAATGGAATGTTTGGCTCTAGGTTTTCTCTGCCTACCCTGCTGTGTGCGGGATACAGCTTGAA
This sequence comes from Heliconius nattereri, assembly GCA_013403645.1. Lineage (NCBI taxonomy): Eukaryota > Metazoa > Arthropoda > Insecta > Lepidoptera > Nymphalidae > Heliconius > Heliconius nattereri. The sequence goes on along the minus strand of JAAIXI010000257.1, from coordinate 1,045,167 downwards.
GCTGGTTTAATTTTAATTTTAATTTACAGGTAAACCGGCGCATGCGCAGGGCTTGCCGGAAAGCTGTTAAATCCCAAGCCTTTTACTGGACCATTATTGTACTTGTATTTTTGAATACATCAGTACTCGCGTCAGAGCATTACAAGTATGTGTAAATTTGTGATATATTTCTATTTTTTATATGACGTGTGCAAATAAATTGCGTAAAGACTTTAACTGTATTTGAAGTTTAATTATTTTTATACCAGCGGACGCGCGCAGCTTCGCTTGCTTATTTAGGGGTGAATTCTAACAAACCACGAAACATGTGTTTAATGAAATATTTTTAAGAGTCTAAATTTCAAATTTTATAATAATCGGTGGCGTTTTAAAGATATTTCTATACAAATTTTCAACCCCTTATTTGCACCCTTAGGGGAAGAATTCCAGAAAACCATGAAACATGTGTTCAATTAAATACCTTTAAAAATCTAAATTTCAAATTTTATAAAAATCAGTGCCGATTTAAAATTTTTCAATACGAACTTTCAACCCCTATTTCACCCCTTTAGGATTAAAATTTTTCAAAATCCCTTCTTAGTGGATGTCCAGATTACGAAAGTAAGCATCTGTCCAAATTTCACGATTCTACGCACAGCGGTTACGACTGTGTGTGCGTCTTACCTCAGTCAGTGAGGACAAGTCCTTTTATATATAAAGATTATTTGAAGATAAACTATGACTATATTAAAGATATTTTGTAATATTCTGGGACCTAACATGTGTCTACATATTTATTAATTTGTTTTCTATTTCTTTGGAGCAGAGTGACAGTTTTGTCATTATTATATGATTACATTTTACAGCCAAGATCCATGGTTGGATCGTTTTCAAAACCACGCGAATAATTTGTTCGTGGTTCTATTTACTATGGAGATGTTGGTCAAAATGTACGCTTTGGGATTTCAGGTAGGTAGTTTTTAAATTTTACTATAACTTTTAATTGATATTAAATATTGCATTTTTGTGTGTTTGTGTCTTTGAATTAGTAGAGATAGTAGTGTAGTAATAATTCAGTTTGCCTTTTACACTAATTGTGCATTAAGTGACAGATCCTAAAGTCACATTTTGTCAAATCAATCCAAGAAAACACTTTTAATTTTTTATATTAACCATGTGTATCACATATTAACTGGCATTTCGACAAATACTGCTTAAAGTAAATATTCCGCTATTTTTAGCATCACGTATCTTCCTCATAAAGACAAAGAGAGCTGAGTGTTAAGACACTCTATTCTCAAATTTACATATTAGTGACATATAAAATATACATGAATATGCTAAATTATAATATTTCTTTTCTTCCAGGGCTACTTCGTGTCTTTGTTCAATCGTTTTGATTGTTTCGTAATGGTATGCTCCATATTAGAGCTAGCGCTAATTCTGAGCGACACGATCCCACAGCTGGGCATCTCTGTGCTGCGTTGTGTGCGACTGTTGCGAGTGTTTAAAGTTACTAAGTAAGTTAATAAGTTATTGGAATTTAAAATTTCATATTTGGAACTAGTCAGATTCCAAGTTGTAAATTTAACATTTAAAAATATGATATGTTTTTCAAACTGTAGTAAGGTATCCTTTATACCATAAAAAACCTACTTCAGCGCTGTTTTCTAAAAAAAGTGGGTTGGTGTATCAGAATCTAATATCTGATATTTCGTTGTCGATGATTTAAATGTGCTTATTGATAAATAATCAAATTACATACAAGATGTTTTCAAAATTGTAGAATGTTATGTTATTGATGATATTGAGAATGAAAATGAAAAGTGTTTTTTGTTATGTGAACCTGGTAGGGACTACCCTAGGTCAGTGCAGTACTGTTTTCTTATTTAGAGACGAATACCTCCATGGTTACTACTGTACTCAACCGTACTGTATATTCTTCTAAATAAGATATAGATTTACAATAGTAACACGCAGTAAAAATAATTTGTTGAATATTTAAAGTAATTTAACAAATATCCTAATCCATAAGAAGCGATCGTCATAGGGCACTTAATAAAATAACCACTCAATTAAAAAAACATTTTCCAGATACTGGCGTTCTTTATCAAACCTGGTAGCGTCTCTACTCAACTCCATACAGTCCATCTTCTCCCTTCTTCTCCTCTTGTTTTTGTTCATCATGATCTTCGCGCTGTTAGGCATGCAAGTGTTTGGCGGAAGGTTTGATTATGCGGGGGAGATTGAAAAAGAGAGGCACAATTTTGACTCTTTCTGGCAAGCTGTCTTAACTATGTTTCAGGTAATATCTTTGGTAATACAAATGTGTATACTATATCTTCTACTATATCTACTTTATTTATCTATATACATTATGTTATTATATGTTAAAAGTAAAAAGTGAGGCTAGTCATGTAACCAGTCTAAACGGGACGGGCGGTTTGGTTCCCGAATTCTGCAAAAATTAAGGAACGGTAGTGTTAATGGGAACGGAGTGACTTAACACTAGGTTCCCAGTTCTCTCTGCCTACCCTGCTTTATGCGGGATTCAGCGTAATGCTAAGTAAAGATTTATGATTACTTCGTTTTTCAGATCTTAACAGGTGAAGATTGGAACGTGGTAATGTACCACGGTATAAACGCGTACGGCGGCGTCGGGACGCCTGGGATGCTGGCGTCCTTGTATTTTATTGTTATATTCATTTGCGGCAATTGTATCCTTTTGTATAAAATAGTTACTTAGTTATATTTATGTACCTTTTTTACAGTAACCTAATACAAAAATAGGTTTCTCGTTATTTTAAATGCAATGGTGAAGCTTTATAAACTAAAACAAAGATAAAAAAAGATATACTTTTAATTAAAACAATATTCCGAGTTAAATTTAATGTACATTTTTATAAATGTACATTAAATTTAACACATTTATTTAATGATCACCAACTACAACGTAAGAAGCCTGCTTGTTTTCCAATAAAGAAAAACTAACGTTCATAATATCCATAGTCTTTAAATAAAAAAGTTTTATAGGTAAACAATTTACAATATGTTATAGCTTTTACTGAAAATAAATATCCTTACGTTATGTAATTAGATATTCTATTGAACGTGTTTTTGGCTATCGCTGTGGACAATCTCGGTGATGCGGAGGAAATGGACGCGGAGGAGATTACAAAAGAGAAGGCGGTTTGTTATTTATATTTATTATTAAACCAAGACACAAAAAGAGTGGTTAATAATAATAAGTATCGAGACGTCGATGTTGGTGTGTGAAAGAAAATATCCTTGCGGTGCTTCTTAGCAATGTTTGGTGAAAATCGGTCTAACAATTTTAAGAATACCAGTCAATTTTCGTGACAATATCTTTTATTTTTATAAAGAATATAACACCAACCTTATTTTTCTTATAAAATAATTTGCATATCTTTTAAATAAAGTAATTCAGAAACGGAAATATCACCAACACCAAAGTTATAGAGGCATTATGTGGAGTTGTATGAGTGAAAATAAAAATAATTTTAAATATAAATATTTTCTCATTGCACCGATTTCACGTTGATAAAATGTTAAATAAATATTTTTAATTTTTTTACATGTAGGATGCTGATAATCCTGAAGCTGGTAACCCTCAACTAGATGAAGAAAGAGGGGAAACGGATGATGAATATGTCAACGAAGAAGAAGGATTCTCTAGCGAAGGGTAGGAAAACATTAATCGCTAACCGCAGATAACCTTTTTACTAGTTACCTCAATCAAAATTGTAACTCTGTAGTTAGAACTTAAGATTAAATTAAATAACAGCGTTAACCCAAAGTAATTATGGATCGACAAGTAATTTAGTGTAATGCATTAGTACTAGCCCTGGTGTTATCACACCAGGATATGTCTACAATACTAAAAAACGCTAGTTATAGTTTTTTAATTTTGAAAATAAAAATATAAATTTTAACTGTAAAATTACATCTTAATTACATGCAGCCAGAAGTACAAATCATACAAAAGAGTCGCAAGGTAAATAACATTAGGTATTTATTCTATTTCAAAATATAATATACTCATATACAAAAAATATTTTTTTTTGTTTGAATTAAAACATTACTTTAATGAATTTGATTTAATTTTAAATATAATTAAAACATATATTAAGTCGTGTGAATTTTAAATAACATTACATTTCTATAACTATGAATAGATCAGAACATGAATACGAAGAAACTGGCTCAGAAGAAGATGTAGAAGCAGAAGCTGAACAAGAGGATGGTGATAATGTCAATAATGCGCTAGTGCCTGAGGAGAAGAAACAAAATGGTAAATTTATATTCGTTATAAACTAGCACCAGCGCGATGGCCGTGGGCTTGGTTATATTTAAATTAGTTTTATATCCTCGCTCTGGGAGACGAAGCGCGGCTTTGAACTCCGCCATTAAAAAAATTACTGTTGTATTAACTGTACTGTTAAATTACTGTAATAAGTAAAAAAAATGGGCGGAAAGTGAGACTGGAGGCTTTTAACATTAGGGATAAATAATAGGGATAAATAATGCGGACAAAAAACGTTTTGAATTGAAATCTTTTCGCTTCAGTGTTTCTATATAGTGTAGGCATTACCTAACATAACATAAAATATTTACAGGTGACATTAAGAAAGAGCCGTCACCTCCCAAAAGACAACCAACTATATCAGCCAGACCGCGACGATTGTCCGACGTGGAAATCAAAACTCAGGAGAAACCTATACCTGACGGCAGTAGCTTCTTCATATTCTCTAAGACTAATTGGTTAGCTTTAAAGCCACTTGGATTATGTTTAAGTATACTAGTTAGTTTATAAATCGAATCCAACAACCTGTCGCATTTACAGCCTGTCGCAACAACTTGTCGCATTTACTGGCCTCACTAACTAACTACTTACTAAAATACATTTTTGAATACTATTACAAAAAACCATACCAGCTACGAAACGAAACGATTTTAGTAAATATTATTAATTTGTAATAGGTTCAGGGTAACATGTTACAAAACGCAGAACAACTCATGGTTCAAGAATATGATTTTACTCTGTATTTTGGCGTCTTCCCTGATGTTGGCGATGGAAGATCCTGTTGGAAGTAAAGCCAGTGAAGCTTGGAGTGAGGTGAGAATATTTACTTGAATATATGAAGTCCTTAATGCGTTTAAATTATTTGGAATTTATCTTCTTCGCTGAATGCACCAATTTCGGAAACTATAGGTACTGATTGAACAATTAATTTAGATTTAGAAAATGTATTTACTGAAAAGGACTATAAATTGGCTATATAACATCACGCTATGGTGGGGAGTGACTATTAAAAATATGGCAAAAAGGGTAAAGCTCGAGAGCTTCTGTTGCGTATTGTGAATTCTTAGTGATTTTCATTTTATACATGGTCAAATAGGCTTTACTTACTTACTTTCCGTAATTTATAAACCAGGTGCTTAAAAAATGTTATTATTATTCCACAGACACTGCGCAAAATCGACTATTTCTTCACCACAGTTTTCACAATTGAATTACTTCTGAAGCTAGTGACGTACGGTTTCATTCTGCACAAGGACGCATTTTGCAGATCCGCCTTTAATTTACTTGATTTACTTGTTGTTATCGTTTCACTTATATCTGCTAGCGGGTGAGTTGATTTTTTTTCTAATAAATGGTAAAATTGCTTCAACTGGGATTCGATTTCACGACTTTTAAAAAATACGGTGTTTATAATCAAACAGTAGCCACCGTATCGCTTACCTTGATTTGTATAGATGAAACGAGTGTAGTGATTTTTATACAGCGTGTGAAAATAATTATAAAATTAAAAGATTGATTTTTTAAGGAATAGAATAGATTAAAGTTTTATTTTCAATGTATAATTTCTAAAAAAAAATTATTATTAAATCAAAATAATAAATATTCATTATAATAAAAAAATAAGTCGTCTCTTGAACTCGCACGCATTATAAAATATAATTTATTAAAAAAAATATTTATAGGTTTGATTCTCAATAGAGACCATCAGCATAGATGGTCTTGGTTCTAGGACTAATGGCCTCTCTTTCTGCCTACCGACGCACTATTAATCTTGAATGTTAGAAAATATAAAAATCTTTATGTATTAAATATTTTATTTATTTAGATCAAGCAACGTATCCTTCATCAAGATTTTGAGAGTGTTCAGAGTGTTGAGACCACTCAGAGCCATCAACAGAGCTAAAGGTCTTAAGGTCAGTTTTATTTTTATTTTTTTAAGACTGTGTACTATTTAATATTTCTATTGTGTTTGGTTATTAAAATATTCAAATAATATTATATTTAATAATAAAAGTTTCACCATATATTACACACACATATATAACTTTCAGTATAAATAAACATATTTGAAGATCATGGTAGTACCAAGTTTAATAAAGAATAAAGAATTACTTTTATTAAATACATCACAGTCTAGTACTAAATACATTACCTATAACACTAGAATTAGTTAGTAATAGACAATTTTCGGTTTTTAGCACGTAGTTCAGTGCGTCATTGTTGCTATAAAAACAATCGGCAACATTTTATTGGTGACAAACCTTCTACAATTCATGTTTGCCGTTATGGGAGTGCAAATGTTCAAGGTAGGGTTGTTTTTATACAAACACATACGAATTATACAATTACATTTATGAATAATTATACAAAAACATATTTATAATTATACAATTATACATATATTGTTATTATTATTATATACTTATACCAACGACACCTTTGGGTTTCAAAAGTAACACAATTAAAAGTAAGTATTTTAGAATTTTGCTATACACTATAGCTTGATTGCGATTAGATTTCGTTTAATATATTAATTGATATAAAAAAAATCATCTGATTTCGTTTCTGTGTGCTTACGTGTTCGAACTTACTAACATGAAGTTTGCTTGGCTTAGACAGAAAAAGCTTATACAGCATGTTTTTTTTGTTTCACCCTTAGTTGTAAGTTTAGCCCAAAGGTGTTGTGTGCCGTTGTTATGAGAAAATCCTTTTTTTTTGTGTTAAAAATCTAAGCTTTCGTGTGTTTTTTTGCATCAAAACCCCCTACCTGGACATTTTCACTCGAAAACTAGGAGTGAGGTACTTAAAATGTTTATTTTTAAACCAATTTTGAATCCTTTTTTATATATTTATGTGTTTGATTTTACTTTTTATATAGTCAGATCAGGACACTGGCATTTTTTGTTATTTTTTGAGTTTTTTTTTTGTTATAAATTGAGAATAACTAACGCAATGTAAGTAGGCATTGAGTTTTTTTTATTTTTCCTTCCATTTCTAACACTTTCTTGTTTTTTTTACACAAAAATGTCACGCAACATGTACACAACTACACAATTTGGGATTCCTTGACTTGATCACGTTCGGTAATGTAAATGTTTTTGTGTTTTAACATAAATTGTTTTTATATGTTTATGTTCGTTTGTGTTAATAGTATGTTGTTAAGTGTGTATTCGCTTCAATTAAATCTATCGGGAATATATTGATTATAAACCATATGCTACAATTCATGTTTGCTGTAGTCGGCATACAATTATTCAAGGTATAAACAATGAAAACAAAACAATATTTTTATTAAATTAAAAGTTGACCCCGTTAAAATCCTCCAAGCTTATTAGAGCTTTGCTTTATGTCAGTGTATTTATATTTATAGCAGTGGTGTGATTATTATACTGTGTTTATGTTTGCTTAGCTTTCCTATTGAAAAGAGGCGAGGTCAGGTGATTTTATTGTACTTTATATATTATAAATAAATGTACATATTATATGTATTGATTTAAAAATAAATCAAGTATGGTTTCAGGGAAAATTCTTTAGATGTACTGATGTGACGAAGATGACTAGTGACGAATGTCGGTAAGTCTTGTAAATAAGATGATGTACAGTAAAATAAGTTAACTGTAGATAGTTGCGCAGATTTGACTCTAGGATTTTTCTTACTTTAAATTATTTACGTCCATAGTGAGCAATACGCAAAGTCTGCGCAAAACAATCAAAAGTGTACAATAGTTAATTTTTTAAATCAGTCTTATTTGTGTCTACTCCTTTTACTTTTTGTATGGAGGCAATCTCTTCTTACAGTGTAAACCTTCGAAATTCTTCATCACTGTATTAGTACCCAAAAAATCATACTAATACATTAATAAATTAAATTTCCAGCGGATCCTACCTCGTATACGAGAACGGGGAACTTAAAATAGAAGACAGAGTGTGGGTGCGGAACAAGTTTAATTTTGACAACGTTTTGAGTGGCATGCTTACTTTGTTCACAGTCTCTACGTTTGAGGGGTGGCCTGGGTAAGTCATTGATCGCCTTTGACTCTGGTGAGATACAGCGCGGTCCGGAACTCATGTTTCGCCTCTTAATACACAATGTATCGAATTAAGACGAAAATATGGAGGGTTTGGTTGACAATAGGTTATCCTTGATCAACCAGTTAAATGCCGATAAAATAAGCATCTAAGTTAATGGAATCGAGACATTATAGGAAAGAGCACTTAAGCCATGTTTTTGCTGAATTTTGAATGTTATTTATTCATACAGTATATGTAAACTTGATCAACTTTTATTAATTGCGCTTTCCGAGATCTTACAATCATGAAATTAGTGCGGAACCCTTGGTGGGCGAGTTAAATTTATAGAAATTAAAAAAAAACTTTTTGACATAATAATTTATCATTCTTGTATCAGATTATTATCGGTGTCTATGGATTCTAACAAAGAGAGACACGGGCCCATAGAGAACTCGAGACCGCTCGTTGCGTTTTTCTACATAAGCTACATTATTGTCATAGCTTTCTTCATGGTGAGTACCTTTTTGTATATTATTCAAACATTTCGTGGTTTTTGTAATTTTTATTAAAAAATAACCTGTTAGGTAACCAAATGACAGAAATAAAAGCCATCGTGGCACAAAGAGACAGTCTGAGTGTAAACGCGCTGGATGTCTGCTCGATTCCATTGAACACATTATTTTTACTGCCCTGTAAGATAAAGCGCGTCGTTAAGTTACGCCATTTAACACAAATTTAACACATAGATTAAGTGTGGAGCTAAGAAAATTAGTACTTAATATACTTTCAATTGAATCAACGTGAATGCCATTATCGTTATTGAAAATATATATTCGATTTATTTATAAAATATTATTAACCTTAAAAAACGACATATTTAATATATTATTGTAAATTTTCAGGTGAACATATTTGTGGGTTTTGTCATAGTAACGTTCCAGAAGGAAGGAGAGCAGGAGTTCAAAGACTGTGAACTTGATAAGAATCAAAGAAACTGTATAGAGTTTGCTTTAAAAGCAAAACCTGTCAGAAGGTAAGACATTTACTAAATATATATTTTTTTAATATAAAAAATCGAAATAAAACAAGAAATATCCTATTTACTTGAGGAACGGAGTGTTTTAACACTGGGTTCCCTCTGCCTACTGTACTGTATAAAGAATACAGCACAACAAACAATATTTTTATTAATTATTGTTACAGATACATTCCAAAACGTCGCATCCAATATAAGACATGGTGGTTTGTGACGTCTCAACGTTTTGAGTATTTCATATTTTTCTTCATAGTCCTCAACACTGTAGCTCTCATGATGAAATATCATGACGCCAAATATGAATATAAACGCGTAAGTCAGTTTTTTTTTTCTAATAGGTATATAAATCTTTTGTGTGTGGGAATTTTGTAATTCATATAGCAGTCCCTTCACGCACTTCTATTTCCCTCTTTCCGCCGGATTCAAATGGCATTGCCTGTTGAGTGGCGGAATTCAACGCTGCGCTTTACCTCATTACCAGAGCGAAAAAATTAAACTATATATCATGTGATCGAGTAATCGCGTGCTGCGTTTACATTACCTTGTTATAATTTTATTTACTTGAAGATTCTAACAGAAATTTTGTTCTCAGGCTCTGGATTACCTTAACATGCTGTTAACAACAGTATTTATGTTAGAATTTGTTTTCAAACTTGCTGCATTCAGATTTAAGGTAAGATCTCTCCCTTTCCCTCTGCCCTTCCCAGGAAAAGAGGACAAAGGTCATAAGTCAAAGTCATATTACATATTTCTTTTTCAGAACTACTTTGGAGATGCATGGAACACAACTGATTTTATTCTAGTAGTAGGCAGTATAATAGATATTGTAGTCACTCAAGTTAATGAAAATAAACCGATTGCTGTAAGTTAATTATTTAACTATATAGGAATAATTAATTAAGGCCAGTCGTGGCGTAGCGGCACAGAGTGTGAGTAAACGCGACAGGTTGTGGGTTCGATCCCCACTCGAGGGTCGTTGACTTTTGCGGCGTTGAGTTCCTCTACACAACACGCAATGTCTCAATAAAGGGCGATGCGCGAGGAAATGTGTTTTAGCATTAGGTACCTTTTGCCTACTGTACTAATTGCGGGATAAGGCGTGAAGTTGAAAAAAAGAAAAAATGTAAAATTATAATTTTATTTATCAAAATATTTTGTTTATAACGTCCTTACTAATGACGTGTTATTAAATTGTAATAATTTTAATTTATTAGTGTTAATATTAATGAGAAATGTTAACAATTTTTTTACAGACCCAGTGTGATATTTCACCAGATCTCAATAAGGAGGTTAGTTTTTTATTTAATTGTCACTATAATGTACATATGAAATCTATATAGATTTTAAGTGATAAAACAGAGAAATTTGTTATTAAATAGGGCGTTGATTATTACTTTTATAAATCAATAGGTTTCTTATTTTTTATTATTAAATATAAATAATCTAATATAGTAAATTCATCAATCGTGACCTAACAAATGAAAAAACATAACTTTTTTACTTTACTATAAATTTACTATAAAGCTAACACTATTCTTTTCTTCCAGGCTTCATCAAATCTTCTAAAATATATAACGTTCTTCCGTCTCTTCCGAGCGATGCGTCTCATAAAACTTCTTTCGAGGGGAGAGAGAATAAGAACTTTACTTTGGACTTTCATAAAATCATTCCAAGCTCTGCCTTACGTAGCCTTGCTTATAGTGTTATTGTTCTTTATATATGCTGTAGTTGGAATGCAGGTAAGTTTATTAATGTTAGAAACAAACAGAATTATAGATATATAGTTTCTTTATTTGTTATGTTAGATAGGTAGAAAGCGTACAAAATTTACTTCACATTATTGATACGTAATTTTTTTAAATTGTAAATTTTTATTACAGTTATTTGGCAAAATACAAGAAGATGATATTATAACGTCCAATAATAATTTCCAAACATTTGGTGGCGCTTTGATGGTACTGTTTAGATCCGCTACAGGTTTGTATTTTATTGCCAAAATTACATGGCAGACAGAAATAGCAGTAGTACATTTTTAATATTTTACCAATATAAATAAAATTATTGTTATATTATTTCTGAATTTGTTAACTTGTTAAATTTTATATAAATTATAGCGAGTGAACTGGAGAAAGACAGAGATATAAAAACTCAAATAGAAAACGGAGTGCCTTACACTACATTTTATAAAAGACGATAAAAAAGAAATAACCGTTTAAAAAAATTTTACCATAGGTGAAGCATGGCAAGAAATAATGATGGCGTTATCACCAAACGACGACGAGCACCCTGGGGAACCTGTCGGCTGCATCAACCCCTCTGAAGAGGAAACTACATGTGGCTCTAGACTTGCCTATCCTTATTTCATATCGTTTTCCTTACTTTGCACGTTTTTGGTAGGATTTTTTGCAATACACCGTTTTAGTACTAAGATTAATTCTATTTGGTTATATATTATACATATATTGATAAACCTGATGTAGTTGTGACGCAGGATTGCGTCTATTAGAACCTTTTAAAGTGTTGATTTCACTCCCGATGTAATGCCTGGAATTCAGATGGAAAGTAGACGACGAAGTGTTTTAACACTAGGCTCTCCTAATTCTGGAGCATGCGGAATACAATAATAATGTTTCTTCTGAAGTGATCGTCCCGCACACAGTAGTATAGGTGGAGGGGACCTAGTGTTAAGACACTCCGTTCCCGTTGAGTGGCAGAGCTCAATGCCGCAAAATAAATGTAATATATTTTTTTATATTTTACCAGATTATAAATCTGTTTGTTGCTGTCATCATGGATAACTTCGACTACTTGACTCGTGATTGGTCCATTTTAGGACCACATCATTTGGATGAATTTGTAAGGTAAGAAAAACGTATTGAAATTCTAAACTAACTTTACATATACGGCTTCGCCCGCATTGTCAAATAGAAATAGTCGTAGTGTTGACGACGTTACGTTTATAGTTTATGTGTCATTAATATATCTCAATAAACTGTAAATGTAAATAATAATTCCCTACATAGCTGATGTGTATAATACAAAATCCATTATACGAGTTAGTGCCCGCGGACCGTAGACAGTAGTAGGTAGACTCTCTAGGACAAAAATAATAAGTCAATCCGATCAGAAGTTCTTTAGATTTGTGAGTTCAATCAAACAAACTCTTCGACTTTATAATATTGGTACAGATAAGAAAGTTAAAGAAGCGATATTATATTAACATATTTAATATAAACTTAGTGATGATTAATTTATAGTTTTTATTATTTAGTGTTCACTGAAGTAAATTTGTTTTTTTATAGGTTATGGAGTGAGTACGATCCTGATGCTAAGGGTAGGATCAAACATTTGGACGTTGTGACATTGCTGAGGAAGATCAGTCCACCGTTAGGTAAGCTTTTTTAATAGTCTGTAAAAAAATTCTTTTAGAAAGCTAATTTCCCTTAATAGTCTGTAAAAGATGTTTTAAAGAAATAGGCCCTTCCTTAATTAACTTTTCAATTTTATATCTACATGTTTTAATTGAAATTAGGATATAAAACTACCCCCTATCCCCAGGTTTCGGTAAGCTCTGTCCTCACCGCACAGCGTGTAAGCGTCTCGTGTCCATGAACATGCCGCTCAACTCTGACGGCACTGTCAACTTCAATGCTACTTTGTTTGCCGTTGTTAGAACTCAGCTGCAAATTAAAACTTCAGGTTTGTATTCTTATATCGTACTAACCCGTGGCTTTTATTTGTTGTTATGTTATTGCCAAAGTATACAAAATGTTGACAGGAATGTGTTGAATGAATTCATGAATTCTGATGTGTAAGCTATATTACTGTAAGGTTTCATTTAAATCCGTTCAATAGTTTTGGTGTGATAGTAGAATAATTCTCCATCCTCGCAAATTTTCAATTCATTATTTGGCAGTTCAATAATTCTAAACTATTTTGAAACGCAACAAAAATATTTTGAAAATCATATGTTTTAAAATTTAAACGAATACAGATTTGTTTCATAATAGTGTAACAATAGCTTACTCTTATCATCCATTCCACTGACTTATTATATATTTAAGGAATTTCTCCATTTCCCCTCAAAAACAGGTGTAATAGACGATTGCAACACAGAGCTACGTGCAATCATAAAGAAAGTATGGAAACGAACGTCTCCCAAGCTGTTAGACCAAGTGGTCCCTCCTCCGGGAGATCCGAACGAAATAACAGTGGGCAAGTTCTACGCCACGTTCCTTATACAGGATTACTTTAGACGGTATGTTGTTGTTGTTATGTTGTTATTGGTTGTTGGTGAATAGATATTGTTGTTTTTTGTTATTGAGAAGTAATTGTGATTATTATTTGGTCATATTATATTTTTATACATTAAATATATTTTTGTTCATTAAAATATTTATTATTTATTTTTTTGATTTATTGTGTATTTTTTATTTATATTCATTGGTTATTGAAATAGTTTCGGCATTAAGACTTTCTTTTACTTATGATTAAGTAAAAAATTAGCTGATACTTAAACTTCATTTTGGAGGATCTCTCTAAATTAATTCCTTACTAACTACTATTCAATGTAGAATGGGATTAATTTTTAACTGGAATAGTATAGATATATTGAGATATATAATTACCTATTTAATTTCAGTTAAAATTATGAATGTTATATATTATAACGTTCGTTGATAACATTCTCAATACAATACTGATTTTATATTAGCAGAAATCGACCTCACGACTCATATTGTTTTTAACATGTATTTGTTTTTTATTTTATCTATGTAATTTGCTAAATAATTAATATTTTTTATTCTTTTCTAGCTATATAAGTATAGTTTATTGTAATACCTATTTGAATAACGCTTTCATTTTGTAGCTATATTCGGTAGTAGTGTATTGAGTAGATAAATGTCAAGTATTATTTAGCACTAATGTTCTAAATTAACATGTATTTGTTATTTTTATAGGAACCATGCGTAAGTGAACATTCAACTTTTAAGCAACCACTTTTGAGGAGCGCTGTATTACTTTATGCTTTTAATTTCCTTTACTTGGCGCCATGATCGCGCTAAGATTGTTGCTTGAAAGATTTTTTTCCAAATTTTTCATTGTGAATGATTTTCCTTTCCTTTTTTTATGTTTTTTAAAGTCATACAAACATCTTTTTTTTATTAGTTTAACATTTTCATATCAAAATATGTTTCATTCTTTAAGTATAACGAAAAAATGTTTTTCCTATTCTATACTTATATGCAACGTAACAATTTCTTATGTATGTACGCAGTGTTATGAAAAAAATTTTTTTTTTGGTTTCACGAATTTTCTAGTATTTATAAATCCATTTTTCTGTTACTTTCCCTGTTAATGCATAAATTGTCTCATTGAATTATACCAGATATTTGTATGATTTACAATAAATCACCAAGATTTGACAAAACTTGGTCGTTGCATGAAATTCCAAAGCATGATTTCTCTATAACATTTAATATAACATTACTATTAAAAAAAGCTTCACAACGTACTGCACGTACAAAACTAACTCATTAATTCTAAAAGTTACTAGAGGAGACATGTTTTTTTGGGATATTTTGGCACGATTTTGACTATTCTCCATACATCTAGGATATTTATTGATAGATAAATATAATAATAGGTTCAGAAAAAGGAAAGAGCAAGCCGCAGCGGACTCAAAGCAAACAAATCAAAAAACGTTGCAAGCCGGTCTCAGGACTTTACATGAAGCTGGTCCGGAACTCAAGAGAGCGATCTCAGGGAACTTGGATGAGGTTGTCGCTGAGACTGTTGAACCTATGCATCGAGTAAGTATAATATCGACAAAATAATATGAAATGCATAATCTTAACGCTATCTTTATTAATAAATGAGATAACAGAGTATAAAATAATAATAATAAACATGCTAACAAGAAGCCAGAACTGGCTTATATTTATTTTGTTATTTTTAATTATCTATAACTATTACGATACGATATTAAATAATATAAAGACATTTCTTTTTTTTCTATTCCCTTTAACAGCGTAACCACACATTATTCGGCGCAGTATGGACAAGCATTAAGAAAGGCAGAGAGAGTCTCTACCGACCACCGCCGAAGTTCAAGCAATTAGCTGTACCAAGTAAGTGCATTTGTACAATGACGGAACTCATCGCCTTGCTTTAAGTCGTTACCAAAACGAGGTAAGGCAAGATTCGATTCCTACTCGACAAATTTAAACATTTAATTTTTCTCGAGTGTGAATCGAACCCGTAATCTGTCGCGTTTACGCAAGCACTTGTGCACCCGCGCAGTGACAAATAATTTGAGTCAAATATTATTAAATAATAAAACGCTGTTTAAAAGAAATAACAAAATATATTGAAATTTATTTAGTTTTTTTTATTTTCTTTTGTAGATAATGAAGAGAGTAAGTCACTTAGTTGGATGATGCAGCGTGAATTGGGAATGGACGGGAAAGTGCCGGAAGACGAACAGTAAGTTATATTAGTATCTTATAGCCTTGATTAATTTATTTTATATTTATTTAATTTTTGCTCTCTTATAAGTATAGATACTAAAAAGAGAGCCTGAGATAAAAAAAATCTGGAGCTCAAATTCCAGATAAATATTTCTTTTCTCCTGTATTTTAGGATATTGTTTAAAACATTTTTTTCTACCGTCCGTTGTGAATTTCGTAAGCCTACATTTATATAAATGGTATATAAGCATATACCTAAGTCTTGCCATAAATATCGTTACAAAGAAAAACCACATTTTTTTATTGTACGTAACATTTATTATTGTTACAGTACCTATGTATTGTACTGAGTATTGTATACCAATATTATAAAGTTGAGTAATTTATTTGGTTTATTGAACTAATCTCAGGAATTACGAGTTCGAATTAAAAGCTTATTTCTGTTTGTGATAGACCGATAAAGAGGAAGTTATCACGTTAATCGTTTCTATTACGAGTATATCTGTGTCATTTATCATAAACAACTCTTAAGCCCGTATTTATAAGCCATCAGTGGTCAAATACTATGTGACCAAAACCACGGGTAAAAGCTAGTAAGATAATGAATTAATAACACGAAAATAATTCATTAATAATTCATGAATAAAAATTTAAAAAATCTAGTAAATACGACGACGGCAATCACAGTGAGGGTGACGAAGAAATAGCAATGCAGCCGCTACTCCACGGCAAGGACTCAGAGAAGATATTTAAAGCTATTGAGTGAGTTTCTTTTTTCTAGCTTTTATTTATTATTTGAGCTATTTTTTTAAAAAAGTTATTTTAAAATTAATATTCAAAAATATTTGTAATGTGAAATCAATCATTTATAAAATATTCACTTTTTAAAAATTTAAGTGTCTATAATGTCGAAAATCCAATATCTCAAATTTTCACCCATTTCAACTATGTGGGAGATAGAGAGAGGAGAGAGAGAGATTCCTTCATTCTTTCAGTAATTTTTATATTATAATCAATTTTTTTAAAATTTATTTGTGTAATAATATTTTTCTCATTATTATTTTTATTCTTATATATTATGATTTATTGTTGTGTATTTATGTCGTACGTTTCATTGTTTGCGTTGTTCCGTTGTCAGTCACGTCACTGCACATTAAAATAAAATTGTCATATCTTTCTATTGATGCCAAATTTGAAACTTTTATAAAAATATATATGACTATACTATGTTTAAGAAATAATTATATTCATATTAACCCTTTCAGGACCATAAGGTTTTGAGAGGTATTGCAATTATTTTAACTGTTTAAAATAGTTAGTTATCGATCTAATAAACATAATTTGAAATAAAAAAATAAAATTACTTTTATTTTTTAAGTTTTTTTATGGGACACGGTTGACCCTATGGTCGTAAGAGGTAATTTTTTACCATAAAAATTATCTTTATAATTACATTAATTATAAATTAACTAGAGGTTTTAATAACACTAATCGCTATTATTATTACACGTATTCTTATTTTTAAATGAAATAATATTTTACTTTACCTAAATAATCAATTTACTAAACTTTACTGGTTATGAAAGTAAGCGAAACAATTTCTTTCATTTGTATAGCAGAGATGAACTTTACAAATAGAACAAGTAATATTTGTACAGTTTTCCTCTTTTAATCTTGGCACAATTTACGCATCTCTTTCTGGCACTGGCCTTTTCCATTGGACGTAGTGAGAACTGGCGCTTTATAGACTTTCGTACAGCACTTGCTGTACGTAAGTCTATAAAGAAGTACTTCTATATAGAAGTAAGAACATCTCTGTGTCTGGACGAGTAACGCCATTGACTAATCTCCGAGCTACGACTTGCCTAAACTGTAGGCTGGTCAAAAGACTTCCTTCTAGGTTCCTTTTATTGTAAACATAATATTGAGAGCACTTTGAAACGATGCAGTCAAATGTGCTATCCTGGGCCTAATTTTATATGCTCCATCAAAGTTTCGGCTAGTAAGTTCACTTACTATTTCATTATTACAAAAATGTATATTTTTACGTATGTCTTCAAATCGAGCCCGTCGCATAATATTTGAAATAAAAGGTACTGCCATATCTGGCTCTGTAGCCCAATAATCTTTCAAAGATGGTAAGACATGATAGCCCACTAAATTCATTCCAAGAAAAGCTTTCATCTCATTTATTTCAATTCAAAATTCCCGTTCATTTTGGTGAGCGTATCGCATTGATTCTGATTACTATCATTTGAACTAAAATACAAAAAAAATTGTAGAAACAAATATATCAAAAGGGATCAAATTATTGTTTTCAGTATCTTGACAAATTTGCACCTTTCTAAATTGATACTCTATATTTGAAAAAACATTTGGAATGTATGTTCTCTTCCTCCACTTAAAATCACGTAGACTGCTGCTTTTTTATACTTTGGTAGGATTTGTAGCAGAAGTTGAAGGCTCAGGTGAATTGCTTTTTATTTCTGGATGGTGCAATGTTTTGTCCTCAATCTCAACATCAAGTACGCCTTGGTCATCATCCCGTGCCCATAGTTTTTGAGCTTCTTAGTCGAGCAGTAAATTGTCTTCATCGTCACTATTATCTCCCATCAAAATATGTGGAATTTCATATTCCTTGAGTTCAAAAATTCTACAAAAAATAAATTATTTAGGATAATAATACATTTTTATGCAACGAACTTTATGTGCAAAATATTTCCTTCATGGACCACAGGGACACTGGCGTCCCTTTAGGTTTGCGGCGACTTATACAAGTACATAACATAAAAAAATGTATTTTATGAACACAAAATGAATAAATACTTACCACTGAATAAATATTTTAGGAAATAAATCGTTAAATTTTACTTTTATGCCGAGTAATACTTATCTGAAGTAAAGGAATTTCGCGCGAAGCAACAGCCACTTTTCAAAGATGATAAATCAAAATGTGATGGTTGGGTAGCTAATTTACTATGTTCAAATAATAAAAAGGTACTTTAAGAAACTAATTGACATACAATAACGCATATCTGTTTCTTTTTTTTTTAACTACCCTAATTTTTTTCAACTGGGACAAATGTGTCCCCATAGTCGTGAAAGAGTTAAGCAAAACGTAATGTAGAAAACTTTATTTACTGCCATCTATAATTTCTACATGATAACAATAGATTTTGTATTCCAAATAATTGTTGTATTTGTTATAACAATTACAGACATGATAAGTATAGATCGGTCATTTAAAAAAAATCTTGTATTCTTTTTTTAACCAACTACAAGACATAAAAATAGAAGTATTCGTTTCGTACTCATTTATATTTGTTTTCCCTCTTGCGGATATTTTAGGAACCTTTACATCTTCTGATATAAAAGAAGTGTTTTTTGGAAAGATTTATAGATGTCCTTACTTGTCACTTGTGTTGTATTTGACT
Source organism: Heliconius nattereri (assembly GCA_013403645.1). Classification (NCBI taxonomy): domain Eukaryota; kingdom Metazoa; phylum Arthropoda; class Insecta; order Lepidoptera; family Nymphalidae; genus Heliconius; species Heliconius nattereri. The sequence continues at coordinate 1,025,913 of JAAIXI010000257.1, read as the reverse complement.
ATAGAATTTAAACGTATTTTACTATATAATTATTAATTAATAATAATATGAATCTTCTACAATGAATTGTTCCACCTCCATACAAAAAAATACTGAACGAATTTAGATGAAACTTTTTTTTAATTTAGCTTACAAATTAGAATAAAGTAAGCCACAATTTCTGTTAAGATTTTGTATAATTTGGTATAGTAATAAAAAAAATCTTATTAGTTTAAGCGAGCGTAGCCGCGAATTCGTCGCTAGTTATTCGTATATATTTTTATATATTTTTTGGCACCAATATAAAGAAAATGAATAAAATATTAACGGTTTCCAGAAAAACGTCCAACGATTTAATGCAGAGTATGAGAAACAACTGTAAGTCCGTTTTAGTGTGTTGTGAATGTGTATAGTATAATATACATTTTGCTTATTATTTTATATTTTATTTATTTATTATACTATAATTATATACTTAGTATTGTTATAATTATAATACACTAAGTTATTATATTTGTATATTTTTATTATAAAATTAATAAATATATATTTTAAACCGTTAAAATTAATGCAAAATAAAAGGAATGTAGATTAGCTTTTTGTGTTTATTTTAGTCTAATAGGCGCTTGAGATCATAAAAACTAAAAGTCTAATTAAAGCCCCATGGAGTTTCTTAAAAAGATTGCATTGTTTGTTTTGCGTTACAGTAAATCATTTTAACTTATTGTATATTTGTAGTACCTATATGGAAATATGCTATATTTAATTACTTACTTTTAATTTTACAATTTAAGGTTTAATTTAATAAAAAAGTAATTATAGGTGTAAAATTATAGTTTTTTTATCAATATAATATTTCATAAAAAATCTTTAACTATTACATTTGATTTTTAACTAATTATTGAGTCGCTTAAATAACTCAGTAAGTACCAATAACAAGTTTTGAATGAACACCTAGTACTATTAAAAACATTCTTATACCTACTTAAAATACCTATATTATTTGCAAATTTTTAATATCATTTTCGGAACAGATCGTGACAGAGCGCCAAAACACAACAACGACGTGCCTTATTGTGTAGAGAATCCAGCGGAGAGCCTTATCACTCGTGTAAGTGTTTACTTTTTGTTTTTTTTTATCTTTACTTTCTATTCTGCACATATGTATAGGGGGTAGCCCCTCCCTTCCCAAGTTTCCACTGATCACAGGAGTGAGGAAATGAAACCATTTAGTTATTTCATTCTCTCGAATAGGAATCTGATAAAATGAGCACCATAAATACATCTGCAGGTGCTGACCGAGCAGGGTCTGGGCAAGTACTGTGACGCGCAGTTCGTGCGCAGCACCGCGCGCGAGATGCAGGACGCGCTCGACCTCACGCAGGACGAGATGGACACGTGAGTCCCGAAAATATATTCATGTCAAATATAAGTCGTTAAATCGTTTAATTATTATTTTACTTCTTCTAATTCTAATTTATGAATAAAACTTAAAGCAAACTGATGACAGGAGAACCTGTTCTCAATCTTATATTATTACTCATTACTTATTTATTACTCGTTATCTATATCCATTTTTAATTATATTACCTAAAGAAGCCAACAAATCCATATTTATAATGTTTAACAGCGCCGCAAACCAGATTATTTTGCAAGAAAGAAAAATGAACAGAGTTCACCAACCCAATGACGTGGTAAGTGTATTTTTGAATGAGTAAAAAACATGGTATTTAGACGACATGCTGGCTGAGACACTTCGTTCCCATTAAGACACTTCCGTTCCCTACTTTCCGTTGAATTCTAAAGTGCGTATTCTGCATGCGGACCCAAAACCTGTCGCGCTTACAATCAGGCTTCACAAAGTACCTACATGATATTATAAATATTTTTTTTTATTTCCAGGACAGCATTTTATCCCGGCAGTACCACCCCTACCATCAACCCCCAATCCAACCTCTAAGAAGAAAATAGTATAAAAACAATATTTTAGTACATTTAGTACTTTGGTTTTATTTCACCTTTACGCTTGAACGCGTATCGGTTTCCCCCCAATGGGTGCAAGTTCAGGTCCGGGCGAGGCAAGGAGCTTATTACCCAATTGTTTAGTAGATTTATGAGAACGATTTCTGTGTTTTTTGTATTTTTATAATAATGGTAATTTATAATGTATTTGAATTTCCAATTTTTGCTTATATTTTAAGATTTTTTATATATTTTTTTAAGATGTTTATTACGTTTCGCTCTTGTCTCTATAAAGCTTGCATTTCGTATTTACTCTGTATTTAATATAAATATTTTAAATCTATACGACGTCATAATAGTGCAATTATTAGTTTTTGTATTCACAATTAATTATAATTAATAATGTGTTTGAATATCCAATTTTTGCATGTAATTATAGATTATTTGTGTACCTTTATTTATTTATTTTTGTATTTAATATTTAGTTTCGCTTAACTCTCGTCTCTACATAGCTTGCATTTTGTACTTACCTACTCTACATAAAAAAAACTTATTTATAATAAACGAGACTCGTATATGACGTCATGATATAGCAGTTAATATTTTTTATTCAGCGGTGGTTGTAGGATCAATCCTATTTGTGGAATGGTTATATTTATATTTTATTATTATTATAATAAGGATTTCTCCATTCTTGTTAGGCACGTTAATCATTTTTAAATGGATTTAAAGTGCATAACTTAGTGTCTTAACACTGCACTACAATGAATATAAGAAAATATTTATAATATACATATTATAAGACTATTTATATGTTGGTAAAGAAATTTTTAACTGCTTTTAATATATTATTATTAATAATATAAATTATTGTGGCAATGTGCCTTATCTATTGGAAAGAGTTTGTATTAGAATTTTTTTTATAAGATGTGCCAAATTACAAGAGTTTTCATATGTTATTTCGTATATTGTAGCTTACTTTGCTTGTGTGAAGATGCTTGTGCAGAATGGCCTATCGAATGATTCAGTAGAAATTAATAAAAATATTTTTTTATATATGTGTTATATATACGCAACAATCAGGTTGTGAGTTCCACTCGAGGAAATTAAATATTTCATATTTCTATTTCTTCGTTCTGCCCGTTGTTTCGCCTTTAACTGTAGAATGCCTCCAGAATTCGGTGGAAAGAGGGGATGGGGACTATAAACGATGCGTTAACACTAGGTTCCCCGGTTCCTTCTGCCTATCCTGCTGTGTGCAGGATACAGTGTGAAGCTAAAAAAACCAACGTTTGTATATCGTCATAAGGACAGCCTTTTGTAAAAAATAAAGATAGGCCATTTTTGTATGAACAGCTTAACTTTTTTGAGTGAATGTATGTACTTAATTAAAAAAATGGTCAATGTTATAATAGAATGACCAAACTCCTAAATTAATATTTATATGTTTTCTTAAAAAATATTTTTATATTATTTATACTTATTATGAATCAATTGAATATAGTTATGCTAAAAGTGAATGTTCAATTTAATTTTGAAGAGTAGATTTAAGTAATATTAGGAAGTGGATAGACTAGAATGGAGAACGGAACAGTATATCTATTTACACCTCTTCATTCCGGAAAATGAAGCTAAATGAGTAGTTGAAAATAAATAAAGCATATTTTGCGACACTCGACAGTAATATTTATTAAATTACCGAAAAATATGTTTGGGGTAGGTCTTATTTTAATTGGTAAAGCATTTTTTCCTTTTTCATTTCAAATTTCTGAAGAAAACTTAGAGAACCGGTATAAATTATAAGCGAATAAAAAATGAGAAGTTTTAAAGAAAGAAATAAGAATTTTTAAAGAAATAAGTATACTTAAAAAAATATATGTATTGAAAATTGTAGACACTATACTATAGAAATCTTAAATTGTAAGGTTTGTTAAAACATATTTTATTGTCCAATAGGTATTGTGTTACTAAATGAACTTACATTAAAAGGTAAAGAATTATTTTATTCTGAAACTATTTATACATTTTTTGTTATGGAAGAATATGAAATGAGAGATCTAACGCCTGATTTTTTTGGGATACCAATATGTTTTTATAGAACGAATATCTTTAGCGTAACTGTATTTGATTGTATATATGTACGTCTGCATGAGTTATTCTAGTCAATGGAAATCGCTTGTTCTGATATTTTCTATAAATTTATAGGTATGTATTTGAATACACGGATATATTTGAATGTTGTATTTTGTATGAAATATACTATATTGTTATCGCCATTAAACAAACTTTTGAAGATATAATATTTTTTATTTATCTTATTTTTCCCTTATTCCGAAAGATTTATACAAGAAGCCAGTCGTGGCGGAGCGGCACAAAGTGCGACTGTAAACGCGACTGGTTGTCGATTCGAGAAATTAAATATTCAATTTATATTTAAACTTACGCTCTGGTATCGAGGCAAAGCGGGGCATTAAGTTCCACCACTTAACACGCTTAGCGGGGAAATTAAAATATTAAATATCTTATCCCGGCTAATAAGAACTTTATAACATAACTATATCTAATAAAAATCAAATATTTAAAGAGTTTTTATTAAAAAATGTTTTAAATTTAGCTATCGAGAGCGGTTCTTGTTTCTTTTGCAAGAAAAAGAAACTGATAAATACACTACTCTAAAGCAATTCTTCACTTGCAGAGAAAATAGGGTGAAGATTATCATCAGAGTTATTAGATGATTGATTTTCTAAATTCTTTGACGTGTCGTGTGCAGTTACTGGGCAGTGCTGTTGTTGCGGATTTTGTGGATCTTCCTCCGAGTTCAAATCGTTGTTCGACTTACTTTGAGACTTAGATAAAACTAATGAACGTCGCTCCATCGTATAGGTGCTATTAGAAATATTGTCGATTTCATCTTCCAAACGCTTAATCAAATTCTCTAAATCTTTTATTTTGCTGTCAAAATCCTGAGACTCATTAGCTTCATTTTTGTATGGCGATTCGATTGTAAGACGTCTTGTTTCCTGAATATCTTCTTGGGACAGACTTTTTAATTCCATACAAAATTTTTCAATTAGACTCATTGCACTACCACCTTTATCAGGTGAAGTTTTAAAAAAAATGTCCATAGTTACTGTCTGTATCGTTTCATTCTTTCTTTACATTCTTCTTGTTTAAATTTCTTGTTCTGTAATTCACATAGATCTGGTTCCGGCGGCGGTGGTAGCGGGGGCGGTTCGGGACACCCTGGCCAGGGCAGATCAGGGTGAGCGGCTGCCCGGTCCTCGATCTCGTCACATCTAGCTGTTCCAGGTAATTGTCTATCGACCTCACAAACCACGGGCTGATTAGATATTGTGTAAGGTGGATTCTTTATCTTCTCAATGCACAGTGCTAGACAAGAGGGTGGAGGAGGTGGTTGTTCTATGACCTTCGGTGGACATATCTTAATACCGGCTTTTTCCTTTTGTCGTATTCGTTGTAATTTACAGGGATCCGGTGGAGGGGGCTCCGGTATTGGTTCTACTGTGCATTTCTTAGTCTTCATTTTAAATTGTTAGTTTCAAAATCATTGTAACTATTGTATGGTAAAACAAATACCAGTTTTATTGCAAAGAAGAAAAAGGGGAAAAAGGGAGTATAGAAATGTGATTGGGTAGATGTCAAGATTTGATGCTTGACACGTCACTTAATATTTCTTTCTTATATTTATTTGATTTTATCTTTTTTAAATTCAACCAGGACAATGAATAGTTATTGTATCCTTTAAAAATATATTACTATAAGGCCCGGCAGACGTTGTCCCGGTAGCATAGTCACGATAAACGGGATTTTAAATGTTATATTATAACTAGTGTTAAGACACTCTGTTCCCCACTTTCCGTCGAATTCTGGAGGCATTGCCTTCTGAGTGTAAGTTTGAGTGAGTGAGTGTGTCAGAACTTGTCGCGTTATCTCATACAGTCTTGTGTCCCTGCGCCACGACTGGCCTCAATCTATTTATTTCCTGATTTCTTAGTTGAGCCACGTTACGCGTCGTCTGCCGGGTGTAATTATCATTTTAATTTTAATAGTATTCAGGAGTCCATAAAATTCTTCCAAAGGGGGACTTGTACATCGCATGCACGAAAAAAAATTCTCTAATCAGATCATATCTACTGCTTCTTTTAATTTTGTAATGCAAATATTGTAATAGAGTTAAATAAATGTATGATACAAACATGTTTTTATTAAGAATACTAATATTTATTTTCTGCTTAATTAATTTAATGTGATCATGAAATAATTTAACATCGAAAGCACTCGCACATTAGGTGTTATGTTCACAATATTTGTCAAACATCTTCTCTGCGCTTTGGTCGTCGTCGTCCTCGCTGTCGCCGTCCTCGTCGCACACCGTCTGGTTTGTGCCACTGAATATAGAAAATAGCTTATTCTTAATCAACACGAACATAGAATCTGTAGTCGGTTCGTGGTCTTGTGATACTTGTTTTGGCGGAGTGCCGCCCACTGTAGGTTGGTCGTAAGGAGAACTTTTATTAAATTTATCAGTTAGTATGTCATTTGCAATTTTTTCAAAGCTATTATTTTTTATCACCGACACAGTTAAAGTTACGACTGAGGCGACATGTTCCATCATTTCTTTTGCTGGTTCTAGTATATTTTCTTTTATAGTAGTTTCAACACTATAAGTTTCATTATCTTCTGCTTTACTTGTTTGTCCTCTTATTCTTTCAAATAAAGTCTGGGTTGATGTCGTTGAAGGATTACTGCTGCATACTTTAGTTTTACTTTCACATTTAGATTTTTTATTTGAATCACATTCTTCTTCTCTACCTAGTTCTTCTTCTTTACCTAGTTGCCTACAGCTTTCGGATTTTATTAGGTTCACGCAATCTTTCGTTTTATTATATACTCTTCCAAATAAGTCTTTTATTGCACATGTAATTGTAGCTACTGCTTTAGTTTGAGTTTCTATTATGCTTTGGATACTACTTTTTGGACAGACTTCAGTGGACTCTTTGCTTTTCCGTTTTTTCATTTCGTAGTAAGTCGGTTTTTCATTACACTCTTTTGGTTGTTTGACACCAATTACTTTCTCAAATTTACCTACACAAGCGGAACTTCCTTTTTTTGCTAATTTTAAGCTTTCACTTATGCATGCTGAAATACATTTTTTTAATATACATTCGTCGACATTTTGCTTTGGGCATTGCGGCTCTGCTGGTTTCGCTGGCTCACAGGGCAATTTTTCATTTTTAATGCTACTGATGGAACAACAAGAAGAATAATTCTTTTCTTTTTTCTTACATGGGTCACATTGCGAAGTGTCAGGGTTAACAAATGTAGACTTGCTCTTATTACTATCCATATCACCTGTTATATCTGCTATACAAACTTCTTCAGTAGATGAACTAGGAGGATTTGATTTAAATGATTGATCAGGTACACTTTGGTTTTCAGTAATCGGCTTACAACATTTGTTTTTAGGAAACGATGGGCAGCTTGGGTCTGGATCTGGATTTTTTTTGGAATATGGCTGAATTATTTCCTTACAATATTTAAATTTATTTTTTGATGGTTTTGGGAACAATGACTGATCGGAATCGTTAATGACTTCTTCAGTAAAAGTTTCCTTTATAATAGTAATCGAATCTTCGTCGTCCGGATCTTGTATTACTTCACAAAACTCAAATGATTTTACATTTTCATTTTTACTTGATGTGTCAATATTTCTTGGTACAGGTCGCGAACTAGACTTGAATGAAGAAATCGAGTTAACCAGTTGAATTACACTAGTTTGGGTTTCTTTGTCATCGAACAATATGCTAGAGGTCCTTGGTAAATCTAAAGTATTGAAAATGAAATCTTTTGAATTCATAGTATTTAATGTAGTAGTGATGTCATTTTATTGAAGACATATTTGTCATATATATAATTCTATGCTGAAGTCAGAAGTAAATATTTCATGGCGAGCTCACATATTTTACGAATTATATAAAAAATTACACTGTTTAATTTTCTGTAACAAACATTGACAAAATTTATATGTCAAATGAATGTCTAATTTTTCCATTTGAAAGATCAAATATTTTTTCTTCATAAATAAGTTTTATTTGAATGTTTATATATATTTTTAGTATCTACCGTGGGGAAAGTAGAGTAAAGCGTTAAGAAACTCCTTCCCTTTGTCACCCATATTAGGGGCATCTCATTACTGCCTTTCTTTACAATCAAGACCAGAAAACCAATATATAAAAAATTTATACTAAATATATTTTTAAGTAATAATATTTCAAGATATAGATATCTCTTTCGTAACTCATTTAATTAAAAAATTGGGATCTTTCACGCAAAAAATCCTGGACGGATTTTGCTGAAATGTTTTTTTTGCTATATTAGCTATTCGTCAGGCGTCAGTCAGTCAGTCTTGGCGCAGGGGCACAAAGTGTGCTGCAATATCTACTGATTGTAAGTTCGCTCGAGGAAAAGAAATATTTATTTAAGTTTTTATTTTCATTTTTTCGCTCTGTTGATATTAAGACATTTCTGTTCCTCACTTTCCGCCGAATTCTGAAGACATTTCATGAGGAGTGGCGGAACTCAACGCACCAAAAGAGTTTTAAATATAAGCAATAATTTATAGGTAAATCTCTAGGTGCCAACAAAAAGAAAACAAATTAAAAACTCATATGCCTTTATTTCGTACTGGTGCGTTTGCCTTACAAATATACTTAGTACAAATAAAATGAAACTATTACATTATCTTAACATTATGACGTGAGACGCATCACTTAATCGATATGCTTTCGCGCCAAAGCAAAGAATAAATAGTAAATGTATAATGTAAATAAACAAAATTGAGAATTCATTAATGTGGACTTTTTCCGAGGAGTCTTCTTTATCACCGTTCATTACAAAACAGATATTCGTACAAATACTTTTGGGAATCGAACCCATAACCTCTGATACGTTATGTAGTGCCCATTAGGCCTACATTAGTTTAATTTGTCTAATTATATAACGTAACAAAAGCCAAATTTCATTTTTTTATAAACTGAGAGAGCTATATAATAAAGACTTATATACATTTTGTCATACAAAATTATAATATATCTAAATAAGAACTTAAAATAAATTATTTCATTGTATATTGAACTTATATAACTTAAATAAACCGCTTTAATAACAACTGCCTTAACTTTAAATACGAAGAACAATTGCGGGTATAATAAAATACGTTGAAGTACACCCAACTTTTCTCACATAAAATAAAAAATCTAAGGCAGTTTTAGTAATTTGAAGTAATTTAAGACAAAATACCTAGAAAAGTCCACAATTTCTTTGGCGATACAATTATTGCTTGGGTTTAAATAAAATCTATAAGAGACAGTTTGCGTGTAAAGACATTTACAAGTCTTTGGCATATCTACACTGTATGTTGAGAAAATCATATTTACGACTGCTAATAAGTAAACACTTGAATCTATTACAAATGGATTTATAAACTTTATTTATGTATTAGAAAAATAACACTGTTACTATAAGTACCTATAGTTACTTATCTATTAGTTTATTCATTTACTATATATCAGTTATAGAAATCGACAAAAGCCTTACAAAGTCGTTTAAAAAAATAATAATTTTGAAATATCGATATTTCATATGAAATATTAACATAATAGGTACAAGTGCTTACTTAGTTTGTCGTTTCATAATCTACTGAAAATAGAAATTATTTACATTTAAAATAAAAAATAATGGACGGAAACGATAAGATTTCGAAAATTAACAACTAAAATAATTGCTTTATAGTTTATATTGGGCACAAAAAGTAAAGGATAATAAGTGTCAATTGGCAATTTGTTATAGCGACGTATCTTTAATAAAAGAAATAAAATTAATATAAGCTGTATGCGATTTTTTAAATCGATTTAGTCAAAAATCACTTATAGCCTTGTACCTTTTTCCCATAATATATTATATTTGAACATATTCTTATGATCATCAGAACTACACACTATTTATAAAAAAAATACAGAAAAAATATATAAATAATCTCATTGTAATTTCAATACTACAAATATTTGTTCTGAAGCTTCATAAATACATAATAACGCTAATAACGATACAAAAAATAAATTAACTTAAGGATAGTAACAGTAATAGAATGCTAACGACATTGTGCTTGAGACAGCCTTAGAAGAGAATAAAAATATAAGACAATCTTAACTTAAAACGTTTGATAGTTCCAATTTTAGAGTCGATATAACAATCTATCAAATAGCTAAAACAGTATCGAAATCAGTTCAATAATAGAGAGTATCGATAAAAAAACCATTTTACAATCACATAACATCCATACAACGTCTATTATAAAAACCAATCGATATAAAGACAGATCTTACAATTTCATATAATATTAGACATGTAACTATTGAGGTAAAGTAAAAATAGGGATAAACTAATGAAATCACTAAGTACGTATACGAATATTTACAACTTACATGAAGATACCATTTAAAACTTTGGCTCTCTCGTATAAAATAATGAGTATAAAGTAATAAATTGTTGAGAAAGCAGCGTTACTGACCTCGGAAATCAAGATGAAAATTGTACACATTATTTTAATATATTTTATACACTGATTGCTAAAGGAAGTTATACTTAAACTCACTTTATAAAGTCCGTTATCACTTGGGTTCGTTGTGGCTTGCCGACTGCTACTGCTCGCACGGCGCCCGGTGATATCTAAAACAAACATTAAAAAATCTTATAAAAAGACATACAAATAGCTTTTTAACAGATAATTTCATAGCAAACAGCAAAGAGCTAATATTATGTTCTCATACTGTGAATTTGTGCTATGAGATGCAATGTTTTAAATATAAATAACACCATTTAAAAAAACATGATTTTGTGCAAATTATTCAATTCTTTTAAAATTCATATAAAATTAAAATATAGGCATAAATACTTTATTTATTCAGCAAACAAATATTTTAGAACAAAATATCATCGTTGTCATCATGAACGAAGAGATCAATCCAGCCAATAGAGTACGAAATGAAATATTTATCCTCACGATTTCAAATGAATCGATTGAAATACCTGAGCTCCCCATAGAATCTGTTCAAAGCCCCAACTTTGCAAAACTTTAAAAGCAAGGAATCACTTAAATTTAATGCCCTATAAGTTACATCGAGTCCCGGGGGTTTACGCCCTTTGTTCGGCTCCTGAGGGAGGGAGGGACAAATGTGCGAAAGAATTGTCCTTTACGAGTTGCCCTTTTATTTTTGATTGGATTTTCAGATTAATTAGTTGATTTTTTATTGTTTATGCTAAATTTCTAGATCTTTTTGTTTTGTTTTTGATATAAAGTACTTAAAACTTTTAAATTTAATTCCTACTGTTTGTCTTGCTGCATAGTTTGAAAGTGCGTGACATATTGTTTGTTTATTTGCTCAGTTTGTTTATAAGATACAACTAATCATTTTTTTAGGTTCCCGCTGTATCTTGTACATAACAAGGAAGGCAGAGGGAACCTGGGAACCTCGTAATGGGACTTGTTCCCATTAAGACACTTGTGTACCCCATTTTCCGTCGAATTCTGAAAACATTGCGTGGTGAGTGGTGAAAATCAGTGCGCCAGTATAATTTAACTTAAAAAACATTCACAGATATTTGTTCGTTTTTTTTAAATATCACAGTTAACATACAATTTAATAGTTAAAATGATTTTAAGGGATTTAAACTTACTTTAATTTATTACGATTTTATACAAAATATAAATATTTGGTATGAAATCAACAAAATAGATGTTTCACAAAAAATACCAATTAACAGGTAAACTCAAAGCTATCGCTGAGGAAAAACCGCAGGTGCTAACATATCTCCCTGAGGCATACCTATGTTTGACATTCATAGACTTAATTATACACGCTGATATGCATCTACTGGTTCGAGAAATAAAGGTTATTTTAGAATCAAAATATTTTACTTCAAGGTAGTACGTAGAATGGTAGTCGTGATAAAATGGTCAGATTTATACCTCGCATACCGTCATTTATATCGCAGTGGTTGTTAAACGTGAAAACGATTTAAAGCCGGTAAAATTTTCGAGATGTAATGTGTGGTGGACCTCGGCTTGGTGAGGCTTGGGTTTAGCTTATATACATATATGTGATGGGATAAATTTAGACTAATAGTTTTACATTATTCAAATAATAGGTTAACCAAATGAATTCTATAAACTTCAAGTTAAATTTTGTCTAGTTCTAATTTTTATTATTTTGTATTTTCAGCTAACATTTATAGTAATTTATAAATTCATAATCATTTTGTGTAATTGTGTTTGCTAAAAAGGTTGTTGTTTTGTACTATTCACTTTTTAAAATAAATTTTATATTATAAAATTTCAGATGAAAAAAAAATAAAGCTTTTAAATAGGATAAATCTAAAATTCCTTACCACTTAGACAGCAAGCCGGTGGCGGCGGAATGCGAGTAGGGCCCTCCGTAGGGCGAGTACTGCGAGTAGGGCGCCGCGTACGCGTACTCACTCGCTAGGGTTGCTGTACCTGAAACACGTTATGGTGAAATTTAGTCAAATAATTGAAGAAAGCATTGAGCCTTAACACACATCCTTTTGAATTTAGGCAGTAAGTAAGTAAGGAAGTGTCTTTACTGAAGTATCTTTCTATTATATACTCCTAGAATAGCTGGAATGGTCTATAAAGAATATTTTGTTCAACTGTATCTAAAATGAGCTTAGAACGATATATTTTGTTTAACTAATTACAGTTGGTAGTCAAATTGCCCTCTGCAAACTAAATTATAAAAATGTCTTAATATGAGTAATTCAGTTTTAATGAAATTTTGTTAGTTGCATTTTTAATTGATGTAAAATCCTCATGTGGAAAAGTCAATTACAGATGGATTTCAACTATAAAATGTTTTTTTGACAAGAGAATATTCGGGACATTCATAATTCAGACATCCGACACAAAGATAAAGCCAATTTAAATATCTATTCGCACTCAATCCAAGTTGAAGTGTATCTAAAAGCAAGGAAAATCACAAAAAGACCATCCAAGTCGTAACAACATTTGTCACCGCTCAAAACGTAAAATAATACAAGAATTTAAGAAAAGAAAAAGACCGTCTACTTCCAAACTCGAGAGCTAAGAGGCTCTACATAATCTAATTTTCCTCCTTTATAACGGTATAAAACGTGTGAATTTGCACCAAATTCGCACTAGTGCCTATCAGAATACGTGCCAGAATTGCGTGTTGGATGTTTAGGGACGTCACTTCTCTTTATGCCTTTGGTCTTTAATCTACCGCAATCTGCTTAGAGGGTGGGGGGTGTTTAATAGCTCATTCGGGCTCTATGCAAATAATTTTCGAGGGGGACATCATACGGGCTTTGTCTCCCGAGTAACGAACTGAAACGATCAAGTAAGCTTCTTCAACGGGTTCCCAACATTAGGGCGTGGTTATATATTCAGGTTTTTGGTACCTATTTGTATGTCGGTACACTTTGATGTGGTTGAGTGTAAAATTGGTTTATGTTGGGGGTGAAAATGTGGGATTTTTAATGTTTTGCCTATTAGGATTTGCTTCTGGTTTAATGAACGTTATCTCATTTGATAATGTGGTGAATTTTGTTTGTGGACTGCTGTTGCTTTGCTTTGTTAATCATGTCAGTTTTAATATAAAATAAATGTTGTATACCGGTTTCTTACTCTTTATTTAAAAAAATACAAAAAGTTTGCCAGCCATTGTACTAGTACTTTCAAATAAATATATAAAATATACATATATCTTAGTATAAATTCTATTCCAAAATTTATTCTTCTATATATATTTTATCCGAATAAATTTGTGACACTGCTCACTACAACATAAAATGTAATAAAATAATCATAGTTACCGTCATAATGCGCGTAGGGCGGATAGGGCGGCGCGGGCGGCTGCAGCACCACGAGCGCGGCCGCGTCGGGGCTGCCGGCCGCCGACGGGGGCTCGCCCGCCGCCGTCGACCCGGTCGAGTCGTTGGTCGCTGGAAGAGGACTTGTGTTAGCAATATGTTGCATTTTGCTGTATCCTGCATGTAGTGATGCAGGCAGAGGAAATCTAGTGTTAAGGCACTCTGTTGACGAGGAAAATATTAATTAATTCGTTCCCTCGTGTGGGAAACCACATTCGTTGTGTTCTCAAATTGCGATATGTTTTACTCGTTTGAAATATATTTTGATATATGATGATTTATTTATTTTGGTTTAATTTAAGTTATTTTCATTATATCAATTTGATTTCACTAGTTTGGTTTGGATTCGTTTAACGCCTGGATGTTCAGTAAGTGTTTTTCTATTTATATTGAAAATTTCAATCAAACACAAATATACACATATCTACATACAAATTGAATTAGAATAGACAAAACTACTAAACAAATTGATATAGAAACAAAATTTTGAATCGGCACCCATAAATTTAACTAAAAAAGAACGTAAAACAATTTATTTTTGAACTCGAAAGCAAAAGGATGACAAAATAAATTGGCTGGCCGAAGGTTGGATGGAATGGAGAGCGGTCATTTATCCAGAACGCCGGTGACGCGAAAAACCTACGGTCATTCATATACCTGCTTGATGGACTTTCATTAACTACATCTATAGAATAGGTCTATATGAAACTTATTTTTGAGTTTTTTTTTTCGTTTATCTGTAAATAAGGACGTGATGCAGTGTGACAGCGTTTCATTGTAAATGCAATGGTTGATAGTTTGAGTTTTACTTCGGGGAATGATTATATTTAAATATTTTATATTTCCCCGCGAAATCGGTGGTAAGTGGGGAACGGAAGTGATTTAATTGGAGACGGACTGTCTTACTGCCCAGGTTCCCTATGCCTATCTTGAAATGTGCGCAATATTGCTAAAATAAATAATGAATTAATTATTTAATAAAAAAAATATAGTGACGTATTTTATTATTTTCTCAACGCAATAATTTAATTTATTTTTCTTTTTAATTTTTAGACATTGATTTAAGTAAATTAACTATAGAGTTAACCACATTCCCGCTAGATCTCTACACAGACACTGCAACCGACGGAAACTCATCACAATGGAACAGGTGTATAATGTCGTCCACATCCTGGTAAGATGAGCCTCGACTCGACTTGACTCGTAACCCGACGCGAGCGACTTCTTGGGTGAACGGCTTGTGTTTCATCTATTATGTTTTCTATGAATGAATTGTTGTAAGCTTTTTGCTTTGAATTAGTAGCTTTATTTTTGTTGCAAATTTGAATTGAATTTGGTGTTAATTTTGGTATTGCGAATTTTTAAAACTATTATTTTGTATTTTTTTAACTAATTCGTAAGCTTTCTTTAAGTAAACGCTTTCATGTTTGTTTATAAATTTTGATATTAATATATTTTTAATTTATACTTTATAAATTATACTACTCAACGATTCAAAAGTCAAATACAAAAATCGAAAACTCTATTAGAATAAAAAAATATTTTGAATTTGAACTATAATTATTTAAAAAGCTTTGTAAATACAAAAGTTATATCAAATTCATAGAAATTTAAAGCTAAACTAAATAGGCTAAAGTATATATTTTTTAAATATTTTTTTTAATTAAAAAAAATATATAATATTCGTTTAATTTGAGCAAATCAAACAAAAAAATATATTTTTCAATTAAAATGTAAATACAAATAGTATTAGTGTGTAATTTTCTCAAGGGCATCATTTCCTATAGCAACAACCGCAAGCTGCGGTTACATCACTATCGGCGTATCCGTTACTCTTTTACGTTTTTCAATTCCTACGATTCCTATGAGAATAGGTATCGATTGAAATGTAAATAATTTATTTGTTTACTTTCTTTAGTTTCACATTATATCTCAGATATAGCAAAATAGGCGGAGGAAAACTAGTGTCAAGACACTCCTTTTTCCACGAAGTGTTCAATTTTAGTCCCTAGCCCTAGTCTTATAAGGAACTATCTTAAGCCTTCCCCGCTATGCGCGGTGTACAGCGTGAAACATTGAATCTAAAATATCTTCGAGATATTTTTAAATAGGTGTAATAAAATGACTATAAAAGAATCAAAACAGTAAATCAGCAAGTAAATAGTGTCGCGCTAGTGTCAGAGTACTCGTAGGTACGTCACGCGCTAAAACTCAGCGACACCTAACTGTTCCTGGATTCCAGCGTGTGGTCGGTAACCAAGTTTTCGTTTGATTAGCAATTTCCGTTGTGGAAACGGGATAATGTATAAATACATATAAAATTTGTACAGATATTTTGAATATTGATAAAGTTATAATATATTTTTTATCTCTATCCTATTAAGGTAAATAAAAAAACTAGTCGAATCGTATAAAAATTGAAAGATATATTAATATAGTAAAAAAAAAAGAAAAAAAATGTTGTATCTTTGTTTTATGCCACCGTTAAAGATGTATTTCCAAATGATGAGCATTGATAGTATTTTAGGGGTGTAGAATGCTATAGGTACAAAGAAACACGTAAAACGCTTGAAACTGCATTGTGTTAAGACATAATTAGGTTTATATCATAAAATAAAGATCATTTATCATAGAAGAGAAGCAACAACTTAGCTTTTCGTGTATTTCGTTGTATGGTGGGGAAGTTTAGGTCTAAGAGGCCCTTTTAAATGAACATTATAACCCTGACCTCTATAGTCCGAGCTCCTCTAACAAAATATAACTGCAATTATTATTGAATGTTTTCTATATAACAATAAGCCTGTAGTTACCAGAGTGCGGCGTGTAGTGGTGCGCGGGGTGCTCGTACTGCGCGTCGAACAGCTCCCCGTAGTAGCCGGCGCTGCCGCCCAGCTCCGACAGTAGCTTGTACTCGTCCTTCAGACTCCACTTCGAGGAGGACCACAGCTGGAAGGATAGATCATGTTATTTTTAAGACTTTTTAAAAAAAAAAATTAAAAGTGTTATTCCACACTTAGAAAAGGAAAATACTTTTTAGAAAAGATATATATTTTTTCTCGTTATGTTAAAATTTTTAACTATTCCCAGAGGCACAGGAGGAAGAGTGTTAAATTGTTGATTGAAGGACGGTTTTCCAAGAGATCCCGCTACGTTCAACTTTTTATACGTTTTCTTAATAAGTGGATACAAATTTTAATATTTTATACATAAAGTAGCTAGTTACTTACATTAGAATATATTTGGTCACCGTTGTAGTGACTTCTTTGTCTCTTCACATCGTCTTCTGAATGGCTGTTGAAGTCTCTATTTTCATCTGATAACAAAATATAAATGAATTATTAAATAAAAAATATACCACTATGGAAAAATTGGGACTAAACAGACAGAAAAGAACCCTCAAAAAACTGCAATAAAGGTGAATTTCAATGTACATTCTATTTCGTATACTTTCTTTACAAATAATTATATAAAGGACAAACTCCAGGCAAGGAGTTCTACACAAAATTTAAGTGAAGTTATAACTTAATATAATATGGTCACAATTTGTGCACGCGTTTAATAGCACAGTAAATCTTGTCGTTCTGCTGAGCGCACACCATGGAGCTACTGGTGGGGCACTGAAATGTCGATATTTTTGAAGATATTTTGAAATAATTATTTATTTTGACTAAATTCATAATAGAATATAACTATACCGTACGTTATGAAATAATATGCAATAAATGACTGTTTATTTTTGTTTAATAAGCTTTTTGTTAATTATAGCCCGCACACAGCAGGGTAGGTGTTTTGACACTGTGTTTTGAAAATTGATAAATTTGTGTGTGTTTAGTAATATCTGTTTTGCTAATTGTATTGAATTAGTAAAATTAAAAATAAATATATTGTGGTTTCATTATTCATAAAGGTTAAGAAAAAATATGTAGTATTTTTTTGGGTATGATTTATTTTATATTTAAAAATACTTTACACATCTTTTAAACGTTCAAATCCTTTTGAAAATAAAAATGTATACAAAGTCTATATCGATAATGATATCGATATTAGCACCTGGCATCACTATTTCCAGAGACAAAACGCGGGAGACCCACAAATATTTTAATCCCTATGCTCCTGTGTCATTACTTGCAAGTTTTCTTTGGAACAAAAATACTATTGAAACCCTTTCTCTAGTTAAGTGGAAAACTTTGTAGAACCAAGTCCTTTGTTACGTCTGATTACCCTGTTTTGTAATCTACGTACATAATACATGTTAGTGTAAGGGGTCTTATGTGGCGGAACTTATTTTTATAATTTTATTATAAACTTTTTAGCTTTACGCTTTAGACAGAGCTAACCTACTACCTATAAGATGAAAACCTCTAAAAACAGTTACCTTGGTCCTCATGTCTCTTTCTCTTCAGTCCATTGCCATTATGCAATCCGTCTACTTGTTCGATTCCCAGTATGCCGTTAATGCTGTAGCTGCCAGTGTTGTTGACGTGCTCGGTGGGTGACAGCACCGCCGTCGTGCCCGGCGCGTTGCCCGCGTGGGTTATCACCTAAGGAAATGTTTTTATTTTTCATATGACAATTTTTTTCATATTTTCTCATTGAAATCTTCACATTCTTACATAAATACCTATTAAAATTAATTATATAGAAGCTTTTTAATAATGACTTACAGAAACAACACTGCCTTGAGCCGAACTGATCTCCTGCTCCTGCTGTTGTTGTTGTTGCTGGTTGTGCGCGTGCTTCGCCTTCTCCGCCGCCTTGTTGCGGACGATCCTGTAGGTGTAGATGTATAACTCTATTAGTATAGAATATATATTTGGAATCACCAACTCAAAATTTTAATAAGGAAAATATCATTATTATATTGCTTTACGCTAGGCAGAGAGATCTAGTCTCTCCGTCATCCTTTCAGAGGTATAATTCAATGCGCGCTTTGTTTTATTAGAGCGAAAAACGTGAAAACCATAATATGAAAATTATAATAACGATATGAACGACGATTTTGATATCGAATGTCGATGTGGAATGAATATACGACTCCCAGAGACTTGGAAGGTAGTCTCAGCAAGAAGTTTAACAATTGCATTTTTCAATACATAGATAACAATTTTATTGTTTAATACAAAGTACAACGGTCATCGCACTCATATCGACCGCCTTTATGGTCAGACGTTAGCTCACTGCGATATAATAGATAATATTTTTCTACCAACATAAAATACAGAAAATCTTAAATACAATAAGATCAAAGTAAAAATATTACCGACATCCATAAAAGAGAATAATGTAAAAAATTAGAGTAATAAGTACATGAGAGATGCATTAAGCAAAAAACTGGCAATGTAGCGCCACGTGGCTACATCAATAGCCAATTTGGGCGCCGCGGTTACGATTTGCAACGCTTCCGTCGCTCGTCGACTACGTTTTATTAGTTATGGGTAAAAATCTTTTATTATATGCTAATATCTATATAATTCAAGTTTTCATTATTAGCTGCTCCTCACCCATAAGGCTTGCTGGGTGGATTTTAAGATGCAAAATGGAGGATAACTATTGCTGTTCATATTTAGTTTTAATACATATTAACGCCGCTCGCTCAATTCAAGTTAGCAAGTATTAGTAGTTAAATAATATTAGCTTGTAGTTCGTATTTTCATTTCGTTCATTTTCATTTCTTCGTCCTGTAGTCAAGGCTAAGCGCGGCGCTGAGTTCCGCCACTCCACAAGCAATGCCTCCAGAATTTTTCATAAAATGAGAAAAGGACTGTTTTGACATTAGGTTACCTCTACCTTCATTGCTGTGTGCGGGTACATACAACGTGAAGCTGATTATAATGCTCACTATGTCTACAAAACTTGTAATGTAAATCTCAACCAAATAT
The DNA here is from genome assembly GCA_013403645.1 of Heliconius nattereri. NCBI lineage: Eukaryota > Metazoa > Arthropoda > Insecta > Lepidoptera > Nymphalidae > Heliconius > Heliconius nattereri. The sequence continues at coordinate 1,006,105 of JAAIXI010000257.1, read as the reverse complement.
TTAATGCGAATTTAAAAAAATACTACCAACGGTGATTTATTTATAAACACTCTTCAGTTACTTACATCTTATATATTACAACTAAATTATCTATCGTATTCAAACATTGTAAATATATTTAAAACTAAGCAAAGTCATTAATCCGCATCGCGGCCATTTTGTCGTCGCGAGTTGACAGTTCATTTCCCGCCATGATGGATGGCACCCACGATGAAATATTGCCAGGATCTCTATGGTTGACATATGCAAAAATTGTTTTGCAAACTTATCAAAAAGGTCAGATTAGAATTAGGGTCGTAATAGACTCTTCACGTTTTTTTTCTGATGGAAGAGATTTATGTATGTTACTTTGTAACAGATTGTTAATAATAGGTATTCTGTTTTATTTAAATTAGTATATATTTATATTTTTAATTGTATAGGGAGAATGAATTTAGTGACTTTATTTTAAACTTTTTATATATTAATTAACAACATACGTTTAAGACAGGTAGTGTTTAAAATATAAATATGCCCGAAGTGATTTTTAATCCATCATCGTTTTCACTATCATCGTTTTCACCCAACTTTCATAAGAATGATTTCTTTCATTTTACTACAGTAAAATTGATTTACCTCTACATTAATATGTCTAAATAAATAATAAAATCTTTGCAAAATGCTGAAAAGGGCCAACATAAATTAATTTTAACAAGAATAGCTTGAATTTTTGCAGGAACTTTCGTACTTCCGGTCGGAAGGGTTACATACTCTAATAACATTTCGTTGAATAATGCATCGTATTGGCATTTTTTTATGATTTATGACAGAGTAAGGCTATTAAGATACAAATATATTTAGAAAATGTAGATGTTAGAAGAAAATATTGTGAGGATAGGAATACTATTTCAATAATAAAATTTTAAATCACAGGCTTTAACCGGAATAATCGCATAAATTAGGTATTGTAGATTTTTGAAAACTTAACATTTCGAACACTTTGCATGTATGCGATGGCGTTTTTTTTCTACTCACTATAACTTTGGAATGGATAACCCAAATGAAATATTTTCCCATATAATTCGTCTCAAGTGCGAGTGGAAAGTGAGAAAAGGAGTGTTTCCACACTACATTCTCTCTGCACTCTTCGTTTAAGGGATAAAGCATGGGGCTATAAAAATAATAATTACAGTCTATTAAAAAAGTAATCTAGTCTCGACCCCATAAACAACCAAAAGCCAAATTGTTATCTGACAAATTATTCAGTTTTCGCGCCATCCCACAAAAAAATCAAATGTCAAACCGGGGGTTCGCAGAATTATTGCCTCAATTATAGACCCTGATTAAAAAAGTGCTCACGTCGCGCCGCTAGTTGACGGGATTTTTTATGACATTTTATTTTATTATTATTGTTTTTAAGGGTGATTTTATGATTAGAATAAATAGATTAAATTTAAGTTATGAAAGTCTGCTTTAGTTTCTTCGTTACTTTACCTTGAATAAGTTGTAAATTAGCTAAGTTAAAGTAATTAACTAAACATTTTTAGAAGAACGCTCAAGAATAAAAATGAGTGTATGACAAAGCACTATGAATTAATTTAACGGTGCTTTTTTATAAAAGACACCAAACATAGTTATAATAATAAAATCTTACTAGAATGAAAAGTTCGAAACAAATATGTTATAATGTAGAACTTCTAAAAATAAAACTTCTCTATTTAAAAAATTGGATGGTAGATGACAATATTCACTTCCGTACTTAGTCTAATGAACAAGAAATATTTACATATTTTATTGATAACAATATTTTTCTTAACCCTGTTTGAACTCATAACTATCTTATTAATTGACATTTCTTGATTGCATACAGATATGCCTATTAAAATTGTAATAATCAAAAATTTAAATAAAAGCAAATTAAGCTCAGTCATCAACAAAAATTGCCCAACAAAGGTCGAGGGGTGGTATTTGCACTCATAGCATAAATACTTTCGTATTTATACGTCATGAGACCGCAGCCGTTGACGGGACATTAAGGGCACGTGACGTCACGTGGCCGTCACGTGACCGCCACGAGACCAGACATGCCCATATATGGAATTGGTTTAAAATTAACTGGATTTTCAGATCAAATCTAAATTTGAAGGAAGTGTTTTTAAGTGTTTGTTAATTTGGTTCGATATAGCTGACTGACCACTAGCTGATAAGCGCGATATCGTTATTTGCCATTTTTATAAAAGGAGAAGAGGAGGAATTTTAGAGTTTAATGATTTACAAGTTTTCTAAAGAGTTGTATGTATTGTTTGTTAAAAGTTATTTTACTTTATTATTTACGCAAGCATTTGCCTCAAGACGGACGAACGCGAACTAAGAGTGAATCACTCTGTCCTCCACCGTCTGTTTTCAGGTTTATCAGAGATGTAGGTTTTTTATTGCTATTTTTATCAATGTCACATTTTTTGTAACAAAAGCATTGAGTGATAGATTTCAATGTCGCACTTCGTGTTAGTACCAGAGTGATGAAATGAAAATAATAAACTGCCTCAAGTGGCATGGCACATTCACGTTTACAGCCAGACTTACAGATAGACTCAAATGGACTTATGAATTTAAGTATATAACGTATTTAAGAGCAAAGCTGTAAAAGCTCCTTTCATAAACCTCTAATAATTTTCTACAGTTGGGTGTGGCTTTCGAGAAGGTAAGAAACAACTCGAAATGTTTCGCCGAAAAACTAAGCGATTTCTCCCCTTTAGAGAGTCGGTCGGTTTATTTTGAATGAAACCTTATTGTGTTGAAATTGGGTAGATTTTGTTATTTAGGTAAATAACTATAAAACAAAAGAAAATGGCCAGTAAAGCAGCGTCGTCGGGTTGAAATGTCAAAAGTATATGGGAACATTAGTTTTAAGCATGTCTAATATAACCCAGAATTGGTTATTCATTATATTAAATATAAGTACTATATTATCACACAATATTAAAAACATCAAAAACATACTATTACTACTCTATTGCTACATGTGTATGAATATTTGAATATATTGTTATATAGCGGGAAATAGCAAGTAGTAACATAATGTTCTAGGTGGATATATTGTCTTGACAAAATTACTATTCTACATAAAAAGTATTAAATTCCCTTGGTAGTTCCTGAGATTAGCACCTTATAATATTAGTTTACACTTCATACGAAAAACAAAATTTTATTACTGCCATCTTAGACAAAATTATAAACATCATCTACTATTAAATGGAATTAATAAATCGCGCATCTCCTAGGCCAAGCAAGGGGTACAGCCGGAAGTAGGGAGCTGCAAAGATGGCGGAGCGGAAGACGACACGTGCTCACGCCGGATATCCTGCGTGCATTGAGTTATTGCTTCACTTATAATAATCGTATAAAGTCACGGTTTTCGCATTTTCTGTTTCGGTTTATGGTGTACATGTATGGGAAACATTTTTCCATTATGGATTTTCGATAGGATTATGGCTATAATATAAATATGTTTTTTTTTAATAAAATAAATTTATTATCAAAAACATGTAGGTACAGTGATTAGTTACAAAAAATAAATGTAGTATCACGGACTTTAATATGATCTAGAACTTGGTAATATGATATAACAGTTTTGTTTCTTAATTTGAGCAACTATATAATTTTAACAATTAAATAATATGTTGCCATGTTTACGATATCTTATCTCACTAGGGGGTGTCTCATATTGGTATATCTTACATTATGATATGACGACTATATTTTAAAATTCACCATTGATTATGTGTACGGACTTTTTTATAAAGGAACAATTATTGGAGATATGCCAGGTTCTATCAATGCCGTCATTCGTATGATCAAGGAATATCTAATCTAACCCAGATTTGGTAAGCTCAAAACGTGAGATTTTACATGAAAAATTAGATATTAAAAGAAAAGAAGCTTCACTCAAACAAATATATCACACCATGTTTTTTTGTTGGTGCGGTTATTTATTTAAGTAATATCTAATATATATAAATTAAAAGAAAAACATACCCTTATCAACCTATAAAGCCGTCAAGTGTTACCTACATTAAAAATCCACGCGTCTAATTGTGTTGCCAGATTAGATAATAAATATATTACGCGCGGCTTATCTTTAATCTTTGCTACCGTTTATTAATTTATTGTTATCGTGTGATATCGTTATCACTTCCATGTTCATGTTCCTGGGAATGTTTGTGTAGGGACATTACTAATAATGGGAGATCGTTCATTTTCTTGTTTGTGTATCATAAATTAATCTTTAATTTTTCATAATTGTTTTAATATACATATATTGAAGTTCCTACTGGCCACGGACGCTGTTATATTTTTGTTTTCAACTTCAGGAAGTATCCTGCACATAGCAGTATAGGCGAAGGGAACGTGGGAATCTAGTTTTAGGAACGATCCCATTATGACACCGTGCATTTCTGGAGGCATTGGGTGCTGAACAACAAACTTTTGGTCACTAACGTCTTGTTACAAAAGCGAGGAATTTAAAATAATAAATATTTCCTTTCCTCGAGTGGGAAACGAACCCACCACGTATCAAGTTTCTCCAGACGTGCCTCTGCGCAATGGCTTTCTTAAACGTCCTTTTACTACTTATAAATCAGCGTCACGCTGTAACCTGCACCTGCACACAGCAGGGTAGGCAAGGAGAAAGTAGGGTTTAAAACACTCCATTTGCCACTTTCCGCGGAATTCTGGATAAGCACTTTATAAATATATATAAATAAAATTTATTTATATGTCCGAGTTGCAATCAGACGCTGTCCCAATGTTTGAATCTACTACTACCATACAGCAAGTCTCAGTAACATCTCAATTGATCAAACATAAGCCATCAGCATTTCAATAGTGAGGACCCCCACGATCCATTACCAGTGTATTACACTACAATAACTATTATTGGTATCGATAAAGTGGGGTGCGAAATTACATTATACGATGGACTTGTTTTTCAAGTGACAGAGTTACGTTAAAAGGGTTCCCTGTGAATTTGAGTGTATATTTTATGGCTATAGCAATACAGTATCCCATACTGTACTGCTATAGCAATACAGTATCCCATACTGTACTGCTATAGCCATAAATGGATGGTTTATTTTTTAGAGTTAGTTGGTTCGATTTAATAAGTTTTTTTTTACATTTTTGGAAAAAGTTTTCATATTTCTGTCCTTTCTACATGTATTTGAAATACATGAAATGGATAAGCAGTAATGATTAATAATTGCCCCAGTTATGCTCAAAAAGCAATAAGAAGAATTACTCTGTATTTTGTTTACCAAATACTTACTAATTAGAAATAGAATTTATTTTATAACATCAATACTATATTTTAATATATCAATTTTGAAAATACAGTAGCTCTATTAAGACAACAAACCAACTGACCTATTAATACTAGAAACGGACGGCACGTTGTCTTGACTGCAGATACCCTCACTCAGCAGCCGGTCTCTGATCTCCCAAGCGAACATAGTCGGGTTTTCCCGTTTGTATGCAGCTATCGCGTCCACAACCGGAGGCGTCGCCACCTTAGGCTTCGAACCCCCTATCACGCCAGCTTTGAAGCTACCCGTTTCGTAATACCTGGAAAAGAGGTTAAGGTTAGAAATGATAGGGATATTTTAAATAAATAAAACAAATAAATGCTGTGTGCGGGATGTTTTACTAAAGAGAAGCAATATCTCGAATTATGTAGGAAGTTTTAGGAAGGAGTGTCTACATACATGGTTCTATTTGGCTAACCTAAATTTTACAAAGTTAACTCATGTCCGCCTTGAATGTCAAGACGTCCAGTGCTCCATTTCTCTATAATTATGTTTCATGGTATACTTTTAAAGTAAACTACACAAATAACTAACAGATTTTTCAATCACAAAAATACATTGTAGTAAAAATCACAAACTATTCCCAAACCGGCCGTAAACATGGGCGTGCCCCCGTCCCCGGGCCCCCCAAGTACTCTGGCCTCGGGCCCCCGGGGACGTGGCATTAGAACAAAATTAAATTTCAACTGCTCAATAAGATAATGAGAGGTATTATGACAATTCGATTATGTACCCCTACCCTTTGAGGGGTGATTTATTTTCTTATTATTGTGTGCTGTTGAAAATTGCTGACGGAAAGCCGAAAATTAATTTTGTAACTGTGTTTTATGGTTATTTCTTATCTTAAATGGATACCATATACCTAGTTAAATTTAGTTATTAAATTTATTTTTAACTACATATTTGTATCGAAATTTGATATATTTGTAGCAGTGATAAATCACTCCGTTCTCTATTTTCTATTTATTTAAAGAAATCATTTCGAAGAGACGAAACCCGGTAATACTTTTTTTATATTTAGTCGCTGTTCCTGAACATCCATATTGCCCCCGACTAAGATTAGAACTCACAACCACTAGATTTAATTAACCTATATTCCAATAGCAATCCAACGCTGTCATTTGTATAAAATAAAGATCATTATTATTACTAAGCAATAGTGAGATGTAATAGAGGCGGCGTCCTACAAGGGTACGTTATTCCCAAAGGTAGAGACGGCACTGACAATCTCTTTAGAAATAATGGATTGTTTTACATTAACACTGTTATAACATTATTATTTTTATAATAATTTTGATTATTAGATATAAATAAATAGTTTATTTTCTTTATATTTCTATATATTTTTTTCTTTGAATATAAAGTATGGCTCTACTGGCCTCTACAGCGTCACCGGCTTTTGCGAGAGTCCGAGCTAGAAGAGTTCTGACCTTGGTTTGGTCACCATTGTATACATAAAACTTAGTGACTGGCACTCCTTTCTAGAGAATGGATTGTTTCTCAAAAATTTACGTTTTTATTTTATTCGATCAAATCTTAAAGTAATATATAACAACACAAACAACATTAAGGTAACGGCACAAAAGAGCATGTTTTAAATTTAGTCTCGACGCCCCTTGAAGGATACCCCTCTTGTTTCAACTTAGCTTTCTAATGCTGTGAATAGAATTGAATAACAAATAATACCTTGATACTCAAACTTCGTTGTTTTTACAATTCTTCATATAAATATCTGTTTTATTGTGTAACTATTATTAGTAAACCAGACTAATAAATAAATGAATAAATGCACTAATAATCCTAAGACTTTCCAAAGATAGTAGAAGAAAATAAACATTCAGCCTCAAGCTGCTCACAGCAGGGTATGCAGAGAGAACCTGTGTCTTAACGGAGTGATAAGACACTCCGCCTAATTCTGAAGGCATTGCGTGTTGTGTGTGGGAACTCAACCAGAGCGAAGAAATGAAAATATAAATTAAAATAAATATTTAATTTCCTCTAGTGAGAATCAAACCTTCAATCATTCAAGTTTACAGTCACACACTTGCACTCCTGCACCACGACCGGCCACATCAAAGTTCTAGGATTTCTTTATGTAATTTATTGGCAACCTATATTTTTTAGTTCTTTAATGTAGGTAGGTATTGAGTATCATTAAATATAAATAATGTACTTATGTAATACTTCATATAGTAAATTGAATTGGTTTTTACGACTGGAATTTTATGTTGAACTAGTGGGCGCGCACAGCTTCGCTTGCTTATTTGGACCCTTAGGGGTGAATTCTAATAAACCATGAAACATATGTTCAATGAAATATTTTTAAGAGTCTAAGTTTCAATTTTTTTTAAAAATCGGTGGCCATTTAAAGATTTTCCATACAAACTTTCAACCCCTTATTTGCACCCTTAGGGGGAGAATTCTAGAAAACGATGAAACACGTGTTCCATTAAATACCTTTAAAAATCTAAATTTCAAATTTTATAAAAATCGGTACTGATTTAAAAATTTTTCCATACAAATTTTCAACCCCTATTTCGCCCCTTTAGGGTTAAAATTTTTCAAAATCCCTTCTTAGTGGATGTCCAGATTACGAAAGTAAAAATCTGCTCAAATTTCATGTTTCTACCATTAGCGGTTACGGCTGTGCGTGCGTCTTACCTCAGTCAGTGAGGACAAGTCCTTTTATATATATAGATTATGATTCTGTGTAAGTGAGATAATTCATTAATTATCTCATATATAGAAGAAAATAATAAGATAGAGAGTGATATATCACTACGTAAAAAAACAAACAATATTATCACTTAAAAAACATCCCTTAACACTTCCACAATAACAAACACGCCACTAAGGGTGCAACGTAATAATTGGCTTACACCCCCAACGCCAAATTACTTAAGTGCAACATCAGATCGCGTGTTTTATCTCCAGCCCCCTACGTCTATAATGCTATGGTATTATCAATTACGTATTAGAGGTGACAAGTGTCAGAAAAGATCCTACTTATAATATTAAAAAAAATAAAGTTTGCGCGGATGGGTTGTTTGTTCTATTTTCGTGCAAAAACTACTGAACGGATTCAGATAAAACTTTAAGGAATAGACATCAGAATGACACACAGACTATAGTTTATTTAAGGATTTTGTATAATTTGGGTATAAAATAACCAATATTGTTAATAATATCGTTATAGTCGTGGATTCAAATTCGATTTGGGATAATATTTTCTTAAAAACACCTACCAATAAAATTACAAGCAGGCGCTTGCCTTACGCTAGGAAATTAAAATAAGAAATATTTAATTTCCTCGAGTGGTAATCGAACCCATAGCTTATCGCGTTTACAGTCACATACTTGTGCCATGTACCACGACTAGCCTCAAACATTTTGTAATGGATAAAACGTATAAAATATCTACAAATTATTTTCTTAATTGAAAAATAATAAAGAAATGATTATCAATGCAAATAATCGTTACGTAAGAAGCATTGCATTTCATATAACACTAAGATCTTAACAGTAGCTATAATATTTTACGCTCCAAATCCACATACACTGTGCCCTAGTATTAAATAGATATTAGATATCAATATCACGATCAATTTGTCCGCCGGTGTCGGACGTACCGGCGACAGAGCGGGGCTCCTAACGAGACTATATGCATCGTCTCTACTACTACGGGTTGTTAGTTTACTATGGTAGATTTTTTTTATATGTAATCGTTTTATTTTTGTTATTTTTATGGAATAAATATGATATAAATGTGCCTTTGGTATAGCTTAGGTGATTGAGAGATTTTAGTGTTAGGACACTTCGTTCTCCATTTTTGGTTCGGTTTTGAGTTATTGCGTTTTGAGTTCCGCCACCTAAATCTTTCCGTCCGAAAGTGCGAAATGGAGTGTCTTATATACTTCTTATCTTCTTATTATTCTTAACACTACGTTCTCAATGCCTGTACTGATTGATATGCGAGAAATATTGTGAAGTTACTTTATTTTTTATATACACAGACACCAAACAAACTAACATATAAACGAAAGTAGCTCGGTCCTGTCCGTATATAATAATTATACTGTTTTTCTATACTGTCTGTACGTATGCAGAAAGCGTGACGTTCGACTCACTTCCGTTTTAAAAAAAATCCACGCTATATTGAACTTTAAATCAATGAAATAAAGCTCAAAATCAGTCTAACAAAATGTTTTAATTGTACAGTCAGCAGCAATGCAATTATAAATATTGTAACTTTTATTTGTATTGTATTAGAGACGAATTTAGTTTATAAGTATTGTTTAATAAAAAGCTTTTCAAACTTGTACAATTTGTGTTATTTGTATACTGTAGTAATGATTTTGAAGAAGTCATTATAATTACAAATCGGCTTAGTTCTTAACGCCTCGTTTGTTCTCGGTCTAGATCTAGATTATTAAAGAGACAATATGGATTTTTTAAAATCAGGCTATTGCTGTATATATTCCTTTACAAATATCAAATTTAGTATTATTTTTAATTATGACAGAAATGTTATTATATACCATTTAGTTTTTTATGATATACAAAATATTTCATATATTATATTATATTGGAAATAAAACAAACACTGTTAAGGGTTACAAACAAATATTTAGAAAAGCTTGAAAGAATACAGTAGTGAAAATTGTATTTAAATGTAAGCCTTTTCTCAGACACTGACAATCAGTAAAAAAAAATGTCAGGTTCTATTACATTGGTATATGTCTAAAAAAATTTGTTACATATCTTTTATGTACATATACCGATTAGTTACGACTTTGTTAAAAGTAAAGATTAATCTAAAAAATACTTCATAGCTGGACCTCGGTGGTTCATACAAATACATAAAAATATATAGGTACTGTATATACCTACATACATACATCGTATAAAAGTGCATCATCCAGCAAATTCAAAACGTGGGATGGACGCGCGGGGAAAATAAATTGAAAAGCAATAGCGTCTATTCAGCTCCCGCGGGACTAGTGATGTTCTGTGAAAGCTGTTGCTTATTCTAATCCCATCACATAACTATTATGTGATGGGATTAGAATAAGCAACAGCTACATTAAAACTACATTAAAACTATATCTATATAGCGGGGACTACGGTGTAGAACGCTGAAATTTGGCTTGAAGGTTGATTGGGTAGGGTAGGGGAGCATTAAGGATTTTCCGAAATACCTAGGGAACAAGAAAAAACTGATTTTAAGTTTTACAGTCCACGCAAACTAAGTTGAGGACTACGTCTGGCCTTCATATATGGGTGGTGAAAGAACCGAAAAGAAGAAATGGAGAAAGAAAAAACGCGTCATAAATTCCGTGACACATTCTTAGTAAGCGAAAGCAACTGCACTCCAGCACTATAATATATTTACATTTTATTATATACACGCATATTTTATTTCAGTTTATAAAGTTCAAATATGCCTACTATTTTTTTGGTGCAAATAAAATTACTGTAAAAAGATAAGGTTTTGCAATTAAGTTCTAATTACGTTATAGGTAATTATAAAACATATAATCAGATAGTTTATTTCTTATGATATATAACATTTTTATTAAATATTTTTGTGTTCCACCAAGCAAAATTTCTATAATAGATCGAAAACAGAGAATGGAATAGAGCCTTTAAGTTTTCTCATCTACATAACACATAGGCACAGAAATATTTCTTCATTTGGCCTGTTTGCGCGGAGTTTTTAAAAAATATAATCTTTCGTTTTTTTCGATTAGCCTTCCTACCTACAAGAAGTAATTCTGACATTTAAAAAACAACCAAGGAAAATACATAGGAAATCACCAAAACATTTCAAAATTCGTTTTGTAACTCTTTTATTGATATTCCTTTCTCACACAAAAAAATAGCCTAAAGTATAAACACATAATTCGTTTTTTACCAACTTTAATGCATAATTTTCACATTTAATAACAAAAATTAATTCTACATTCACAACTGCCCATCACTAGGGTCAGTTTCAATTTAATTCGAACAAAAGAGATGGTCTTCATTCTATAGTGGGTATCGCGTATTGTGGACACTGCTTGTTAATTTTAGCATTCATTGTTTATTTGTTATGTGTAAATGATAATGGGAATTTCATTATGGCTTTCTTTTATTATTTGGATTGAATTATATTTGAAGTTGTCGGTAATATTGGGATTTTGAATGGTGGTAATCGGTTCAAATGTTTTCGTGGGTTTGTGTTATAATTTAATAACACTTCCACCACCCAATCGTCCTTAGGTTAGGTTAGGTAAGGTTCAAATACTTTTTTAAAACGTAACTAAAATTCACAATCACGATTATCATCTTCAATTCAAATCCAAAATGGCGTCACAATGACGTCAATAAAATAAAAAAAAACTGTAATTTACGTAAATCACCAGTGCCCGGCAACAGTGTTGTAATGAACTAATTATATTAATTTACTTACGAGTCGAACGCCTCGCGCGTTAGTGGTTTACCGCAGGTTAACTGCTAAAGACGATTTAACTTAACCGCAGTTAACTCGCTAAGCCACTCGATTAGTTTAAATTAATCATATTTATATGAAAATACCATTGGAGCGGGACAGCGACTGTAAACGCGACAGTCGTAGGTGCGAATCTGACTCGAGGCGAAATGTGGGTTCCCTTTGCCTACCCTGCTACTGATTATAGCGTGAACCTAATAAACACTTTAATATATTTGTATTTTAATTAGTTATGTACAGGTATTTTTTTATGTTTAACTGAACAGGAGAAATTGTAGATACGTTACGTACGTACGTATCATTTTCACTCGTCTAATTCTTTTCTAAACATATTGTTGGACTTCAGCATATAATGCAATATCGTTAAGCGTGATGAAAGCAAAGTTGCAACAAAGTAAACTCAGCGTTATATAATTTAGACTAGTTTTTAGCTGTGTTATATATACATAATTTTAACGTTTTATTGAAACGTGGGGAACGGATGTGTTTTAACGTGAACGGAGTGTTCTAACACTAGGTTTCAGCGTCCCTCTGCCTCCCCACTATGAGCGGGAAAAAGCGTGATACATGTTTATTTCATATATTTGCTATTCTCAGCAAGTAAGACCTGAAATGTAAATATAATGAATGCCACGTTCCTTTCAAAAAAATTATATAAGTACTTCTTGAACTAAACCTACAATAATTACATACAGACACGACCAAAGTTCTACAAAAAATCTCATATAGAACATTCAAGTCAAACAATGTGAAATAAAACTCTTATATCAATGACAATAGCTTGAATCACATATATATTATATAAATACATTTAAGTATATGTATATAAAACAACTTCTACATACGTTCCGTTGGCTGCACAGAGCGGCGCGTGCGCACACTTTGTGAACATATTACACCCATTCTATGATTGTTTCGTCTTTTACTTACAAAACACTGCAATTTCATTCTTATGTTCACAGCAATAAGTGTCACAACTCTCTATATAGAGCTCGTGCCATAATAATTGGAGCCAAGATGTTTTTTCTCTACAATTGTTTGTAATAGCTCAATTTTATAGTGACATAGTTTTAGGTAAACTAACGTCGCGTCGTACTTTTGGCTCCAGTTGCTCTTTGTTTGCATTCAATTGTTGGAATTTTGTGTTCTTTTTGGACAAAAAACATGTAATTTATGAGTTTTGTCAAAATAGAGATAAAGTATGTAGTAATGACGTCGTTTTGTAATTTGAACGTGAATTTAGATTGAAAAAATATATTTAGATTTTATATTAAGAGACTTCATTTTACATTTATGATATTGATGGAATATGGAATGAGATGGAACGTTTTAAAGAAATAAAAATATAAACAGAATTAAATATTACTTGAATATCAGTGCGTCAGAGTCAAGAGTCAGCAAGAACCTCAGTTTACGTTCGTAGATTCATACGCTACTTCTACGTCTACTAGAGCGTTAAAATGAAAATAATTCAAATAACGTTTACAGTCGGTATATGTATATACCTAATTCTATTTAAAAATAATAATAAATAACTTACCGAGACAGTATTTTCGATACGCAGCCATGAGAGACGCGTAGCTGTCGACTTATATCACAGGGTCGGACCCCGCTGTGGGCGAGCTCCACTATCCTCTGCCTTACCACGTCGGGTAAGGGTCGCCCGTTCACGAAGACACCACCTAGCTGGTTGACGCCGCCGTGGCCTAGGAATAACAATTTATATTGTAATTTTCATATGGTAATGATAAGATTATACATTTTTTAAAACGGAACTCTTCATTCGTAACCACGAATTACTGCAGTGTTCGAAACGTCTGGTTTCCAAAAATGTATACTTAATATTAAAATATCGTTTACCTGAGGATCTCCTATCCTATTAAATAGTTTAAGTAAATATGTGTAAAAATTGCAAATATAAGATTTAGATTAGAGATACAAGAACCGTAGGCAGAAGTAACCTAGTGCTAAGCCAGTCTCTCTTCTCTCTCTCTTCTCTCTTCGCCCAAATTGGAGATCTTGCGGGTTAATAGGTGGAATTAATCGTTGTTTTATTTTATTTAACAGAAGTTCGGTTTAAATTTAGACAAAATGTCTTCATTTATTAAGTATAGTATTATAATTACAGATTCATATAAATATTTAAATAGTAATTAAATAATTATATTTAATGAGTTAGGTACTTATTGTAGTGCAGTTATTAAATTATGAATACAAAAAATAGCACTTAAAAGAGTTAAATTTTAGTAAAGATAGAGCACAGCCGTAAAAAAACTTGACACTAGCAGCCACCCGTAATTTGCTTTACCTGAATTTTAAAACAAATATTCCGTGGTTTCCCATTCCCGTTTGCGATCGGCATTTTGAGGAACTTATAAGTGCTCATCTACACTTTTCAAGGTACCTATATACTAACTCAACTGTCGACTGTACGTTGGCTGACAATATAATTAAAATTGAAAGTGGGGAACAGTGGTACCTTAATGGGAACGGAGTCTTATCACTAGTTTACCAGGTTCCTCCGCCTACACTGATATTTGCGGCATACAAAGTGAAGCTAAATTGACAAAATATTGTATATTATCTTTTTTTTTCATTCAGCTAATAGCCAATAATATCTACCAGAGAAAAGAAATAAACATGATTTAATCACCCGAGTGGGAATCGAATTCACTGTCTGTCACAACCTCTAAAATATATTTAATAGGTGTACATTCATATTAAATATATTAATATTATAAATCTTCGTAAATATCATCTCGAACGACCGTGACCGGCTATCGACCGGGACTACCCGGGCGTGCACGGCCGAGCACGACCGGTAGATCGATGCTACGAACTCATCTTACTATTTTGGCAAGCCTCGTTGAGGTTTTCACGCTTTTGGCTTGTACAGTATATTATTTACGTTGACATAATTCTCTTACAAGTATGTTGTAAGTAGATCTCGTAGTGGAATAGCGTTTGCTGTAAATTACGGTTGTGAGTTCTCTGCTTAACTCCGAGGAATGAGCTATTTTCGTTTTGCCGATATGGTAGACAAAGCGAGTAGTTAAGTTCTGCTAAAACTCTAAAAATTGAGCGGAATAAGTGGAACCGAGTGTCTTAGCACTAGGCAGATGGGACTGCGCCTGATATGGGGGAAAAAGCGTGAAGCTGGTTTGGAATTCTATCAATAATTAATCTATTCAATTTGTTGGTTATTGAAAAAGTATCTAAGCAGTTGTTAGATGATTTAAATGTGTGTCTCTAAATTCTTACAGAAACGGGAGGACAATAAAGACACCGTTCGTAAGTTAAAAAAAAATAGTTCCACAAACTAAAAATATATTTCATAAAACGAAAACTCAGAATCTTTGTATAATATGCACATTCCGAACGATATTTCAATATATTTGCATAGTCTATGATATTTTACTTTGGCGTAATATTTGTATTATTTTTTTGAAAATTTAATCATATGAACGACTAAAGTCACTTCTTTAATAAAAAAAAATATATGTGTAAGTTCAAATTGGCAATAGTAATGTATTTAATAAAAATTTTGTATGTACACAATATTTTCAATCAAAAAATTATGCCATACGCCTCTACCTACGCCTTGCCACCAGCTATATAATAATACACAAAATTTAAAATACTGTTCAACCCCTCCAACCCAAAAAACCAAACAAATTTCAATGTTTTATCCATTTTTACCCAGAAAACCTGATGGTTTTCAGAGCCCCATTTTCCATGCAGTTCCAGCCTCCAGTTACAACCTTTAAGACACCCGGGGGGTGCGCGAGGCGTGACGATCGATCGGTCACGCCCCATGCGCGCTCGATACACGGTATAAGAGGGTTTGTTTTCATCTCTACACATCGGTGATTTGCGAAAACTGGGATCATTTTGTATTGGAAATTTTGTTGGATGGACTGGAATTTTAGTTTGTAAGAAAATAATGAAGCGACGTTTGTTTGGTTTAGCGCGTCAATCTCAGGACTAGATATTATTTAATGATAGTCGTTTCGATATAATCTACTGTGATTGCAATCATAGTTATCTCATCTAACTTTTTTTTCTTCATGCCTCTGCTTACCATGCGGGATGCAAGGTAGGTAGAGGGAACCCTAGTTTTAAGACACTCAGTTCTTTTTGCTTTTGAAGGCCTTGCGTGTTGAGTAACGAAACTCAACGCGAGTGCAAAATATTAAATATTTCCTTCCCCCGTGTGCAACATTACCAGGCTCCCTCTGCCTACTCTGCCACAGTGTGAACCTAAAAAGACATCACAAATCAAAGAAATTTACAAAATCGCCTGCTTATACCACTACCGATTATATTATATTATTATTTTCTATGTAATCTTCAGTTATAATAAGCACATATTTTATTACAGCAACACGTAATAAGTGTTCTAGAACATTACAGCAGAATTATGTGGCCACTTTCTCTACGAACATACGCCTATTATGTAAACAAACATGTTTCTTATGTATTTACTTTAATAATAAGTGAACTAATATTCAAACACTTCCGATTCCTAATTTTCAAGCAATCAGAGCGAGAAAAATATTAAATATTTAATTACCCCCAGTGGCAATTGAACTCACGACTGTCGCGCCACACGCCACGTGTCCCACGACGGGCTCAAATGGAAATAACTAAGAGTACTATCATGCTCTTGGAAACTCTTAAGCTCATCTGTTTATGCAACTTTTTATTATTTCTTTGCCCATAATGGTAATGGCCTATAGATTTTCGGGATAATTGGACTATACAACATAATAAGAATTTTACAATTCAAGCCAGTAGTTCCTGAGATTTGCGCTTTCAATCAAACAAACTTTTCATCTTTATAATATTAGTAAACATTTTCAAAGATGAAAACAAAATAATTAGTAAAAAACCCAAGAAAACAAGAAAAACCTCCCATAAAACGTTCCCTTCTCATTAGCACGAGCATATTTCACAGACAAGAGCACCTCTGAGTTTCCGTGTCGCAGCTTCCGGTACGCCATCTTGTTATTACATTTAATTACTAGAGCGCTTAATTCATTCGAGCTAGCCTTATTTTATGAGATAGTTCGTGTTTTATAAATACAGTCGAAGTAAATTATTATTTATTTGGCTCCACTCTGTATCCCACGTAGGTATAGCATGGTGACAGGAGGAATCTGGACAAACTCCGTTGCCCAGTTTTTATTGAGATATTGTATTTATGAATAGAACCCACAACGGCATAAATAGTTTGTGAAAAACATAAAAAAATATATTAAATACTCATGAAGAGTCAGAGAAATAAAATTCAGAATATTACAAAGGTAATCCTTCTAAAAAATAAACCAGAAACGTAAAATTTTTTTATCACTTAAATTTTTACAAATATCCTAGAAATACCGAAATTTTATTTCCTTTCTTCTTTCTTTTTTTATTACCTTTTTTCTCTACGTAATCCTAAGAACACAGTATCCAGTAAAACAATTTATAAGCTACACCTGGCGATCTCCCCACTTCCGGTAGACAATCTTGTCATTACAGCTAATTACGGAACAAGGGAAGCTTTTTTTCAATCTTATTTCGAAAGACTTTTAACATATTGATGTCACAATATTCTTAAAAAAAATCTGTTAATTAAGTTTATTTTGTAAATACGAGTTATAGAATTCGGCGGAAAGTGTGGAACGGAGTGACTTAACACTAGGTTCCCTCTGCCTACCCGGATATGAGCGGGATAAAGTGTGAAGTTGATGTTAAAGGCAACCGTGGCGAACACAGCGTCTGACTATTGACGTGTCGGTTGTGGGTTCAATTTCCACTCGGAGGAACTCTTACGTTTACGCGACTGGCATCTCATTTAATATAAATTATTTTCTTATAATAATTATACTAGATATATATCAAATATTTTACTACCGAGGTCAGGAGGGATGGTCACTTCCTCTTCCTGTACTGGTAGTCCATTCGATTCGAGTGATTTTCGTTCCCCTCTGTTCTAACCATCGCGTCGTTTCAATGTAGGGTAAATGTACGGGAATTTCATGGTGTAAGTTAACCTATTGTATTGAGAAGTCAGGGGTATACTAGCACTTTTACGTGTCTTTGTTCGCTTTGCAAATATAAATCACGGCCTCACATTTTTCCCCACATTAAAAATATTGTAGGCTTTTATCTTTTAAATTAGATTTTTAAAGAATTTAGAATAAATTAAAAATCCAACAAAGGAATAAAGAAGCAGTAGTGTACACTTTTTATTTACCCTAATGCGAATCGAACCAACATCCATCCCGTTTACAGTCAGAAGCCTTAGAATTACGCTACGGCGGTCATGAATACACTCGTACATAAGTATCTACCTAATTTTGTTTGTTGATTGTTTTTTTTTATTATTTAAATTGTTTTTAAACATTATACATTATACAGCATTGCTTAAATTTCTGAACTAAAGTTTAAAATATTAATAAATGTTCTATTAAATCATTTTCTCGTTAATACATTTCTTAATTAACGCTGTATCCCGCACATAACACAACAGGCAGAGGGAACCTGGGGATTCAATGGCGGCATTGGATGTTGAATTTTAGAACTCAACGCCGCTAATTACTAATCTGTTCTTGATACAAACAGAAATTTATTTTTAATAAATATTTTTCACACACACACACACACACGTACATACACACGCACGCGCACACACATAAAACTCAAAATCCGTGAGAAAATCATTCAACAGCTTAATAATAAATCGTCAGATAATTAATTAAACGAGCGAGCAAGGTCAAAGGTAACTTCCGATATGACCCTTCAAATGCATCGCTATTTAGCCGATAGCCGTGGGTGTGCGCCCGCGCATGACGCGGTATACGGCCTTGATCCTTACTAAATCTACTTGTTAAGTTATATTTGGACTAACTCTTACCGGTGGCTTCGCCCGCATACAAAGTATCGTGTGTCTTAAACAACTGTCTGCGGCCTGAGCCCACGAGGCAACTCAGGCCGGTATAGTGGGTTACTTCGAATCGATCATCTCGATGTGATATAGGAC
The DNA here is from genome assembly GCA_013403645.1 of Heliconius nattereri. NCBI lineage: Eukaryota > Metazoa > Arthropoda > Insecta > Lepidoptera > Nymphalidae > Heliconius > Heliconius nattereri. The sequence continues at coordinate 987,249 of JAAIXI010000257.1, read as the reverse complement.
ATTCCCCGAGAATTGGGTCTTTTTTACATAGAAAATGAATTTAAATTTAGAATACGGCGTTGTACCCTGCACTGTACATAAATTGTATCAAAAAGAGTGTTACGTACGAGAAAATCCTATAAAACAATATATTATATATGTAACATCCTTTGTTTGTACGTCTTTTGACCTTTGACCGTCCAAGCCTGTGGCCGCTAAGCCAAACGTTTTCAGTTACTTCTAAATTCCTATATCTATCCTGATTATGACAAAAAATGTTTTCCCTTCACTGTCACAATATTTAATTGAAAAGAAAATAATAATTAAAACTGCTAAAACAACGAAAACATAACCTAAAACTCATACAAAATAAAAACTTGTAGTGTAGGAATGTGTTACAATTAGAATACCAGCGCAGGTAGTTCATTCAGAGGGTGTGCGCCGGCGCATGACGGCTAGGGATATACGAGTACTCGTAATAAACACAAGGGAATATGAGATTTTTAATGCACTTAAATTTAAAATAGTCGTAAATTCCATATATAGTGTTAGTTTAATTAGTTATTTTTATGTGTTTTAGTGCGGTAATAGTGTTGGGTAATATGTTTTTATGAGATAGGTATGTAGAAATACATAGTTGCATGGTTATATAGTGGAGTAGCGGCACAGCATTTGACTGTAAACGCGACGGTCGTGGATTCGTATCTCACTCGGGGGAATGAATTGGTTCTGGTAATAAGCCAAAGCGCGGGGTTCAGATCTGCCACTTGATACACAAAATAAGATGGTGCGTGGGGAAAGGAGTGTCTCAACATTAGTTTTCCTCTGCCCACCCTTCTATATACAAGATACAGCGTGAAGTATATGTGTTTCAAGTTATTTGTTAGGTTAAAGGTCTTGAGATGCCATTTTTTATATATTTTTTGGTATTATGAATTTAATTATTTTTGTCATTAATCGAGACTTTGGGTGAAGAATTCCGATAAGAAATCCGAAAGATTATCTTATAGGAACTCTACACATAGGAACGATTAATACTTTTACATATAAAGCTTTAAACGTAGCGGAATATGGACCTGCACGTCTTGGAAATCATCCAAGCACTCTGACCACTAATTCATAAATTGTTCTCAAGCTACGTAAAAAATCTCATAAGCTTGTTATAACTTATTTACAATCGTTATCTTCATTTTCGACATATTAGGACTCCCAAGTAGTAAGAAATATATTTCTTGTTTTAGCTTTGCATCCCGCGCATAGCATAGGGTAGGCTGAGGAACTTGGGAACCAAGTGTTAACGTGGAAATCATAAATTATAAATTTTAGAGTAAATTTAATTTTAATTCCCATTAATTTTAACTTTACCAGCAAATTTGGCAATTGAATCATACACCTTCATTAAAATGACTCAGCGGTACAATTTTAAATTCAAAAACTCTAATAAAATTCGTTGTAATTGTTTAAAAATAACATGCTAAATGTTCTTTACAAGATGGCGGGGCACAATGGCGTCGGGCTCACGTCCGGTCACTATGGTAATGTCGTTTCCTCTCGAAACCATTTTATTTATATTAGTTTTAGACGCCGAGGACGCAGCGGCACGTCTGCTGGTAAATGAGGTAGTCGTGGGTTCGCTTACTTGTTAACGCAATGTCTCGTAAATTGGTGCGTGGGGTGCGGAATGTCTTAAGATTTCCTTTTCATCGCCTGCAATATACGGGATACAGCGTGAGGGTAAAAAAATATGTTAGATGGTAGCTTTGTAACTAATTTTTTCTATATAGGATTAAGGTATTTTGTGATAAATTGTGGAATTTCACAAAAATAATTATACTTAATTTATATAATTAATTAATTACTTAAATAATTTATGATTTAATTGCATTATAATTAAAACATCTCTACACAAAACTATTTTATGATCAGTGTACTTAAAACTACTCCCGCTACTAATAAAGTGGCGTAACTTTGGAATTTTCTAGAAAATCCCGATATGCAGTAAAAATTTTAATTGCATCTACTCATATAAAAAAAATCTTTTCCTTATAGTTCGCAATTAATTCACTATTTATAATTTTATTACTACTAGATTATGAAGATAGTTTATGATTAACGAACTTTACATAACTATATAACCCAACGCAACCAAACCAGTTATTTCGACACAAACTACCTTTCTAAAATCTCCTTACAAAATGAACGTGATATATGCGCCGGCGCAGGCCGTCGGCCAATCAGAGCTCGCGGTCAAGTGTGAGTGGGTGAGTGTGTTACGTATAACAATACGACGCGTGTGTGCGTGTCATATGAAACCTCATATGTAATTTGTCTCAGGTTGCGACAAAATCATTTACGAGTTTTGGCATTCGATTTTAAACCTTAACTTTTAAAGTTAGAGTTTAATTACGTTTTTTTATAGTTTTTCATAGCACATAAGGCGCGGCATCTTGCCGTACCTATATTATATACATCGTGTACCATTGTTCAGACTAATTTTGTGATTTATGACTCAGTTTTTACCAGGAAGTCGTTTTTTTTAGAACTCTATTGTTCGAGATGCTGTTGGTTTTTGAGTAAAGAATTTAAATAATTTGTCATTCAAACTAGGTAGTAGGTAGGTGATTCATTCATAATAGTGAAATGACACCATAATAGTGGATTTGACGCCAGCCGTGGCGCAGGGACACGAGCTTGTGACTGTAAACGACAGTGCCAGGTTGTGAGTTCAATTCCTACTCAAGGATTTGAAATATTTAATATTTCCAATTCTTAGCTCTCGGCGTTGAGTTCTGCCACTCAACACACAATACCTCCAGAATTCGGCAGAAAGTGGCGAACGGAGTGTCTGAACTCTAGGTTGCCTCTGCAGGGTAGCCGTGTGCGGGAAACAGCGTGAAGCTAATATCTTAGCTCTTGTCTTTAAGAAATATTCAACATAGATATTTGTGGAACGTTTAATTATGGTGGTGAAAACTCTAAATTTTGAATTTTCAAATGAAGATAACATTTTAAACATGACAATATCTCTAGTACCTGACCTACCTTTATTCAAAATAGCAAATATTATATTGAAAAGAGCAACTGTTTAGTTTCTCGCCACCGGCCGAGAAGACCTCGCAAGAAACTATATCACAATTTAATTCAAAAGTGCTTGCAAAATCTATTTGAATAAGATTTTTTTTGAATTTGATTAAGAAAAACAAGCTTTTGCCTATACAATCAGATATACCTACCACAAACAAAATTATAACAGCGATTTCTCACAGCGGGTGTCTCTTAGACGTCCTACGTTGTCGAGATACCTTCTTCGAGAATATTTACTTGTATATTGTACCTATAGATTTGAAAATTACTTTACTGATACGAAGTAAGAATTAAACTAATATTTTTATTAATAATTAGATACCTACTAACATCTCATCTTCTACTAGAGTCCTAAAAGTCTGAATATGTATGCCTAAAGTCACCCATATGGAATCTCTAATAGAGGTCGCCTTTGCATTTCTTTCTTTGTAAAAATGAATTTCGTATTTTTTTTCCTTTTTGTTTCTAATCTTAACTTATGGGCGTAATAAATAATTTTATCTACAAATACACCTTTTGACACTTTTTGTAGGTATATAGAATGTAGAGCCATTTTTTACAGGAGCACTCAAATCCGCGTCTTTATATGGCGTTTTCACTTGGACTTTTTCTTCCTAATACTCTTTTTCGATTAGAAATAGAACTAAATATTTCAGAAGTTTAATTATTATTATTTAGGGTTTAGGCCAATCATTACATTTATTCACTAACTATTAAGTTAGGCATAGAGTCTAATTATAAAGAGGAGGCTTGCGGGTTTGATTCGCACTCAGTATTTTCTTTTATTTGCTTTGGTAAGAGGACAAAGAGTGGCGTCGATTAGTGCCACTCAAAATTATAATCAAATCATTGTATCGAAAATTGTAAGTAAGGAACTGAGTATCTTAGCGGCCAGTTCTCGCACCTACCCTGCAATTTGGTAAGCAGGATACAACGGGACGTTCAAAAAACTATTAAGCTATTAGAATTTCCATCTGTTTATACACAAATTCCACAATAGGTAACTTCGACTTCAAATAACTATTTAAAGCTCTATTACGACAAAAAATATAAGCATAATTCATAAATCCCATAGCATCATATGCGTAAAATTTTATAAATGCCAATTTGATGCGGCCATATCGCTCCATCCCAATTTGCCTCTACGCACACATACACACATAGCCGACCACGCCCACTCGGAGCCGACCAATCAGAGCGCAGCTCTCGCCCTCCCGCGAAAACCCTGCGATCCCATTGGCCAGTTATAATTTGGAGGGAATTTTTGGCATCATAAAATCAGTGTCGCAGATGTGCGGTGATGGTACAATGTATTTTAGTATTTTATCGTGGTTTTTTATGTTTGTCGTTCTCTGTTATGATAATCTCGTTATGGATGGAGAGCTTTTTGCATAAAAGAGCTTATTTTTTAAGATAGAGGAGCTTTTTTTTTATAATTACTTGGTATACGCTCTTGGAGTGGTTGGAAAGGTGGTAAAGGTATTATGTTGATATAGCGCTCTTTGATTATATGATTGTATAAATGATGGTTCTGTGATCATCGTCTAAATTTCAGCATATTTTTTTTCCAAGTCTGATTATAGAAATCAGAATAGAAAATGAAAGAACTAATTCAGAGGTATCTTTCTTAATAACCTAAACCTTTACAACCTTCTATACAAAACCTAAAGTTTTATACTGAAGAAATTATAGCCAGCCAAATTTCCGCCGATTTCGGGAGGAATTGCGTGTTGATTAACGGGACTCAACGCCGCGTTTTTCCTTTAGGTATACCAAAGCCAAGAATTGAAAATATTAAATATTTCATTTTATAAAATGGAAATTGAACCCACAATCTTCGCACTTCCAGTCACGTGATTGTGCCCCTGAAGCACGATTGGCCCAATAAATAATATGTCATCTTTAACCAGGGATTTGCAATTTCAAAGACATTTGGAGCCTTCCAAGTCTTTTCTAATTTCATCCAATGATAAATATATTTAAATAGAAATGCTTTCTAAGCAATGATTTCAATAGCCCATACCCGTCAGTCCATACCGCTAGATATAGATAGAGGTCTAAGCCAATTTGTACCCACTATAGAGTATAACTAATCGAATTATTGTCTCTTCGGTAATTGAGCTAGGTCTAGGATATAGTGAGAGGTTTAGGCTTACGTCTATATAGATTTTATATTTATGAGGATGGATGCTTGTCTCACTTTTACACAAAAACGAATGAACGGATATAGATCAAAGTTTACAGTAAGTAATATAGCTTGTACATCAGAATAACACACAGGCTACAGTACAGTATATATAATTTGCTTATCATATAATAAAATGTGCAGCTTATAATAATATATGCACAGTTTGGTCGCTTGTACTAAATATACACGATTTTACTCACAATTAAAGAACTATCAAAGTTCTAATCTCAGAAATACATAAACCTGAGTGTATTTTATTTCCACACAACATGCAAATACAAATAGAGCAAAACTCTATGTTTTTTTAACTTAACACTATATCTCGCGCATAGAAGGGTGAACGAAAGGAACCCGAGAACCTAGTCTCAACCTGTCTTTTTACAGTCGTTTGTGCACGAACAGGACGGGCCTCAGTAAATCCCTATTAGTATATGGTTATTACTTACAAGTATAATATTCCATCATATTCTGGTTATATCTATATGCGGCGGAGAGATCCACGCCGCCGCCGGCCCTTAGCCCGAATAGGGCCGCGAATGTCGCCTTACTTTGACCCTCCAGTTTGAACACTAACACTTCACATTCATTGACACTAACACTAGCACTAAACACCTTTTGTGTTTAATATAGGATTTGTGTTGTCATCACTGGTCTTTTAAGTTAATTTGTTTGGCTTAACCATTGTTCTTTTCATAATTTTCTCTTTTTATTTTAATTGGAGGATGGAGCTAGATTAATAATTTAGTATTTTAATAATGCAACCAATATATTATGTTTTTATATGCTAAAAAATATAAATAAAACTACTAAAACTACGATTATCAATTTTTTATAAAGATGACAAAACATTTTCCAATATTTTCACCATATTATTTTTTTATTTTGAATCTAATTGAAATGAATCAGCTCTACAATCTTTATTTAAACGTTTTCATCTAACCCTCTATTAACACGAAACTTTCATTATAACAGTTAAAAAAGAAACAAAAACTACAGTGATTACCGTGAAACATCTCGATAGAGTCGTTTAAGTCCATTGGTTTATTAAGATTTTGGTTGATTTTCCACTTTTTGAACGGTTTTCCGCTTCAATAATAGCAGGTGGCTATTCTCACGATGGGTCTCTTAATGGGGATGTCATTGTTAAATTATACTTTTTGTTGAACTATGAGAAGTTGAATACAATTTACTGAAGAAGAAAAAAATATGTTTTTGGCTATTATTTAATTATTTATTAATAAAATACTAAAGTCTGCTAGTTTTCGTTAATTATAAATATAATATTAGAAATAACACAGAACATCCATAGGTATATTTTAACTCGTTTGCGTTAACCTAAGATCCTGTTCTTTCAATTCCCCTGGAGGAGGATTTTAGGAAATTCTCTTTAGTTCTCTCGCACATTCTCAAAGTAATCTAAATGCCAAAATTCGGCGGCCGACAATAACATTAGGGTTTTATATGTACGCATTATTTAAAAAAAAAAACACTTGAAAATGGTTAAAAAGATTTTTTGCAAGTCACGTTTAGTGGTAAGTAGTTAATTTAAATATTACCTATGTACAAGGTACGATATTGGTATTTGTTTATAAAAATCACTAAGAGCGTGAAAAACGCCTTTTTCTTTTGAATAAATTAAAATCACAAATTTTATGATCATATTATTTCACTATCATAATTTAACTGGTATTTTTTTTGTTGACTTATGTATGTTCACCGTCACTACACAAGTAAATGTGGTGAATTTTTAAATGTTATCATTAAGTTAACTTAATTAACTATCAATCATTTCACTATCACATTTTGAGATCACTATCACAATTTTAATCATCTATTTATATCACTATCACATTATAAATTTAAGTATTATTATAATATAATCACTATAATATAATAATTTAAGCCCAAAAATACGTGTTAATCGCTCCACTCGGTTAGCCAACTCAAATGATTTTGATCGCCGAACCGATGACAATTGGGTATCTACTTTCAGTTATTTAAGATATCGTGGGACTTTGTTTTAGTTGAAATAATAATTTGAAACTATTATAGTGTTTATTATATTAAGAATAGTGCTCATTTTACTTTAATTTTTATTGTTGTTTGATATGTAGGAAGAGTTGGAAGATATATTTTTTATTATGGTAGATCTATTTCGAAGGATAATTACGTTTTATAAGTTATTTCCTTTTAACGTATTAATATTAATTTTATTATAACTTTTTTATAACTATAACTAAAAATTTTATTAAAATTTTATTATAACTTTTATTATCTACTGATTTTTTATCTAAAATAAGAAAGAATATTTCTAATGTAATTTCAATACGTTTCAAATTTTAGATTTCTTATATATTGTATCATATTTGGACTGAAATATTGTGTAAGGTAAAAACTATTTAATAATATTTTAAAAGTGTATTAATAATAAAGAAATAAATAAAAAGATTTAAATTAAAATAAAGTTAAATAAGATTATGTTCCTAAGATTAAGCTTGCTAAAAACCATACCTATTTAAAACAATTCTAGAATAAAGACTTAAAAAAATATCTAGAAATCATCGATTTCTCGTCCGTCTCTACATAAGAAGCCTCTATATTTCATATAAAATAAAGTAAATGTAAAATAATATGGTGTGTAATATAATAATATGTAGGTACCTACACTATACAGCCGGTTTCATACACGCGTATCATGTAACGAAATGGAAATATGTATATATAAGTATGTATGTATGTCTGTTTGACTATATCATGTATCGCTTTTATGACTATGTACATTTCAACAATTCACATGAGATTTATTCTCCTTTGAAAAAAAAAATTATTATAAATGTACATACTTAAGCAAACAGAGTGAAGAAAATGGTCTAAAATATGTTACTAATTTATTTATATTTAAACGTCGTTTTTTAAAAACGTATTTTTTACTATTTCAATGCTGTTTTATTTTATTTTATGTTGAAAATAATTTGGATGCTATGGTGTTGTGTTAATAGAATTTTATTAATATATTTACAGTCAAAGTAAAAAACCGACGGTGAGATTTTTTTTTTTATTGAATGATATTGCAGAGATAATTTTTCAATTATTAATTATCTATAATTCTTACTGTACTGTACATGTCGTTAGATTTTTTTTATTATTCACAAAAAAAAATACTAAACATTTTAATTATAAATTACTTTTATAATATGTATTTTATATTTAATTATATTAATCACAAATCACTGTACTAAAAACGAAGTTTCCATTCAAATCGCAAACTCTCATAAAGTGTACAGAAACTATTACACACACAAAAAAGCACAAGTTACCATTCACATTAAACTGTCACAAAAAAGACTAAAAGTTCACATACTCATAATTTCAAACTAGAATTTAATATCTTTAGCAAAATTTCAACTAAAATTGTATATTTTAGTGGGGCTTTCAGCGTAAATCTCGATTTTGAGGACCGTCTCGGCCGACCGCGCGCGACGATGTCAAAACACCCTCTAACGCGCACGTGGTGAGTCGGGGGTGGAACCCCCTAGGGTGGAACTTGCCATTTTTTTACATGATTTATTATAGAATTGAAGTATTAAATGATAGTTGTATCTTGTAGTAGATTTTTACGAAAATTAAATATTTTTTAGTGTTGGTGTAGTCTTTTCATTTTTTTATGATTTATTCTAAAATATTTTCGTAATAATTGCTTAGAAATATTGTAGATTTATTTAATTAAATACTTAAATAAGTTTTTTGATATGTCTATGAGAAATTAAATATTTAAAAAAAATTATAAACGAACAGAGTAGTACGTATATATTAATTGGCGAATTATAGTTTTTCTGCACAGAAGGATAAGTAAAGTGATCCTATTATAACCATATATACAAGTATATGGTTATAATAGGATCTCTATCTCTATTTATGGGTGGAAATTGGTAAACGGAGTTTTACCAGACATTACGAGTTGGATACTCTCCTAACAAAGGTCAGAAATGAAAATAATTTAAATATAACAATTTCCCCTATAATAAAGTGGGGATCGAACCCACAACCACTGCGTACCACTACGGCACGACGGTACATAGCTTATATTGATAATGTTATAATTTAGTTAGCAAATAACATGCTATATAACACAAAATTGAATTTTCACGTAAAAAAATATGGCTCATACAGTAAGTACTGTACTGTACATAATTATAACAAGCAAAGTATTAGTCGATCAATTGAGTCATACAATTACATACATAATTACACTTACGTGAAAGTACCGGTACTAAACTACATATTCCACTACCAGTATGGTAATAATGAGACTAGTTGGTTACTTTTGATTATATTATTATGTGGTTCTAGAAGTTTCGAAAGTCTAAAAGTTTGCTATAATTAGTGAAAATGATTCTTGAAATTTGGATATGTCACACAGTTATTTTTATAGCTACAGAAGGTATCCTGCATATCTGCTCTTCACCCTTCTGGTGAAGAGGTGAACCTAGTGTTTATACACTCCCTTCAAATTCGTGTTGCAGCGGGGAAATAATAATGATATTATGTTATCTACAATATCGATTACCTTATCAAAGATATGGCTGCAAGTGCTAGTTAGTGTAAGTGTTAAAATAAAAACATTGGAATGTATGTGTATGAATTATATACCTACCTATCAATTCAATTCCAGTTAAACGTTAATAGTGATCTCCGAGTACCAAAGTGCCTATTAGTAACTATTATCTAGAAGGTAAACGAAACCGAATGCTTACCCTAGTGTTAGATAGCAAATGGCTCGCTAATGGTGACTTATTCCGTTATTAATTTATAACAAAGCGATGTTAATGTATTGATTGACAAATTACGCTTGGGATGTGTGGAGGACTGCGAACATTGTGAACATGGGACAGTTAATATAATCATATATGATTATAAAGCATATATGCTATGTAATTGACTGATTTTTTTTCGAAAAATCATCTCTTATTGCCTTCCTACACTTTTAAGCCCAATATTTGCGTTTGTTTGTTGTAGTCACACGGCAACGGAAGCTTTTTCTTATAAATATAGATTGACCCGCCTGCCGTTGACCCGGGACCCAATGAAACAAATTATACTTATATATTAGTTAAAGTTATTTTTATTTTCCTTCTATATTTGGCATTTTATCTATTTCGTTAATTCCCATTTTATAACATTATCAACAATTCCTATTTTATTACAACATACGAATACGTCTCAATTCATTCTGAATCACTCTATTTTAACAGTTAAATTAACTAAGAATAACCTTTTCAGGAATTAACAAGGTATCTAAATTTTAAGCTCAAGTCCAAGTCCACATATCACGTAGCTATATTGATATAGCTTTACACAGCATTGTATAGCATTATATAGTATTAGAGCTTATTCGATGAACCTTTGATGAATTCCATGCTTCATTAGTCTATAGCCTGCTAATATGTATTTACTAATACTGTACAATATACATATGTACGTAGATCTGAAACTAGTAAGCAATTGTTTTTTTAAGCTTCACGCTGTATCCCGCACATAGTAGAGGGAACCTGGTTAGCTAGTGTTTACATTTTCCGTGCATTAAGGCACATCTGTTCCACACTACTTTCTGCCGAATTCTGAAGGCATTATGTGTTGAGTAGCGGTGTTCAAAGCCACCCTTGGCCTCGTTATTAAAGCAGGGAAATGAAAATATTAAATATCTTCAACAGGGCGTCGAATCCACTCATAGTCACGTTTACAGACATACGCTTGCGCTTCTGCACCACGGTTGGTCACATAATTTAAGTAGGTTTGTTACGAATAAATTAATTGAAATATATATTTATTATGTATCGATAGGTAGGTATTACACATAGAGCTTGAATTTTTAAAAGATATGTAAAACATGGAGAGAAAGGCATAAATTGTTCTTCAAGAAGACAGTGTTGGTACCTACTGGGGGAGAATCAGGTAAAAAGCTTGAGGACCCTCCGGAGAACATGTGTGAAAATAGGTAATGACAATGTATGTAAAAAGTATACAAGTATGTATAGTTTTAGGACACGCTGCCAGGAATAAAGCGTGAAGCTGGGGAAAAATAGAGATTCTATATTTTTATTACAAAGTTAACGTTCAAATGTAAATTTTTGATCCAAATTTTTTACATTTTTCTTGTGATTTTTTAAACAATATTTTTCAGAATATTATTTTTTAATGTTTATTTTTTCATAAATATTACTTAAAACATAAATATTTTATAAAATAATAGTAGTATTTTTTTTTAAATAATTTATATTTAAAAATGTAAAATTGATTCATTAGTTTAATAAAAGTATATTCAGAGAGTACAATATATAAAATTTCGTTAAATATTAAGTTTTATCTACAAGAACCGCCATCTATGTCATTCAGTAAGAACTTTCGCCAGAAAGCTTTGCTACAAGCGAACTTTGGTTAAAGTGTCACTTAATGGTTATATCAAAATATTTATTAACGACTGTCGTACTAGACTTTAAGATGCAAAATGGACGTTTTTCTCATTCCATTTCGTTCCGTTCCATTCTCGTAGCTGTGAGTTTTTTCTTAAATAAAAAAATGCAATAGAAAAAATACAACCTAGTAAGATTATTTTTTTTCTATTTAATGCTAAAATATTCCCATAACATTATGAATTTGTAAATCAAGAACTAATACAAAATAAGCAGTTGGATTTGAACCTGCGCTTAGATAATTTAATAATGAACTTAAATAGTAATATCAATATGTTATGTTCTTATATTATTTATTTTAAATAAAACTCTAACTTTTTGTATTAAAGACCATTTTAGTGTGATCACTAATTCCTTAGAAAATTTACTGTTGTCAATGATACGACAACTAATTTTCAACTTTAAAACGTATACTGTAAAATATGTTTTTGTATAATATTCATTTTCTATTTAAGTCTATTAGGAAATTAAGCTTAAACTTACTAAGCGTTGGTAAAATTTTTATAGAGTAATATAAATTGCCAAACAAAAGAGAACGTTCATGATTATTGAAACATTTAGATTGTGAATTCAAATCCTACTTGGGGAAATATTTATATTTTATTCTAATATTATAAAATAGAAGAATTGGTTTCTTTGATCGTGTTAATCTCGGGAACTTTTCAAACTGTTTTTATTTGTGATGGAAGTTTAGGGGTTATATTATATCACGATAATCCCTTCGATATATATTTTTAATTGCAATTGCTATGTAAATAAACGTATGTGCGGAAAATAATTTAATATATAGGATCAGAATTTGTAATTAATTTTAAGCCAAATAATTTATTAGGTTACGTACTAAACATAATACTTTTTTATACCTTCTCGTGGAATACTCCCACAAATAGAAGGGTGGGCAGAGGATAATTAATATTAAGACACTATATTCTCTTGTTATATCCCTTTTAGGGTTCCGTATCCAAAGAACTAACGGGATCCTATTACTAAGATTACAGAACTCATAAACCGAAATAATTAGAGGCTGTGCCGCTATGCCACGACGGCTCCCTGAAATAATTACTTAAATTTAAATTAACATTTAATTTTACTTGTAAGTTAATGGTGTTTAGGACATTTGGAAACGTAAAACCAATTTTGAACATCCAAAGCTGTACCAAGCTAAAAATGTAAAGTTATTTTAAAATGATTATTAAATATAAACTTTATTGTACCAAACATAAAGTTTACCTTCTATTAACGCAATATAAGAGTTGAGATGTTTTAAAAATCTGCTGCAAGACGATCAGCGCGGACACTTTAGGGTAATTGGTCAATGAGCTGTCAAAATTTGAATTGAGGCGGTTCTTTAGGACGGATTTATTTTTGTATAGTTGTCTCTTTCTATTACTTTTATCGTATGTATTTTCATTTACGTGCTTTGGTAAACAAATCGCTGCGTTGGATTCCGCTGCTCAGTAGCTTCACGTTCAGATGGAACATAATACCGACTGCTGACTGATATTAGAGATAATAATTAAATTTTACATTAAAAAATGTAATCCTTGTATTCATAGTTCAAAATTCAAAAGTAATACCCACTAGTCATCGTGTTAGTTCCACCCCGGCATCAAACCAGTGACCTTACCCGTTCAAATGTTATCCTTTACGCTCGTTTTTTTGACGAACCCTTTGATGAGACTTTCACTTTTTAACATATTGGTAAAAAGTAAAACCAGTTTTTTTATAAGCAAAAAATAATACTCCATGCTTAGTGGTGATTTGTAACTTCAACCCAAATAAGTTGTGTTAAGAGCTTGATGATCGTTGTTCTACATAATATAAAAATATTGACGAATATCGAATTGAAGACTCTACATCTTATATATTGAATCTCTAACCATATATTAAAACACTACACAACTATATACCTATATAAATAACAATCATATTTATTTCAAGGACTGGAAATCGAACCCACAATTGTCGCGCTTACACCCAAACCCTACCAACCCGCCGCTGCCCCAATTCCGACAAAATAAATGTTTTTAAAGTATTCACGTAATACAATAGATAGTTAATATTTATGTGATTATTACAAAATATATCTCAATAATTTAAACTCACCCAAAAACCAGCTGAAGTCAAAGTAGTTTGACCAACAAAAGAATAAGCCGCGCAATACTTTCCTTTAACGAAAACAAATATATAGAGTAAAAAATATAAAGATAAAACAAGAATCGTGTGTAAGGTGAAATCGAACTGGTTCCCAGGGAAGTTGCGGTGAGGTGTAGATTACATTACTAAACTATTAGGATTGAGTTTTGTAGAGTAGGCTCTTGTTTTATACGGATTATCCTTTAATTTTATTCAAATTGAAATTTAAAATATTGTTAATTATAGAGATTTTTAAGAACCTTCTGTTCTTTACTTTTTGTTGAATTCTGAAGGTGTGTTGAGTGAGACGGTAGTCATCGCCGCGCTTTGCCTTGTTACCAGAGCGCAGAAATGAAAATATTATTTTTTTCATTCCTCGAATAGGATTTGAACCCACGACCGTCCCGTTCACAGTTGCACTCTTGTACCCCTACACCACCTTAGCCTTAATTTAAATATTCTGTATGTATCTAAAATATCTATATGAAATATAGACGTTATTTAGTGAATCTTCTCTCTTTAGATTAGAGACATACGCGTAGAGAATACAGTATCTCAACACTAGGATCCCCCTGCCCCTGCAGCAGCGTGCAGCTAAAAAATGATACTTTTTAACTTTCACTAAAATAACAATACTTAAAGTTCAACAGTTTTTCGACGTCATAATGGCACCCTTTTCCATCAGTCACGTACCAGCCCTGGTGGCTACAACCTACTGTTTTTTCATACGTTTCGCTTTCCGTGCTGCGCGTGAGCGACTCTTTGAGCGGATGTAAAAAAGATGGAAAAGATAGATACTAGTTTATTAAGATTTTTAATGTTTTTGTGTTTCGCCTGCAGTTTTTGTTTTTTATATTCATGCTGCATTCGCACATAACACGATAGGCTGAGGGAACCTGGACACCTAGTGTCGAAACACTCCATTGCCATTAAACCACTTCCGTTCCCCACTTTTCTCCGAATTAGTAGGTTCCCCCTGCCTAGCCTGGTATGTGCGGGATACAGCGTGAAGAAAAAAAACAGATTAAGACGATAATAAGTACAGTGATAATAAACTATGTCGTATTTATTGACGCCCGCCACAATAGCGTCGTCACATAAATCATATCAATTGTATGTTGGGTAGTGAAACTCAAAGCTGTACTTTATCAGCTAGCCCATGCTAAATGTAAATAATTGATTTCGAATGTGAATCGAATCCACGATCATCACATTTACAGTCCTTTACAATCTTTTCCCACTGCGCCAGTATGGCTTCCGATTAAATTTATTCTTGGCATTTCCGCTTGCATTATAAAATAAATGTAATGTTATTTAGACCAGCCTTCGCCGAAACCCGTTAACTCAATTAACTATTAACATCATAAATGTAATTAAAAAACTTTACGAAAATTTCAACAATTAGTCAAACCGAATTTTCTAAAACTAAGCATAAATCACGTAAAATAACAAATTTTGTACCGCGAACACTGCAATTATTCTATCTATTTTTGAGACTTTCAATTTGATACGCATTGATTAGTATATTACCTATTTACCCATTGACTGACGGTAGCAGGTTCATTTCCAATTTGAAATATTGTTTTTTTTTATTTAGTAGTAAGTAGACATTAGTAAGTAGTAAGGGCTGAAATAATTTATAAGTTTCGATATGTAATGTTGAATACATTCAAAATACATTCTAGAAAATATTGAAACTAGCAGTTCCTGAGATTAGCGCGTTAAGCCAAACATAATATTATATCTTAAAAGTTATAATATTAGTATACGTTTCTCATATAAATTGGAAGGTGTGAAAGAAGCCGACCATATCAAATGCATTATCAGAGGAACCGGTTATATGACACGTGATGAAGCGCAGCTAGCCTGAGTTTTTGTGGTATACCTATAGACAACCTGCTCTGCTCTGTCAGTCAATACTAAATAAAATTCATATAGATTTAAAAAATATTCTGCATTTTGCATTAAAGAGAGAAACGCAGCGTTGAATTAGCTCAACCGGCTATGTCTCACAGCAGACCAGCACACGGGAAACTAAGTGTCTTAATACTAATAACTATGTGGGATCAGAAAAATAAGGTAACTTCTTTTTTCTTTGTTCACTTCACAAAACGAACATAATGAACGATATTTCATGTAGTATTTCCAATTTTAACATTATTTCTAACTGGCATTCCGTGTGTTTTACTAGTTCATTCAGGCCGCGTCGTGAAGCGAGTGAATGGAGCGTTTTTTTGGCAGTAGGTACACTTGACTAAATCGCTGTGAAATTACTTGCCCGCCGGCGGACGTTTTGTTTCTATAATGTTGGGTGCGAGTTGTAGCGGATACAGTTTCTCGCTTTATCCCGCGTATAGCAGGGTAGGCGGACAGAACGTGGTATCTAAATTAAAGTTGCCTGTTGGGTGGCGAAAGATAATTGATCTTCGAGTGCCAAAAGAATCAAACTCATAAGAGTGATCATAGAGTATATCGTACATATATGATAATTTTATGCAGTAATATTTCCTTCATATTTAAAATTATACCCATTCTTTATAAGTCTATGTTTAAATAATTCTATATACGATTGTCAACGTTATGGTTGACTATAAATTAAAAAACCTGTTTTAAGGAAATTCAATTACAAAATAAATAGAGCTCCTGAATTATATTCATAAGAACTTTTAGCTTTTAAATAAACAATTATAAAATTTATAAAGATTTATCACATAAATTAATAGTTTCAAAATTTTTTTTTAGAATTCAGTACTTCAAACAAAAATCAGAACTGTTGTAGTATCCTATTGTTGTTCGTATGTCTGTCTATCATCAAACATTTTTTTTAAAAAATTAAACAACATTACATGTTACACATCTACTAATCGCGTGCGTTATAATCGCTACCTTTCATAAGTCCGCTATAACTCAAACCAATACCGCATTTTTTCGTGTATTGATATAGAAGCTGACTCATCTCTTATATAATGCGGGGTACCACTGTGTGAAAGCTGATGTCTTAGGTCATAGTCGTGTATTGATCTGTGGAGAACGGAGTGTCTTGCAGAGAGGTCAGAGACACTATGCTTTTGACTTTTTTCTACAACACGTTGGCTGGCAACACTCAATTCATAGTTTTCTATGGGAAGTCAGAAGGCTAAGTAATATTTTAAATATATTAATTTCCTCATTCAATTAAACTCCATATAGTCGTCTTCAGGCTGAAAGACAAATATTGAAAATTCGAATTTAATATAAAATATTTCCGTTGCTAACAGAGTAATTGACATTTGACAAAGTATAAACAAAACTTTGCAGTGTTTCTGAAGAGCGTGGGGGAATCCTAAGAGAGGAGTTACAGGACAGGGATGAAACGAAGAATTATATACTGGCGCCTGTGTATGTGTCTGGTGCCTGGCAAGTTCTATTTTAATTGTAAGTCTATGGCATATTTTGACTTATCGTGATGGTACATTAATTTCTTCAATTAAAAAAAATATTATTAGGATTTCGTACCCAAAGGGTACCTGACTCAAGTACTAAAACGTCGATGATTTCTATACAACAAAACCCTTTTTTGCCATTTTTATAGATATAATAGTGCGGAACACTTTGCTCTTAACTCAGACTCGCACTTGGCCAGTTTTTGTATAAAATATCATAGTATAAACGCCATCCTGATGATGGCGGAAAGTAATCACCATGGTTGTGAGTTCAGGTCGCTCTCACTAAACTAAATTATATATATATATGTTGCAAGCTCAGTTTGTGCTTTCTTCTTGTCCGAAAAAGTTTATTTTATTAATTAATTTTAAATTTCTAAGCAAGGTCTATACAAAATGCGGAACGACCGCTAGAGATGTATTACTGAAAATTAATAGCTAGTATAATTAAACAGTAAACAGAAACCAATAATGAAAAGTATTATCCAATTATAAAAAAAGAAGTAATGCTATAATTGCCAACGTCCAATATTCTCCGCCTCGCGACGAAGTGAACGCGGTGAAAGTAGAATCCAAATACTAATTATAATCTTAAATAAATATATTAAAATTGCATTTTGTGTACTAAAATTTGTGTTATTGTTGTTAAAATAATAAGTGTGATTTTAAATAATTTATTCTTCCGAGTGGGAATCGAACCCACGCCACGACAGCATTACTGTTATTAAAAAAAATGATAGTGTTTTTGGGCTCTAGGGTAACGAAGACATATTTTACATTTCTTTTTCGTATAAGACTGAGTGAGTTATTGTAATGACTAATCACTACTATTGCGAAATATTTAGTTACGGGTAGCCGTATTTTTTGTAAACACTTGGCTAACTTTGAAACAATAATTATTTTTCTTATTTATTTTATTAATACACACAGAAAGAAAGAAAATATATATTATAATTATGAAGCCTTTTATGGCGCGCTGGCATAAGCAGTGAGACTGCGTTTGTAAATATAACACAGTGCGGGTTCGATTTCCACTCGGGGAAAAGAAATATCGAATTGTTTAATTTTTTCGCTCGGGTGTTGAGGCAAAGCGAGGCGTTGAGTTCCATTACTCAACACATAATTCCTCCAGAATACGGTGGTTAATTGGAGAAAGAAGTGTTTAAGCTCTAGCCTCCTTCTGTCTACCCTGTAAAACTGAAAAATATATAAATCATATAATATATTGGATGTTGTACTCACCATCCCCACTCTGGTTGCTGCTGTGCGCGTGGTACTGCTCGTCTGCAAATTCATACTCTATGTCAGATTAGACACATCTGCTCTCGACTCTATTATTGTCATATAATTATTGAAAATATGTATGCTACAGATGTTTAGGAGTTATGAGCGAACAACATTCAGAAATGTCAGAGATAGAGACGAAACGCCATAATTAAAGAACTGAACTGATGAATTAAAATTAATTCATGTTTCGTAAATGTGACATTTCATCGTCATCATCATCATCGACAGCCATCGATTGGCCACTGTTGGACATAGGCCTTCCCCAATTCTCGATCTGAATGTGTCATTTATGGAATATTAATCAATTTGACACATGATTTAAATTCAAGAGATCGCCGTGGCACAGGGGCTGTGGGTTCGATTTCAACTCGAGGGAATGAATTATTATTTATGAATATTTTCATTTCTTCGCTCTGACAATAAACCTAGTTCCGCCACTTAAGACGCAATGCCTCGGCGGTACAAATTAGGCGGTAAGTGATGAACAGAGTGTTAACACTCTGTTCCCCTCTATCCCCTCTTCCTACCCTGTTGTATTAGGTATATATCGTGAAGCTGATTTACATTTTATTTAAATTCAAAATTATTTAATTAAATAAAAGAAAATGTTGAACAATAGCTTTCGCCGTGGAATTTAAAGGCAACACAAACTATAAAATGATAACAATTCTCTTACCTCCATTCCTGGGATCAGTGCTGATCAGGTCCTGGCTTTGTATGGGCGCGTGTATGAGGATCTTCTGCTGAGGACTGTGAGGATCCAAACCTTCGACTTCTAACAGAGGCGCATGCGTCTCATATCCATGGACTACCAACGGAGGCGCATGTAAATCCATGTTTAATATCACTTTTAAACAAATTTCTGACACTAAATCGTCGTAATTTGGATATATTTTTTATTGGCACTACTATTAGAGCTAAGAGGATTTTTTGGAGTATTATTAGTTTTGTTTTCAGTTTTGCAGCTGCGTAAGAACACACTCACATCGTAGCTGTCACCTTAACCGTTTACGTATCTTCACTTTTTCTTCGCACATTTTAAACACTTTGTCTGGAAAGAAAGAAACAGTATTTAGCTTTTAATTTGAATTACATGAAAGTGGTTATATAAGGACAAATATGTTATTAGTAAATAGTTTACATTCAGGACTCATTAGTATTTTACAGAGTTCTCTATAGGAGAAATAAACTAGTTGAAGAATAATCATTTAAATGTTGCTGAATTTTCAATCAGCTATCTCTCAAAGGATTTATTTTTTGTAAAAAAACACAGTGAAGCTGTCGGGGCGTTCTGCTATACGGCTTACGCAGCCGTTGTAGGTGCAATTTCCATTCGGGAGTAAGAAGACAAAGCTCGGCGTTGGGTTCCACTACTTGGGCTTGACGATCCATAGAGAACGGAGTGTCTTAACACGGGGTTCCCTCTACGTACCCTGCTATGGAAGAGATTAAGCGGAAGAAAAAAGGGGTATACTAGGAGAGTGAAATAAAAAAAATCACTTCTTATGGCTAAATACAATAATTTTGTTTAACATCAAAATTCTATATAATAAAAAGTAACCTTTACAATTTAAGTTTTCATACATTAAAGTGAATGCCAGCATATAAATCACGGGTTCCGTTTAGCGAAATGTGTATATTTGGTTAAACAAACAGCTTCGTGCGCAGCGTCCTATTGTTTTCTGTTTTGTTACTTGACGTTACTATGCGTGGATAATCTACAAATATATTTATAATTATAGCGATTATAAAGGAAATTGTCTGTCTTAGACTTAGTTTTTTTAAATAAAGTTTATAAATAAGTTTAGGAAAACTTACGAAACAATCAAAGTTTTTTATAAAACGTAAAAAATAAAGTAGCGGGGACCACCATACTTACATTGAACGTACGAATTCCGAGCACGGGTAGAATTACCTCTCCGTTAAATTTATTATACATTTTATAAAAAAAAAAAATAGTTTTTCTCTTAGTTCTGCCACTCATCGAGCAATGTCTTTACAATTGAAGGGTGAGTGAAAATAAAAAAAAAGTAGGAAGAAGCGTCTATTTTTTTTTCAAATTCAATTCAAAAATTAACTTTAAAGTATTCAAATAGACCAGAGTCGGTAACCTAAATCTTACGTTATGGGAATTGTATAAAGTTAAAAAAAATACCTAGGTACTATTTAAAAAGCACATCCATTACTCGTAACTTCATGGTTTCATTAAAGTAACCTATCTTTACTATAGGAAAAGGTTTTCATATTCAAATGTGGACTTTGTAAATATATTAAGGTTGTACATTTCTAAGTCAGTACAGTCTAATATTATAAAGCTGAAGAGTTTGTTTGTCGAATTAACGAAATAATCTCAGGAACTACTGTTTCCCATTAAAGAATTCCTTTTGTTTTGGAAAATTTACTAATTGAGAAAGGCTATGTTCCATCATATTACATGCTATGATGTGGCTTACCGTACCTGCAGTCAGGGTTATCTTAGAATGTCCAATGTGACATATCATACTTTATATTTGAGGAGGGGGCAGGAGCAGGAGCTGGCAGTGGCCGAGGTACCTGTGACCGCAAGTACAGTGGGTTACGTCGAAACTGCTAAATGTGATAATAACAACTAAAGCTTCCCTCGATATATTCACTGTGTAAATAAGATATTTCCAAAACAAAACAGTAGTTACTGAGATTTGCTTGATCAACCAAACAAACTGTTTTCAAAACTTTTTCGCTTAATAGAGCTTTTTCGCTTATTAGTTTTAGAGTTTATGGATGAAATTTATGAGCTGTTGGGTCAAGAACCGAATGCAGAAGGAACTATTACTTGCTGTGCGTATTGAGAGGGCACTTTTCACTGTGAAGCTTTACACACCGATGGCCTGAAGGTCCTTGCTCCACAGTCGGGATTATTTAGTCTTCGATGTATAGATATTTTTTTCAGTAAATTATGCTTTAAAAATTTACAACATTATTATCTATGATAATAAAACTACGTGTAGCTTAAATTTTAGAATTATCCACCCACAGAATGGAAAAATAAACATTTGTATAAGCCTACACCCGTTTCAACGGGAAGTTGTTTGAATTATTTATTATAAAAGTAGGTACTTCGTTTTGCACTAATCCATAAAAAATAATATAATCGAGGAAACATTAATATGATATATTATATAGTTAACGACCGACAGACAACCCTTGTGAAAAAATGTTTTGAGTAAATTTCATAAGTATTTACAATAATTAAGGCCGTCGCGGTGCAGTAAGACGTCTGAGAGTAGGGCGATGGTTTTGGGTTTGATTCCTACTCGGAGGAATGCAATATTTAATCTCTATTTTGGTAACAAGGGTAATCTCTATTCTGCCATTTAACACGCAATGCCTTACGAATTCGGCGGAAAGTGTTGTAAAGGAGTGTTTAAACACTAGGTTACCAGGTTTCCTCTGCCTATCCTTCTATTTGCGGAATTCAGCGTGAAGTTAATAAAACTACTTATATGAAAAATCTAATAAATTTTATTTCTCTCTCAGAAATATAGAGAAAGAGTGTCAATTTATGTATTTTTTTTTCTAATTAAATGCCAAAATGCCAACATTTTCATGACTATATATATTTTAAATGATAATTATTATATTGTCACCGTACCGCGGTTCGCCACTCATTCGTTCATTGTATGTAGTTTTCCCAGAGCCTTGTCAGCTTAACCTTTGTGAATATTATTTTAATTTTGAAGCATAAGTGTAAATGACGTAGAAAAGCGTTGTGTTTATATTTTGATGTTTTTTTATTCAATATTGTAGATTTGTATGTTTTTAGAATGTTGTTAGTTTTGTAATGTTGACTTAAGAAATTGTTTATTTTATTGAATTTTAAATAGTTTTACATTTTCAATGTTGTAAATCTATTGGAAAAAACTCCAAATGAATTCCAAAATGGGCTACGAACCAACGACCATTCCATGTACTACAAACTAAAGAAACTCAAGAGCTCAATAAGTTAAGTACCTATATATGTATACAAACATTTCAATACAAAACAAACATAAAATGATTATTCAAAGGCTTGTTCAGACGCTTCATTCACACGGCGATGAGTATCGTTATACTGTATCCGGTTTTAGTTTTAACTTATATTACTGACTATTAAAATTTGTGAATAAGATAGTAGCTTCTTCAGGTGACTTCGTCCGCGTGGTCGAATGACACATGTGACATGACACAATAATAACTAGGAGTGGTGCATACACCACTCCTAGTTATTATTGTGTCATGACACGTTCTAAGTGCCCTAGGTAAAGAGTTACCGCAGGTACCTACTTAAGAAATCTAATTTAATCTTTACAAATAGTTGATAAATCTGCCTCTACATCCATAGCTGTGGGTTTGATTCTCATTTGGGGAATGACAATAATTAAATTATTTCATATTATATATATTTTAAAAATATATTTTATGGAGGTATCCATAGACATGACAGTGAATCTGGCAAATATGGTTGTGCTTGGGGAAAGGGGTGTCTTGACACTAGGTTCCCTGTATTACTAATATACGAGGGATACAGCGTCAAGGCAAATAATATATATTTTTTTAAATAAGTAACAAGTGTCATCTGCTTATTTTTAAAAAGAATAAAAAAAATATTAATAATGATATAATGACGTGAGAACACCGAGTTACGTCGACACCCATCCACAAGTGACTTTTAATGATATACCATTAAAAGATTTACGCTTCTATACGTGAAAAAAAAACTTATAATATATTCGTTTCATGAGACCGTTTTGACACAGTGGAACAGCGTATGAGTGTAAGTTCGATTCCTGGGAAAATTATTGAGACAAACGCATTGGTATCTATCAATCGACACTCTCGAATTCTAGATTCTCTTTGCCATTATTTAAAATATCATATCGAGGTAAAAGAAACTAATAAGGCAATACAGTAAGGTTCCCATGTTCCCTCAGCCTACCCTGCTATATACATAATATAGCGTGGCGTTGTAGGACTCCTGGCTGTAAACACGATTGCTGTGAGATCGAATCTACGTAGGAGAATAATAATATTTAATTTACTCTGATTACGCTGCTGTGGTAGTCGTCGACGAAAGATACCAAACCTGGTTACCTCGGCTCTACGGGGAGAAACACGAAGCAATGTAGAGAATGGAATAATTTTTCACTGATTTTTACAAAAAAATATACCTGCTTTACCTACATATATGTATATTAAAAATACAGCACATTCAAATAAAGGCATGACTAATCATTAATGAAACAGTCATCCACACATATTCTATAGGTACGAGCGTATGTACGTACATACAGTATTATATAGTTATTTATTTATCGCAATCAAGATGGCCGATTCTCACGTGGACAAAAACAGCGGCATTGAACTGTGAGCAATTGTTTCAACCGAAATGTTAGACAAAGGTATATTTAATTATGTTTAGAGTAACCATGGTTTAGTACCTGATGACTGTACCTGATGTGTATCTGACGAGTGTGGGTTCGATTTTTACTCGGGAGAATGAGTTATTCTCCACTCTAGTAAAACAAAACGCGACTACGAAACCTACCACTCTAAGCAAATTGGATTGAAAAGTGAAAAATGGAGTGCCTTGACACTAGGTTCTCTTTAAGTACCGTAAAATATATATATTTAAAAATGCCTTAGACATACGGGTCTAAAAGTATAAGATGGTAATAGATTTGAATTTATCTCGCAATAATGTTTATATACCTATTTCAAAGTACGTCGTTAGTCGTTACCCCCAGGTTATTTAAAACGTTGACTTTTCTTACTGAATATAAACTAGAAAACGGAGTGATCATTATTGGAATATTAAATGAAAAATTATAAATGGGAATTTTGTTCTTTAGCTTTTGTTCATGTTTAAAAATATTTAGAAACAGCTAAAAGTTAAGTAGATATCATTAACAAAATGTATCTTATAAATGCAAAATTATTCAACTAATTAAAAACTGTAGACACATTTGAATATATCAGCTAATCTTTTTTTCTAAAAATAGTTTCTTAGAAAAAGTATAAAAATAATTTTAACGTAGCGGAATTATAACTTCGTCTCTTTGTCAAGAAGAACAAAGAATTACAAACAGGCGCGCACATTTTTGAAAAACATTTTTCTCATCTGTCTCAACGAAATCTATACCCATATCTCTCTATCTCTATCATACTGTCTTCTTCTTCCTGGCATTAATCCTGGCTACGGACAGGGTCTGCCTCCCTACTCAACCTACTCCAACTCAGCCTTGTCCGTTTCAAGCTGTCGCGTTACAGTGTCAATCTTGTGACTAACCTTGTTATAGTAAAATAGTTTTCTTTCTTTATTTTTCAACTTAGTAAATGAGTTTAGAGCCAACCATAAAATGTATTCTTTTATTTAATTTGAAATATAATAATAAAAAGAACAATTTTCATAATTATTAACAATTATTTTTGTCTCACGTTAGTACTGTACTATAGTCACCCTACCCACTACATGTTTCAGTGGAAACCTGTCTTTATTTATGACGTGAGTTTTCAAGGGCAATGTTAATGGATTTTTTAAAATACGCTTGATTTGTAATTAGACTGTCGAAATGAACTGATGCTATATTCATAATGTATGTATGAAGTGTTATATAGTTGACTAGGTATCAAACTATACCTATGAAGTAGGTATTAGAATTATTATTTGTTTTTGTTACCTAGGTATTGACGCTTCTCAGTTATTTTGCGAGGTAGGTATGCTTATAATACTAGTATCTAATAAGTCGCACTACCGGCTTAAGGAGGAACAAAGTTTTCATCAGTTTTATCAAAAATTCTCATATTTTGTAATTCCGAGGGTTACAAATTAATATTTAAATAGCAACGTTTTCCACTTGTTGATATTAAATCACAGTATATATAATCACTAGCGATTGTCGGTCACGCGATGGCGTTTGACCATCGCTATGTGAGGGTTGAAGGGGGACTCTATGGGAATTTTCACATTAGTACCTTTAATTTAAATACAGGAAGTGGAGTTAATCAGTTTAGATTGCTTAATTTTAATTTTATAATCTTTAATTTGAGGCCGGGGAATGAAATATTAGATATTTTATAATTTAACGAATAGTGGAGAATCAAAGTGCCTTAACGATGAACGGCGTGTCTTAACACTAAGTTACGAGGCTACCTCTGCCTCCATACTCTACTATTTTGCGGCCCGTTCGCTTCGCACGTTTTAATAATAAAAAAGAGATTTGAAGGACAATCTTCACTAGTTATACAAAAACTCCTTTTTTATATATGGTATAAAAAGCGTTAGTCTAATAAGTAAGTTTATCAAAATGATCTTTTACCACATATAACTTTATTTTTTTCTTACATTTCATTTAATATTAATTTCATTTCCCCAACCGAATTCGTACCCACATTCATCGTGTGCACGCTTTAACCCTAATAATTCCACATTCCCTTACACACTTCGCCCCCTTGACCTCTTTTTAAGCGTAAATGTACCATAAAATTGCTATTATTTACAAAATAAGTTATTTTTACATTTTTGTTAGTCGTCGTCACGCTTCACTCGTAATTGGAGGGTTAATGTGAATTTCGATATAACTCACCTGTTAATTTAACGAAATTACTTTTAAACTTATAATGCTAGAGGCATATTTGCTTCTTGCATCAAGTACTTTCTAAATCTTTTTTTATGTAATATGTAAATTTTCTAGGATTTTCTATATTTAAAAATCTATTTTACTATTAAAATTTGAACATTTCATAACGAATGAAAGTATTTTTCCTTTCAAACGTATTACAATATGATATAATGTTCACGTTCCCACGACCCCGACATTGGAGTATTGGAGGCGTGGGAGAGACACTTTGTGGGTTACGTTCTTGACATAAAAGAACTAGATCTTCGCTTTCTTATGTAAGTGGACTATTTGCTTCGTTTTATTTAACATTAAGTATTTTTTTAGTGTTAAGACACTCCGTTCCCTACTTTCCATCGAATCTTTAAAACATTGCGTGTCGATTGTTGCAACCCTACGTGACCATAGCGTGGAAATGATGGTACTTCAATTGCCTGGTGCCTGCAAACGCGGCGGTTGTGGAAGAGATTCGCACTGGAGAAGATAAATTGTTTATATTTCCTTGCTCTAGTAAGAAGATACAGCACAGCGTTCAGTTCCGCAACTCATATAAATAATACAAGTAACAAATAAATATAAAAGACTCCTAGGCCGACACGACTTATGTAAACATCAGTCCTAAGCAAGCCTTCTGTCGTGATACAAAAAAAAAACTAAACGTCGTTTATTGAACAATAATTATCTATTGTATAATTAAATTTTTCTCATCATTGTTTGTCAGGCTATTAGCTGGGGTGAATGACCTGCGCTCACTTACTGATAATGTGCATTATCGTTATCAGTATGTAATTATTTATTACCTGATCAATATTTTTTTTATATTTTAAAGAAGCTTTGCGTATCTTCCCTGTTTACGAGTAGGCACTAGTATATACCTAGTTATATTTTACTTTATAAGATTATGTGGCTGAAGAATTTATTTGTATGAACCTGCTAATCTCAGAAACCGCTTTTTCAAAGAAAAAAATGTTTATCTGTTATAGACCATGTACTATAGATAAAAGATATATGCAATCACGTTACGATCAATAGGAATGATGTTAAAATGAATCGGACAACTTAAGAGACAAAATTATGAAACACTATTAGTTGTTGCCTTTGAACCAAGCGGGCAAGCCATGGACCGATCACGCACACGCGGGATGCAGCGTGAACCTATAAAATAAACAAAATATATATATATACAATATTTTTATTGTCAACATTTAGATTTATAGAAATTATAGCTAGTATGTGTTTTAAGAGTTAGTAACTTCCTTAACATATCGTCCAATATAGATTACGAGCCAAAGAAAAAATAGTCATAAGAATAAATAAAAAACAACAATTAAAAAAAAAGCGTTACGTTTCTGTCAAAAGAGGATGAGGCGTAAAGACAAAACCTAAAGAAACTATAACTTTTAAAAAAAAAAATCCAAGAACAACAATTCCACTAACTCTACTATTCTAAGATTTTTCATACATTTTAATTCACAATCAAAACTTGTATTTTACACTTGTTACTAAAAATGCTCTAAAGTATAGAACCGTGACTGACTTAAGATTTGACAAGTAGGTATATTTTTTCATTAATCCTTTTGAAAAAACTGCGCTGGCTATTATTAACTGGTAATATTTCTTCATCGCTTTGGATTTTGCGTCTTTTTATGGACCTTGTTAAGCAGTAATATAAGAGTTCTGTAAAATATTATACGTATTACTGTTATATAAAATAAAAAGTATTCTTATATATTTTTTTATTTTATAATAAGGTAAAGCGCAGCGGGCGCGGGGTAGTCTCCAAAACGAAGACAGGAGACTTATTACTAGATCTTAGATTACTCAAGCGTGTGTCGGTAAACGTGACGTTTCTGGGTTCGATTCTCACTCGCGGGAATGATTTTTTAGTATTTCAATTAAATCGCTATCTTAACAAGATAAAGCGTGACGTCGAGTTCCGCAACTCAACACGCAATAATTCGCAAATACAGCGGAACTTAGGGATTGCGGTATAATAATAAAGAGCATCCTAGAAGGTATAATAATAAAAGGACAAGAAATTTCAACTATCACTTTCATTCTAACCGTCAAACACCAAATGTCAAATCCAACCTACCCCAAGATGTAAATTGCTATAGCTTAATAAAAAAAACACATAGTCGTTGAACTCGCAGGTCGTTATATCCACCTGCACGGGGGTGGCACCTGACGTAACGGACACGTGCTTCGCGCCAAAACGGGATTAGCTGTCAAGATTTTGTGTTTACCTGTTGTCATTTTTTGCACAGATTATACATATGTATGTTACATAGAGAGAAAATAGATTTGTTGGTATGTTTTTTACGTTCGGCTTGTTGAAAAAATGTTCTGGGTTGTTTCGCATTTGGGTCTCTAATTTTTTTTTTACTTCACTTACACTTTAATCCGCACCTAGCAGGGTAAGCAGAGGGAATCTGAAAACCTATTGTTAAGACACTCTGTTCACATTAAGACACTTCCGTTATCTTTATAAGTAATGCAGTTGCATTATATAACATTGCCTAAATTATTTCAAGGTGACAAAAGAATAACCACACGTGTACGAAATAATTTAACATTGATTTTAAATTTCAAATTTAATTCCTAATTCGTAAAAATACATCTGAATTTTTCAAGTTAAGCTAAAATTATTATGTAAAATAATTAAGTAATATATTTAAATTAAAATTCTACCGCAGTGTGTGTAAGGCAAGAACGACCTTGAGTATGGGTAATGAAGTGTCTAGGTCTTCTCTATAAAAATAAAAAAAGCTTCTATTTTAAATCTAAATAAGCAAATAGATTAATAAATTTAATATCATATTTATAACGTAAGCGAAAAAAAAAGGTAATTTTAAACAAATAACGTTTATCTTACAGCCCTTTTATCTTCGCCTCTATAAAATACTTCCTAAGACAGTATACATAAAGTGATTAAGAAACACCTGATGTAACTGTCTTTGGCTGTCGCCGGGGCTGTCTTTGACAAGAACTATCCAAATATTGTAGACCGTACCGCGTGGAGATATATTCCCCACTGAGCCAAGAAGACCTTTGTCCGTTCATAGAAAGATTTTATGATTTTAAATGTATTTTTTAAAATTTATAAATTTTTGTCTTATTCATAGAAAATATCTACTGTATTAAAGATATTATTATTTAGAATAAAAATGTAATAACAATAATATAGTCAGAACTTAGAAGCCAGTCGTAATGCAGCGAGCGTTAATTCGGCTGAATGTGAAGAATAGACGTGTCCTAATGGAAACGGAGTGTCAAGACACTTCCCAGATTCCCTGTGCCTACCCTGCTATATGCAGGATATATCTTGACGCTAAATAAATAGATTATAAATATACCAACCACAAGATACAATCGCATAAAAATGTTAACGTTGGATTTGAACTTGCATCTACAGGATAAGGATAATCTACGAACACCTGACGTAACGTAATCCGCGCACGTGCCTCAGGGCTGCCACGGAGGTATATACATTGTCAACATTGTCTAAAATTATTATTTACTTTGTGAAATTTTATATTTTTACTTCAAATATTACGAGGCCGTAGTGGCACAGTGGCACTTTATGTGAATGTGATCGCTCTGGGTTCAAATCTCACTCGAACAAATTCATTATTTTCATCTCGTAACTAGACTGAGCGTTCTGTTAAGGCTAGCACTCAGTGTCTGAACAAGAGAGTTTTAAAACTAAAACTAGATTCCCTATGCCTACAGTATACCGGAATACAGAATGACGATTTTGATAAAGAAGAAGTTGTGTAAAATATCCTTTATTTTTAATATTTTTTTAATGTGCATAACTTATTTCTTTAGCTTCTTTAAGTTGATGTTTATTAAGACATTTATGTCTGATAAAATGTTGCTACAAATTTTACGTAAACTAAAATTTACGTTGAAAATGTACCGACCATGTTCATTTAAACTTAATTGAAACTAAAGCATTCCATGCAAAATTATTTCCCACATAAATTCACCACCTGTTACCTGTTGCCATACATACATACAGACTACAGTGCGTTAAATTATTTAAATATATTCAAATTGTTTTAGTGACAGCCCTGAGGGGTAGATTCCTATAATTATACATTATTTATGTATCTGAATTTACTTCAAAAATTGAGTTGTTTTAATGGATTTTTTCCGAAATTTCTAACGTATTCATTTTTTTTATTATATTAGTTGCTTGCGCAATTTTTTTTATTATGTTTAATTTACATTTCACTTTAAATATTTATACACTAAAATTATTTAAATAGAAAAAATATAATGTAAATACAATTTTACACTAATGGTATTTGAAGCTGCACCCATCATCACCTTGAATATCACATCTAACGGTTTTTTGAATAGTATAGATAAGATATGTTATAAAACAGCTACCAAATCAACCCCTAAAGCGATCTATGCACATGTTGCTATAGAAAATTACTTTTTTTATTTTATTCAAATAAACGGCACGTGGGTATCACGCTGTATAATCACTTCCTGTTTAATAGTTATAGAAAAACAGATGTATAAATATAGTATTTTGTGAAAAGTATATATTTCTATTAAATAAATAAAGTTATTATGACAAAGATTACCGCTTTTAAAACTACAATCTTTGAAGTTGTACTTATAAATGAAATAAAAAAAGATATTTAAAAAAAACCGCACAGATTATTTAATTGGCGTTTCGTAAAACGTATAAACTAAAATGTAAGAAATAAATAATTATTTCTTATAAAAATGCTTAGAAAATAAGTAAAATGTTTTAACGGCAATATTAACTTCATTATTAAAAAATATATTACAATAAAATAGGATTATTTTACAAATTATAAACATCTTATTAAAATATCATTTGAAATAGATATTGATTGTCTATAAAATTAAATTATACCGAACCTGTCTTTTAAAACATATGTTCAATACACTATTTCGTTGTTTTTTGTGTTTTATTCAAATACTTAGCACGTGTAAGGGCAGTCGCTTCCTGCGATGACAATGAAAGATAAAAAAAAACGTAATTACCACTCTGTAACGGAATGGGGATTTGGCGGGAAACTATTGACAGGTTTTTGTCAGTTTTTAAGCTTAGATCAAGGACGCCCAAAATACAATAGATATTAATACAAAAAAATACTTCACGCTATTTCCCGCTTTTTATATGGCAGGGTAGTATCTTCGCTCAATTTTCGAGATTTTGCATATTGAGAGGCGGAATACAACGCCGCGGTTAGGAAAATATTTATAAAATATTTATTTTACATATCTATTGCAAATAGCAGGGTAAACAGAGACGTGCTAGTCTTAAGACATTCCGCCAAATTATTACCATATTCCTTTTTAAGAGGCAGAACTTACCGCCACACTTTGTCTTGTTGGATAATAAAATAAAAGTTATTAATTTTCTTGAATAGAATTCGAACCCACAACTATCTTAATTATAATTTATCAAATCAAGGTATAATTAAATTAAAAAGGCGTAATTAAAAGAAGAAATAAGAGTTCCACATTGCCCCGAGAATTCAACGGAAATTGGGTAACATAAGTGTCTTAATGGGAACGAAGTGTCTTAAAAGGAGGTTCTTAGGTTCCCTCTGCGTACATTGCTATGTGCGGGGTAAAAAAAATTCTGAAGCGATATTCCCACACAGGTCATCACACTTAGATGACCTGACAACAGGTGCTAAGGTCCGTTACAAATACAAAGCAACCCCTTTTAATCCCTTTAAGTTACTTCTTAACTCCTTCCTCACAAGGTACAGTTTATGAAACTTAAGCAATTGATCTATAAGGAAGTTTGTTAATTTCTTTTATTAGTGTTTTTGAGTAAACTGCCGTTATTTACATGTCTTGTCGTGTAGAGTATTTCACACGATCGTTATAGGCTTAAATCCTATGCCAATTTTTTTATTTGTACAAATGCATGTGTAATTAACTGCGGCGTTGAGTTTCGCTACTCAAAGTACAAAAATCAGTAGCAACCGAACACACCGAACACAGACATGCGTGATCAAAAAAAAACAATTAAATACTTTATGGACAGATGTCCATACGTTTTCTGACATCTGACAGAAACAGACTGAATTACTAGATTTACAATGTTGAAATTTGGCATTTAAGAACATTTTTCAAAATTCGAACGGGAATAACTGTTTTTCTTATTTTTTTTACAATCAAAATGATAACCGAAACTAGGTAATACAATGATGTGATACGAGTAATTTTATAAATAGATATAAATAAATATATAAAATAAGTATTAATTTAACAAATAAGGTAATAATAAAAACAATGATTTTGGCTCCAGGCGTATAATAGACCTAATTCGTCAAATTACAGTCTAGCGCCAGTCTAGTCGGTCCCGAGGTTACTAACTTACAATACCGTTGTAGACGACGAGTGGTTTGACATTACTGTCATCTATATCTGTACTTATACTAAACTAATATTAGAAAATTGAAGAGTTTGTTTGGTAGAACGTGCAAATCTAATGAACTACTGATTTAAATCGAAAATTTGCCTTTGGATAGAAGGCTATAGGCTATGACAAATTATGTTAATAGTCCTTACAGTCTCTGCGCTGTAGTCAGAGCTACCTTGGTTACTCAGAATGTGTCATGTGTCATACACTATTCTACTCGACAATGTCGGCAAAACTGTGTGGAGAATTGAACCCACTATCAACGGATACATAAATCAGAATTCCATAGAATGATTTTATAACAAGAAAAATATTATTTTAAAGTATTTTTTTACAGAACCGATTCTTAATCGATTTTTTAACATCACATTCGATTGTAATATAGGAATATAAAATATGAATGAGATTCCCCATCCGTAGTTGCGGTTAGGGGTAGCCTACAGGTGCGGTTTGACCCACTAACAGTACAAACAGATAAAGTCTTAATTCTATATAACATAATATGTATACACTAAATGAGTAAGGCATCATTTTATTCTTCCTCTCAAATGAAACCATCATCAGCTCACCAACGCGAAGGTTCCTCCCAAAATTAGGGAATTGAATTATTTACATTTCCTCGTTCTAGAATCGAGGCAAAGTGCGGCGTTGAGGTACGCCATACAACACACAATGTATTGAAAGTTTGGCGCTAAGTGGAGAACAGAGTGTCTCGACACTTGATTCCCTCTAAAAATACACTAAAATAAATCGTGCTAAGATGTTCATAATCAATATGTTTCTCTTTAGTTCTACAACCACACAACTATAATATCTCTATCGGTCAAACCCCAAATAGAATAACTAAAAAATAATAAATAAAATCGAAATTCAATATTGGATTTTCTAATTCCAAGTAGAAGCTGCCGTTTCGATTGACTAGTGATGTGCTTTTACAGACGGACATACACTAGATATTGTTTTTATCTATCGATATCTTTTATATCTTTATGTGTGTAACATTGAATCCAGTGAATCGTTTCCATTTTTAGTCCATTGTGAGACATAGAAAGCCCCAAGAATTTCGGGGAATGTGGATAATTGAAGTAATAGGAATGGGGTGTCTTAATACTAGATTCTTGGATTCCATCTGCCTACCATGCTAAAAATAAATAAATGATGTAAATATTCTGGGATTTGAATTACTTAGCCACGTTTGTTATGTAAATACATATGTAATCACGTTCAATGTATATAGTATAACCGGTAAGCCAGGTAAAGGTTAAGTGGAAATAATAATTTTAATAATAACGTTATATACAAAAATAACAGTTTTCCCAAAACTTTTATGGTCTATAACTGTTATTCTTGGAGAAGACCCAGGTCGAGCACTGAACAGCGTCAATTTGGGATATTGATGACGATTATCACTATAAATATATAATCTTTATATAGAAAAATAAAAATAAATTCGATAAAGTATATATAAATACAACACTAGTGCAAACCGCAGCTATTAGCGGTCTGTTTACCATTTTCAATCATTATGGCCACTGTAATAAATGTTCGCACAAACTTACAAACTATCGCTACTTTGATGTAATAAAATATTTGTTTCTCTACATTTTTCTTATTATAAAGCAGAGAGAGTAGAGATTTTTAGCTTACGACGAAATTTAAAGCGTACCTAAGAAAAGTATTTATAGGTGAAAGTGTACCAATTTTATGTTACATTTATGTAGGTACATTATTCATCTAAAGGAATTGAAATTATGTAGGTATAGTCAAAATCTCTATATGAATTCTTTTTCGTTGTTCACTCTCCGCCCCAATTACAGAAAGTTTCATACCTTTTAGAAAACGTATAAAAATTAGAACGTAGCGGGATTTAAATACACTTTTCGTATAAAATTTTACATAATATTACATATATATATANATATATATATATAACTTGAATATAATAATATATATGTAACACACATACAAAAATAACATATAATATTTCTAATAAATAACCCATTCAAATAGAGGCTATTATCAACATTGCTTAACGCTATTTTTGTACTAATAGTAGTTTCAAACATAAATGTTAAAAGAGTTAGTTAGTTAGAGTTAGTTTAAAATGTAAGGTAGAATAGAACAATACAAGTACAAGATCACAGGTTTTTTCCCCTCAAATGGAATGCTTACGCGTTAACTTTTTTGTGATAATCCTCATTTTGTCGATCTTTCCGTCACTTTAAATGAATGAATAGTCCTCAAGTCGTATTTTATTTTCATTTCCCCGCTCTACTAGGACAAGGAGCGGCGTTCAATTATGCCACTCAACAAGTAACGTCTCGAAATTGGACAGAGTGCGGAACACGAAGTGTCTAACATTATATTCCCTCGTTTTATCTTATTATATGGTAAAGTTAATAATTTTATACTACTACTACTATATATGGTATGAAGTTGGAAGTCTAGTATGATTTTTTCAAACATTTTTTATAAATTATGCAGTGATGTTATGTTCCTCATTTCATTGTTATTTCGTTGTAAGAAATGACTATATTTTATAATTTTTACTGTACATCTTTTTTTCGTTCTTTTTATATTTGAGACGCTTCAGTCAACTTTGTCTAGGAGATGAGAATCTAGGATTTCCTTCCGTAAACATTTACCTACCAATACTTTTTTAAAATTCGTCAAAAGAATAATTCATTTTTTGTAGCATCACGCTGTACTTTATATGTAGCACGGTAGGCAGACGGAAAGTGTTAAAGAACTTCGTTCACTACAATCCATCCAATTTTGCGGGAAATTTCGTGGTACGTTTAAATGGCGCAATACAACGCCGTGCTAGAGAAAAGGAAAATATTTTTTTTTTGAGTGGGAATGGAACCCACAGCCCACTCGTATACAATTGTGTGCCGCTGTGCTATGATGGCCTTATGAATCAAAAATGTTAGTAATTATCTTACGCAACAAAAAAATAACTGGTAACAACAAAAAATAACAAGCTTAATCATTTCAATCTCAATTAAAAAGCCACATAACAAAAAAATACTGCCCGGCACATCCTAGGGGGAATCCATTTTATTCGCTCCCATTTCCCATGGAGCTGACAATGCAGGACAAAATGGCGGACGGTGACGTCACCGGAAACGACTCCGTTTTAAATTTGGAACGGTCGAGCGAGCAATGGCGGAACATCCGGCGAAGACGTTACAATGAGTGCGCGCGCGACGGTAAAATTATAGATCGATTATGTATTGATCTAGTTGTAAAGCGAGGTATTGTTAGATGAATTGTTTCAGTTTTAGATATATTTCGCTTCATTTATGACATGATTATTATTTTTTTGTAAACAAGATGCACAATAAGAATCTTTTCGAAAAATAACTGATTTCCTGCTTTTTTATCGGTATTTCAATGTTCTTGTCTTGCCTCAATGTTCTTACAATGAGTGCTAATTCCTTACATTTTCTTACCGATTTTTTTAGATAACTCTGTTCCCCACGTCTATTTTAAAGATATTGATTGAGTAGCGGAACTTTGTCCGGCGAAGGCCTATTGATCGTTCAGTTGTTTTATTAGTATAAATAAAATAAAATTTAGGCTAAGAAAACGCTTTTAAGAGAAACTAAGCTAATCATTTGAAGTATTAGAAAATTCACAACGTATAATACGACCTTGTGTTAATTTCGAATATTTATTCATATTTTTAGCAGGATAACTCCCTTCATCTACACGCAGGAAAGAGTAAACAAGTAGCGGAGATCAACGCCGTGCTTTATCTTATCAGAGTAGAAAAATAAAAATAATTCAATCCCCCTAATAAGGTACGACGTCCACAGTCAAACGTCCATTGCTCTAATGGGAATCAAATTTGTGCCATGATTGCCCAAATCCACAATTTTTTGTTATTTTTCATAATCATTCAGGTTTCTATTTAAAATAATGCAAATACATACAAAGATATCTCTATAAGATTACCGTTTTCAACCTATTTGCGTCACCTCACTCAAGGTTAGTTGAACCGATAAAAACTTTGTTTTATTATATAGGTTTTATAAAGCTAGAGCATTTTAATACCAGGCCGGTCGTGGCGCAGGGCTGAAGTGTGTGACTGTAAATGCGACTGGTTATGGGTTCGATCGCCACTCGAGGAAATTGAATATTTATTTAAATGTATATTTTGCACTTGGTTTCCTTTCCCTATCTTGCTGTAAGCGGGGATAGAGCGTGGATGTAAAATAAATCAATAATTGATAGTCCTGAAAAATAAATAGGTCTTAATATTTTTACTTAAATTACGTAATTGACTAAATAGTCAATGTCGTTTTACTCTAAAATCAATAAAATAGCTAAATTGTTAACAAATATAAACCGTTAACAATTGTACGGCCTTTGAATTTATCTGAACTTGGCCTAGCCTCGACGAATTTCATCAAAATTAGTATAGAATATTCAAGAAATATATAAAATAATTAACTTATTTTATAAATAAAAACTATATTTTTAAATTTAAAGTAAAATATGACAAAAATAAATGAAAAATCAGTATCCAACCTGACTAGTTAATTATAATAGTATACCATATTATTTATAGATAATTTCAAAAATAAACAAGTAAATAATTTAACATTGTTATTTTATTTTAGAACTTGATTTAGGTACAAATAAAATCTGCGATGAGGGCAGTCGTGCCGCAGGGACGAGCTGTGACTGTAAACCCGACAGGTTGGGCCTTCGATTCCCACTGAAGAAAATAGAATATTCAATATTTTCATTTTCTCATTGTGATAACGAGGCAAAGTGCGTTGTTAAGTTCCGCAACGTAACACGCACGCACTCCAGAATTCAGTGAAACGTGGGAATAGGAAGTGTCTTAATGGGAACGGAGTATCTTAAAAGTAAGTTCGTCTAACTTGCTATAAGCAGGATAGAAATATATATATATTTTTAATTTATTCAAATAATGTATATGCCACATTATATCTGAAGCATGTTAATATAAGATCTACCATTAATTTACAAGTTCTGCTATAAATATTTTAAAAAGTCTACCGATAGATTAAATCGCTAAAGACAAATCATATTTTTTATAGCCTTAAAGAAGTATAGTATTGAAATATAAGATAATGATGTTATTATATTTTTGTTGTAATTCTTAAAAATATATTATATTGGAACGACATTTTCTTGCTAAATTTTAATTTACAATACTTTTTCCAAGTAAAAAAGAACAATATAACTATAATGTTCAAATAAAATACTCTCCTCCACTTCCGTTCTCCGCTCTCCCAACAAATACAAGAAATTGAGTGTTGACTGGCGGAACTCGACGCTGCAATGAACGTAAATAATTCCAATTTACTATTTTAAAATTGAAATTAGAGGTAAAAAAATAAATAAAAAACATTTATTTCCTATATACAGTTGTTTTATAAAGAAACTGCGTATCTAATAGCTTAATGAAATCAATAAATTTTTAATCAATAAAAAAAGTAAAAAAAAAACCAGGGAACTAAAGTCGACGAATGTGAATTCGATTCCCGTCCACAAGAATATGCAATATAATATTTTTCTAAATAATTTTCTCGACCTACTTGCCCACTAAGTCATGGCCCCGCCCTACTCCAGATCTAATTGACCCCAATCATCAGTTTCTCTGTTCTGTTAAATATACACAAAAAATATGGCCATCTGAACATCCCTAGTAAAAAGCAAGGTTGACTAACGCTTTTTTATCTATCTCGATTACACTGCGAGGTTATAAGGCGATTTGCGCAATCGACACCTAAATCGATATTGTTTATTTAAGAAAATATTTTATTAGTAGGTAGGTAGGTACTGGTATAATATTCTTTTAGGTTTATGGAATAGGAATCGAACCCACTACTTGTAGAATTTAGAGTATTTATTTCTATATAGAATTATAGTTTAAATGATACTTATCAGTAAGTTATATCACAGTACAATATCGATATAATATATACGATATACTTTTTCAACACGTGAAAACCTAACTAGTCTTATTATATAAGAATCTATATAAAATAAATCAACAACTTATTTAAAATAAAATTTACGCTCCACATCTTTTACCTAAAACTCTATTCTAATTTGGCTCGAAATAGTCAAAATTTAGGCGATTTTAAAATAAATTTCAGTAACAGTTTAGTAATTATCATCTAGCACTAGCTCTGCTGATATTGTGAAATCAACCGTTTAATTGTTCTTTCCAGTCTTTTGTTCTAGTTACCAGTGCACTTTATTTCAGTTTGCAAAATTTAGTATCTAGACACTTCAATTTACACTCTCCTTCCAAATACGCGGTGATATGTGTTGAGTCGGAAGTCACTGCCGTTCTTTATTTTTCCCAGATTTTTCTTTTTTTTTACGCTGTACCTTTTGTGCAACACCGTGGTCTCAAGATTTACAAACAAGTGTTAGAATATAATTAGGGAACCTAATTTATTTCCGCCTGAATACGAGACATCATATTGAATAGCGTAACTAAACGCCTCGCTCTGTTCTACCACCGTGGTGACGCTACGATAGCCTCTAAGAAGCTAACAGTTACCAAATAATAGATAACAGGTCACCCATCACCCACTCTACTATGACGATGACGTCGGATCCCAAGTGAGTGAGCAGCCAGCGAGCGCGTCCATACCCGCGTCCTGCTCCACTGAAGCACGAGGCGTGCATGGCTTGCTGTCGATACTTTGTATAGCTCAAGTCCAAAATTTTGGTTGCCCCATTGCTCTACATTTACATTTTAAACTTCGTAATATTTGTTATAAATTTTATCAGATGCTGCTGACGTATATTCATGTTTTTAACTTCTATATATAACTAGGTAGACAGAGGGAACCTAATGTTCAAACATTCCGTTCCTCCCACACTGTTCAATTATCGAGACATTTCGTGGTGAGTGGTATTTCAACGCCACGCTTACTTACTACCAAAGCAAAGAAAATGGATATAATTCAGTCCCTCGAGTGGACGTCGTACCTACTACCGTCGCGTTTACAGTCATTCGCTATGCCACGGTGGTACAACGGCTTACTAAGGATTTGTTCAATTTAAATATACCTAAATATAAACACGAGTCGTAATTTTAAGAAATACGGCGTAGATATAAGAATAGAACAGAATCTGTTTACAAAGTAAAAAAATATTGAAAGATGGTTAATGTTAACATTTCTAAAGTGTCATTCGACGCTTAAAAAAGAAAAATACTTTTTTAAACAGCGTATAAAAAATTGCACGTAGTAATTTAAACCCGCTTCCCTTGGAAACAAACCACCACCACCCAAGAGACGTGAAAGATGACTGACAATGTCACATATAAATAAATAGACGAAAATTCCATTAAAAAAACACTTATATGTATGAATCAACAAGCAAATAATGTGCAGTCAATGAGCGAATCAAGCGCTGGTCAGTGCCAGCTGACGCCGCTAGACCATAAATACGGATTTAGCCAACAAGGTGTATGACTGTAAGCGTGACGGTCGCGCGTTCGATTCTCATTCGAGGAAATATTTTCTTTTTCATTTCCTTGCTCTGGTAACAAGACGGAGCGCTGCGTTGACCATTCAAACACGCAATGTCTAGAGAATTGAGCAGAAGGTGGAAAACAGAGTGTCTTAATGTGGTTCCCTCTGTCTTTACCCGTCTATTTGTGGGACACATTGTGAAGCAAAAATATCAATACTTATATGTAATGTACTAAAGTGTTACCGGAAGTGAAATTTAGCGAAAAATGTAAAGTCTCAAATATTTGAGAGGCTTAAGATTGTTTAATATTACACAGATTTATATAATTTAAAAATTACATTTAAAATGTATAACTTTTCTTAATAAAAAGGAGAAAGGTTAAAAGTAACCAACACTTTAGTAGGGCCTCGAGGAAAAAAATATTTGGAGCTATTTGACCACCCATGGACTGGAAGATATAGGTCATAAAACCCACTAAAATCTTAAAGTGCCCCTCGTTAACCATCATTGGCCTGGCTTGCAGATGGCAAGGAACCCAGACGATGAGAGCCTGGTAGGTACGCCTCGGGTAGGTAGCTTAACATAACTCTACATATAGTCTTGCGAGACTAATAAAAATTTTACCTTGACATCCACAGTCACAACAATCTATTAAGCTCCAAAAAATATTGAACATACAAAATTTAATAAAAACAGACACATATATATATTCATTTATATGTTTTATATTGAAACACTGACTAAATAAATTATATCCATCCCTACCTATATTATAAATTCGAAAGTAACTCAGTCTGTCTGTCTGTTTGTCTGTCTTTTACGCAATCAGGGCCAAGCCGCTAATTAAATTGTGAAAAAATACTCATATAGAGATACTTGAGGGTCTCGGGATGAACATAGGATACTGTTTTTTCTCATATTTGTAATATTTTCGATATATACCAATATATTAAAATACTTATTAATTTGACATGCAATTTATTCCGCCATGTTAATAACAACCGTCGCTATGCGACCGTTGCTAAGCAAGGATTTGCAAAGAATATTGATTTTGTTAGAAAACGTCACCCAAAATGAGCTAGCTTAACGCATCTCTCTATTGAATACTGGAAATAATTTCATAAATATATTTAATAAATATTCATATAGTTCAAGCGGGCGTAGCCGCGTTCGGGTCCACTAGTATGATATAAAATGGCTAAAAGTATTTTTGTTCAGTGTTTAGTTATCGTGAGAACATACGTGCATACGACACGTCCATATCACTACCGTATACTCACATTTAAATAAATTAAAATTTTTACAAAGTCACAAATTGATCGTTGTTTAGTGAATACGGCAAATTTTTAACATTGCATACGGTTTAACCGACTTCAAAGAAAATAGTATGTTACTACATAATAAGTTCTTTGGTATTTCTCTTTCTTTGATATCTGAATAGTTTCATTTCAAAAATAAGAGGTATTGTTTGAATAAGATATTTGAATATGATGATCTTCTTAGTCTTCGAAGACCATGTGCTAAGTGGCAGGTGCATTTGAATGTTTGTCCACAAATTTCTTGGAAACTATAAGTTATATTGATATGTTTTTATTAAAATCAGCTATATTTCAATAGGAAAAGTCCTTAAAACAGTTTCCTTAAAATCGGTAGTTTCATTCATTTTTGAGGATATACATATCAAATATTATAGGGGCGGGCCATTAATCACGAGATGCGCGAAAAGGGGAGTGGGAGGTGTTTGGCAAAAATCATCAAATATAATTTTTAGTTTACAGATATTTCAAGTATTTATTTATTTTTTAAGCTGCCTATTTGAACAAAGGATTTCAACTTCGCAAATCTATCAACTATGAACTCAACTTTATTTAAATGTAAAATACTACTAATCATCTTATTACGTCATTTATTAAAAAAAAAGAACCTGCTACTTCCGTTCTGTCAATGCACCAGCAATGCACACAGAATATATCAATATTATAGAAATATACGTAACAACACGTAATATATATACTATTGTATATTAAAAGTTAAATTTCGTTTCATTCAAAT
The DNA here is from genome assembly GCA_013403645.1 of Heliconius nattereri. NCBI lineage: Eukaryota > Metazoa > Arthropoda > Insecta > Lepidoptera > Nymphalidae > Heliconius > Heliconius nattereri. Next base: position 945,094 of record JAAIXI010000257.1, on the reverse strand, counting down.
CGTGTGCTGGCGGACGTTTAGAAAGCGCTACCGTTCTATAGTTATATTTTTTTTCTATTTTTTTCACAAACAAAAAACTAGAGGAAAGGTGCCGCGCTGTATCGTTGAATTTAATTTTGATAGATTTTACCTTTTCCAAGTCGATGCTACAAATACTTGTTGAAGCTATTGTTATGCTGAACCGATTTTGATGATTGTCGCTTATGTAGAATTTGACATAAAAATGGAAATTTTTAAGATTTTATAGCTTACTTTCAATAATGTGTGACTGACTGCATAATAAGATTTTTAGCCCTAATGTTACTTGAAGAAGGATGTATTATATTCATGTTTATAACTATAACTATAATTATAACATTTATTACAAAAAAAATCCGGCAACTTAGTAAAATTAATACGTAGTATATGTATACGTATACATATTATTTTTCTTATTTTCGCATGAAAATTAGATAAGGAAGTTTAGTTGAAAATTCATATATATTATCATTTTAATATAAACATAATTACTTATTTTACATAATAGTGCTTTTATTTAATACAGAAGAACACTTCTTTCAAAGAAACTGTTAACTCTTACCAAACTTATGTTAACCTTTAACTCCTTATATGACAGTCATTCATTGTTTAAACTTCCTGATGATACATTGATTTTCAAATAAAAAAAAATACAAAGCATAATGTGTATAGTAAGGAGGAGCATTTTTAACAGAGCAGTACAGTTAGTCACAAATATTATGAGATACCACCATTTAAGACAAAATATGAAATTAATTATAAGCGGAGAATAAAATATTAAATCATTATATTTTGTTTTTTATGTTTTTAGTATATAGTTCCTTTCTTATAATTTATTTGTAAGGAAATATAGAGAATTTCTTTGCGAAATACATTTTTCTCAAAGAAAAAATGGTGCTAACAAACAGAAAGACTAACTGATGGTAAGTAACTTTGGTTATTTTCAACTATGAACGTCTACAGAAGTATAAGTTTCGTGGAAATGCATACGCTTGAAAGCCTCGAATTGTATAATACAATTTACATTGAAATATAAAATCCTTCACAGGCAGAGAAAACTGACTCTACATAAATCACTATGTTTCCCTTTTCCCGTGCAATTAGAAACAAGTTTCCAAGAAAAATACTCTTACTTAATAGTTATAGAACTGACAAAGCATTATATGTCTGGCGTTTAGAGGTTAAGCGATGGGAAAATACTAACAAAGGCTAACCTAGACCCCATACAATGATTCACACACTTGAGTTTAAATTAATGTTTTCACTGACTTATGTAATTTTTGAAATATTTAATGACTCTACAGTATATGAGATGAAATGACCTATTAGGTTGCTATTGCCTTAATAAACTTAAATACATGCTGGATGGCAAAACTCAGGAATTTTAAATAGAAACAAAGCCTTAATGTGGAGCGCATAAATAACTACTAAGTGCGTAGCTTCGTATATTGACGCTTATATTTGTTTATAGAAATATTAGTTATAGAATTTAAAAAAGGCAAAAGTAATTTTAATATATTTCGATTTATATGTTATCTCGTTTTAATGTTTCACACGCCTCTTTTATTAAATTAAGCTTTAATAAGCATAAGATTTATTCTGTTAATTTATCAAATATTTCTCTTTTTTTTCAATTTAAATAAAAAGAACCATAAAACGTAAAAACTATAGTGTTTTTTTTTTATTTATGCAAGTATAAATCTGTACGAAAAGTTCCAATATTTTCACAAAATCGAAACTGATATAATATTTATATAATTATAAATATTCTTTTATCATATTCATGCAAGTAACAATTTTTTATATTATTAGTGAATTTCACGTCTTAAAATTCCGACGGGCTCTATGACAAATAAATTCGTTTGAGACTTCGATTGTTTAAATATAAATATTTTATAATAATTTGCTATTTTCTGATATTACATTTATTGTGAATGTGGAATAGTGTTTATGTAAAATAAAAAATAATTAACGAAAATTTAGAATAGCTGTGATGTCTGACTAACTATACAGTCCTTGTAGCTAAACAAGAATTTGCATCAATTTTTCCAAAAATATTTTAATAAAACTTTTATGTTAACACGCTTTTTTAAAAATTTAGTGATAGTTACTACAAAAATAAAATTAAAAACATAGTATTTTATATTACATATTATTCTAATTAAATTTCATATATGACTTGAATTTCTCTAAAGAAAAGGAAAAAGGTTTATAAGTTAAGTATTTTCCTTCATTTAATTCTTATTTTAAATTAATTTAGTTTATATTTCTCTTTATTGGTTGCATTTTAGGTTATGAATACCAAATTGTATTTTACCATATACAATTCATATTTTTCCTACAGCCTCGTGACGATGACTAATGTTCATGCTAAGAAAATTTTCAATTACGCTCTACATTGCTCCAGATGTGATTTATTTAGTATAATAAACTGCAGTGACTGACTATCGATTAATATTAGAAACCAATAGCTTGTGGAATTCTTGCGCTTGCGTTGATTTTTTTGAAATATAGACCATTTTTACAAGATTTAGAAGTAAATGTAGTCGAAATATATTGTTGAATCTAATTTATTATTGTACAATTACAAAAAAAAACGCTTGTAGCAAGGTTATCAGATATTTTTAGCCTAAATTATAAATTTAAAGTCAAAAGAACTTAATGTTGAATTAAAACTGAAAAATCTTATTAGAATCCTATGTATTCATAACATCTCTTTCCAAGCCAATAAACTTAATAACCTACCTTCTAATAAAGCACGTAATGAATACAACACTGTCACAGTCAAACACAACACTCACTTAAATATTGTTAATTACAATGTTGGTCCCGCAACACGTCCTAGCCCGACGCCGGCCGCCACTCAAATGCGACTGAGTGGAACCAGCCGACTCCCGCGCAGCCTGCATGGAGCACACACCGGCGCGCCGTACATAGCTAGAGTCATATCGTTTTAAACGGAAAAGGTATATTATGATTTGTAATTGCGTTGACAGTTGACTCTTCTATTAATTGTGTGCCTTTTTTTGGTAATTTTTCTATATCTATTTAAATATATTTAATAAATAAAATATTGTCTGATAATTAAGCAGTTTCATATGATAATCAGTTAATTTTAATTGGCCTAATTAAAATGTTTCACTTAAATTAATCGATGTCTATAATTTTAACATTTACTTCAAATATTTTTTTTTATTAACATTTAAAATTCTAATTTTATGCTTTTTCATTAAAACTTGCCGTAAGTTTACAAAATTCGTTATAATCATATTTTAAATATCACATGGTCATAAATTTTGCGAGAAGTTTCGTACAAGCGAATACATTTTACCTTAGAAGTATATGCAAAAATTTATATTAATAACGTAAATTATATTTAATATTTTAATTGCCATAATACAGTTCATGTATACGTTTAATGTAAAAGTTTAAAGACCTTAAAAATTATATCGCGATGTAGAGTTCTGCCACTCAACACGCAATGTCTTGAGAATTGAGCAGCGATTGATGAATGGAATATCTTAACACCAGGTTCCTTCTGTTAACCCTGCTTTAAATTTAGGGTACACAGAAGTGCGTGTAAATCAGGTTCTTAAATTTTATAACATAGTTATTTAATTACAGCTCGACCTTATAAAAACGTGTCAAAATAAATAATAGAAATACAACATACTCGAAAAAAAAACAAGTGCTGTTTTTTTTTCAATAAAATTTCAATTAAAAAGTATTCTTGTTGTCCGTTTTTAAACAAAACTTTGAACATTGGGTTTTTTAAAACAGTTTTTAAAATAGGTCCAAGACACCTTGCTCCGAGCGATACTTTCATCGCTCCACTTTCGTTTGTCGTAGTTGTGATTTTCTTCGCCATGCTTATCATTATATTGACATCTATTGTCATGATAGGTTCCACTGTGTAGAATCATAGAGCTAGCCCATTTAAATAAGTTTATCTAATATATGTTCTTGGCTTTGCTTGTTCTCTTTTTGGGAAATTAACATAGTGAGGCCAGTCGTTGCGTGTTACTAAAAAAATAATATTATATAATTTTTTAGCAAGCTGTTATACATAGCAAGCATAGCAATAACATAGCAAGGTATCCAAAAAGAACTAGTATTAAGACAATAAGGAATCCCTCTTTCTGCAGATTTCTGAAGGCAATACATGTACTGTGATTGAAATTTTATTGAATTTTATCAAAAAACAATTATCAAAAGTCCTAATTAACAGTCTATTACAATAAATAATATTTTGAATTTGAATTATTAAAATCACAAATTTAAGGCAGAGATTGCATTGATCATCTCTACCATCGACCTGTCGTGGCATAGTGGGCATCAGACTGTGAGCACCATAGTTGTAGGTTCAATCAGGTTAGGTGGAAATTGGTCAATAGAATATGTTGACTCTATGTTCTCTCTGCCTATCTAGCTATACGGATACGTGAAGCTGATTACCATTTCATTCCAAACGAAATAGTACAATTTCTGAATCAAAGATTATCATTTAGTAATAATATGTTGCAAAAGTTTTAAAAAATTACAGAAATTACAGATTACAGCATGGATCGTGGGTAGTCGTCAATATTGCACCATTGCTATCATAATTAGAGACAAAAAAACTAGAAAAAAAGATGGCTCCAGCAGGTGGATGTAGTGTTGTCTCTCTCTAATGTATTCTAAATAGATATTGCTGTCTCGCTTACCGGAAGAGTGAGTTGATGAATAAATTGTAACGGCTGAATGTCGTAACTGACTTTTGTTGGTTATGCTTCTCAAAGTTTTAAGTAATTATATAAAAAATATATTGTTTTTAAGAATAATAATTATATTTTATAATATATTTGAAATAACTATTTTAAAATTGTGATTTGGACTTTTAAAACTTTTGCATTTATACATTTTATTTGTAATAAGTGAGCTAATTGATTTAGACTTTATATCTTTTGCATGTTGTTTATACTCGTATATTTTAAGCACCGACGAGACGCACAGGCACTATGTATAACATTCTATTCCCATTTGGAAGAATTAATCATTTTCATTTTAAGATAAGGCGTTTTAAATATTTCATTTATGAGAGGCCAATCGTGGCGCAGGGACACGACTCGAGGGAATGAAATATTTATTTAAATTTATATTTTCATCAAAAACGCGGAGTTGAGGTCCGCCACTCATCATGCAATACCTATCAAAATGGACAACGGAGGGATTTAACACTAAATTCCATAGGTACAAACGTATGTAGCTGGGTTATTTCTAATTTTAATAAGAACTGTAACATTTATATATTTTGTAACTCGATAAGACTTATGTCATAAAGGTATTTTAACGAATATAATCCGTGTTATAAAAAAATACACGTGATATCTATAAAACATTTTTATTTAAGTAACATAATGTTTAAGCTTTACTATATCGATATAAGATATCAAAAAAATCTTTAAATGTAATTTGTATTTATATTTATAATTTAAAAATATAATACAATTTTACCACAATAAAAAAAACTTTGAAAACCAGTGATATTACAACAAAGAACTAAGCTACCGGCGCACGCGCAGACTGGCAACACTTTTAGATTTTTTTAAGATAACCACATTACTTTGGACGCAATATTTTAGAAATAAATAAATAAATAAAAATCAATGCCTGCCTGTCTTGCGTGGTGGTAGCTATTTTTTTTTATTTTATATATATTAACTAGATAAGTAGTTGATTAAGAAGTGGATAGAAAATTTCACACCTTTTGAATCCTACATCTATTTTACTCACTTATATATTTATTTCACTTACTTTTGACGTTTGTTTTTTAAAATTTTGATAAGGTCTTTATAATCAGCTTCACGCTGTCTCCCGCACACAGCACGATAGGCCGAGAGAACGTAATGTTGAGACAATCCGTTCCCCACTGACCGCCGAATTTTGAAGATTTGTGTCAACTATTTATTAGTGGTGCAGGGGCACAGGTATGTGACTGTAAACGCGACTAGTTGTAGGTTCGATCCCCACTCGAGGAAAAGTAATTTTATTTTCATTTATATGTATCTGTCAGTCTGTCAGTGTGTCAACAGGCTGTATGTCATGAATAGTTAGACAGTTGAAACTTTATTTTTTTTGACAGAAATTTGATATTTTATGATAACTTGACAAGAACCATGTCGTTGTAACAGTTGAAAAATGTCAGAACGTAAAAGTGGAAGTTGAGGGTTCAATCCTTCTTGGATACATTATAATGTGTAAGATTTATAAGAAAATGCCGTCGTGGTTCTGAAACAAGTTTGATTTTCATTCGAGGGAATGAATCATTTTCATTTTCTCGCCCTGGCAATAAGGAAAAGCTTGGCTTTGAATTCCTCCATTGAACACGCAATATCTCGATAATTAGAAGAAATATGGGAAACAAAGTGTTTTAATAGTCTAAGTCCTTTTATTCACCTGTTTGGGGCTGTTGCTGTGATGTGGAATACAGCGTGAAGCTATAAAGAAAAACTTAATTAATACACCGAGAAGATTCATTTAAGGTTAAGAAAAAGACTTCAACGCGCTTCTCTTTCTTTCGCTTGATAGAAAGTATGGATTTATTTATACATTAATAAAATAGCGTTAATTATAATACAAAATTATTATATTTGATTATCCGATTATTTATCAAGTTTCTTTTATTATAATAATATATTTTGAATATAATATTTCAATTTATTTTATAAATATATAAAAATTAAAAAACAAAAGTGTTTTTTTCAGCTTTACTCTTTCTCCAGCGTGTAGAAGTGTGGGAAGAAGAAACATAGTGTTTAGACGATAATTTTCACGCGGACAACTCATTCTTCCAAGGGGAAATCGAATCCGCGATCTCAATGAATCTATTTTATTCCCTAATATTTCAGATATTTTTTTTATGTTCTATATTTACTGTTCTTTAAGCATATTGTTTAAAATGATAAACATAGCTCTAAAGCTAAGCTTTTCAAATATGGTCCTTTAGTTATTTTTTATATATAAGTATGCTATCTCCCATATTAAAATATCTTCGCTACAACCGTACGTTTTAGTTTCATTTCAAAAAAGCTTAAAGTAAGAAAGCTCGAAAGCATTACTTCCAATAAAGCGTTTAATAATAAAGGAATTTGTAGTAGTCTATCAGGAGTCGGGCTAGTGAGGGGAAGACGCCGCACAATTATCATACTTCCGCTGTAGGGATGTAACAAAGACATCATGTGTTTATCGATTATTCAAAGTTTTGTCATAGGTACATAAATAGATTAATAAAAAAATCTATATGTTAATTATTGTCTGGCTAGAGGCTGGCCGTTGGTGCAGGGATACAAGCGTGTGACTGTAAACGCGGCGATTGTGAATTCTATATCTTGTCGATGGATTGAAATAATTATTATTTTAATTTTCTTGTTTTGATAACAAGGCAATGCGCGGTGTCGTGCTCTGCTACTCAACATTGCGTGTGCCTTAAGAATTCAGCGAACAGTGGGATGTGTTTTGATTGTCAATTTCAACGGCCTTGCGATACTATCTTATATATAATTAAGTTTTTTTTCTTATATAATAGTGTCGATAAAGCACATCACTAGCCAGTACAGGCGGCGGAGCGAGACGAAGAAAACACAACCGTTCCGACTGCCCACACTTGTAGAAATTATACGAGTGTCCGCGGAATATTGCTATATTAAACATTATATTATTTGTATGCATATGAGGCCTAATGGTACAGTGGCACTGTAAAGGAGACGGTTTCGATTTCCACTCAGAGGAATGAAGCAAGACAAAGCGTGGCGTTAGGTTGCGCTATTTAACACAATGTGGGATATGGAGTGTCTTAGCAGTAGGTTCCCTCTACCTCTCCTGTAGACATTACACATAAATACCTTTTTATTATTTCCCATAAAACTTTGATGGGATTTTTTATTATTCTTATCGAAATACCATTATGTGAAATATATAAAATATTATAATTTTAAATTTTTCTCTTCAGTTATTTTGATATAAAACGATAACATAGTCTTAAGAACGTTTAATCGCTGCAGAGGCTCCACTGACATTCCTAATATATTTATCAGGGCATTTAAAAAGAAGTTCTTACAATATTTTTCTGCTAACTTAACGTATATCTCTAAAATTGTATAATTTTAATATTTCTTTTAATGTATGAAAACATCTTTATACTTATTTCCACGGTACACAATTTCAAAGAAAGAAGAAAATAATGTCTTAACTAGATTCTCTTAGTTTACGTTGCCATATACATGAAGTTAAATAAAAAAAGCAGAGTTTCAACACATCATTATTATTATCAATCTACACAGTATGGTGGGGAATGGTTTACTCTACTATCAAGCTGTGTGTGGAGGAAAAAATATTATTAATAAAATAATCTATATATATAGATAGGTTCATCTAATAGTTTAGCATTACATTATATATATATATATATATATATATATATATATATATATAAGCATTACGTTATATGTTAATTAAACTTTAAGCTAAGTCATAAATAAAGAAAAATATATAAAAAAAACATTTTTATTTAACTTTAATTGCAGAGGTAATATTTCCTTTCTAAATTACATACTAAATCACATTGGTCAAACGAAACGCCGTATTAATTAATATAACCTGAGCGTGTAAAAGAGAAAGATGTATATAATAATATGGCGTCAGAGTGAGACAGCTACATATTCCATATACCTGCGCAGGCGCCGACTTCTTACTCGCACGCACATAAGGTTACGCACACATGTGGATGATGGGTATGGTTGTGAGTATGTGTGTGTGTATATATTTTAACGGAATTTTCTAGAACTTGTGATCGATGTGATATACTGTATATAGGGCTGTGCTGATTTAATGTAAACTGTACTTGATATAGGCTTTTACTAAAGAACTTAAATTATATATGTATACTTAATAGTCAGATATTATTATTTCTTGTAGTTATGCATTTATTTTATTATTTTATTTTTATTATTACTTTTTTTCTTTACGATGTATCCCGCATATAGCAGGGCTGAGAGAAAGATTATAGAATTAAGGCACTCCGATTAATTGCGGAATTTAAAGCCCAGGTGTGTCTCGATACCAGAAGGAGAAAATGAAAATAATTCATTCATCCAAGTGCAACAATCGAATCCTTTACAATCAGAAGCAGTGCTGCTGCGCCACAGTGTCCTCAGTAATAACCTTATTTTATTTTAAATATAAAACTTTGTGTCAAAAGTGAAATAAGAAACAAATGAAAGAAGACGTTCGTGTAGTCACAGAGATATTAAACATATTTATAATAATAAAGCTACTAAAGGCCAACCCTATGTTCGACAGACGTTTTAATGATAAGATGCTACCATTAGAAGGAACACCATGCTCGTACAATTTAGACTAGGTTGTAGATTGAAAATTCACTTCGCTGAAAACGTGGAACTCAACGCCGCGTTCTGCCTAGTTACCAGAGCGAGGAATTGAAAATATTAAATATTTCAATTCCTCGAGTGGGAATCGGAATCACAACTTGCCGCACGCTAATATATTTATGATTATTATTTAATATTATTTCTTATATCTTTAAAATTTTGACCTGGATGCCAGGACAATGAACAGGAAAAAATAGGAAAATGACGGTTGCAAGAATAGTGAAAAGCGAAAAGAATAGTGTAATATATTAACTTATCTGTACCTAGATACGCTGAATATTGTTAAGTTGAACGCGCTTCTCTTAAGAAATACTTGTTATTGTCCATTTATCAAGAGGATCTATAGTATTTATAATATCACATTAATCGATGTAACCTATTGAAGGTACCTACGGTCAGAGTTACCTCTCGCACTTGGAACGTGTTGTGTCATACAAAACGGGTAGTTATTGTTATTTAAAGACGCAAGTAGAGGCTTGTGAAAAATACAGTTTGTAAAACTGAATATTACTAACGGCGAAACGTCTCGGTCACTGAAGCGTGGAGCCCCGCAGGTGCAAGGGTTGGGGGTACTTTTTACTCAAGATGCTATATGGTGAACTTGTAAGAAACATAGTTTATGTGGGAAAGCTCAAAAAATATGTTTTCTATCATTTCTTACTTTATATCTAAATGTGAAGATCAATTTGGCTTTTTAAGATTCTTTTATTAGGCTGATTTGTATCTAGTATGTAATAAAATCCAAGAAACTAAATTTGATCCATTTGTAATAATTGTATCATTATAAAACTAGACATAACAGCTATGTGTAGATTAGGAGTCATATTCTTCATATTTACTAATAAACCACCGGAACCACCGTAACGCGATGCTTGTAGGGTCGACTCCGACTCGAGGGAACGAATTATTATTCATTTCTTAAAATAAAGTAGAGAGTGTCTTAGAACTAGGCTCCCTCTGTCTGTCTACCCTGCTGTGAAGAAAAAGAATAACTTCTATAACATGACGAACTTATTATTTTTATGTATTTTTTTATGTTTTTTATATATGTTGTAACTGTCATCTAGGTCGTAGTAGAACGTCCCATTTTGCCAAAATAATATAAATATAATAGTCTCCCGAATGGAGATCGAACTCGCTCGTATTATTATTAGATAGTGATAGATATGATTAGATATATTTAGCTTAATATTTGTTATTCATTAATCTTTAGATAAATATACCTTAAGTGGTTTTTTTTATTTTATTTTTTTTAATTTTAACAGCTACATCCACGGGCGCATAGTTGCCCGTACTTTTTTTTATTTTATGAAAGTTTTTTTTTTTATTAATGTGGTGTACTTAATTTTGGGACAATTTAAGCTGTACTTATATCTAGAGCTTACATTTATAACTTATTTAACATACATAATTATAGTACATTACATATATAATTGTCTTTCATATAATTACTTTATACATGTATAGAACACCTTCGCCTATTAGATTTGGCCTGGCTTATGCAGAACGCCTTACCTTACTTACCACCTTAAGTGGTTAAAATGGTTATAAGGTAATGGTACGTGTTAGAACCATTTTTTAAACGTTTTTATTGTATTTTTCATTAACATTTCTAACAAATTAAATTAATGATATTGAAAACATACATTTTTTTATAGAATATAGAAGGCTAGCCGAAACAACTTTCTGTTCAGGCCCTACGTCATCAGTTTACTGCCCAAATTCGCAACATTTCATGACGGAGTTCTTAAAGCGAGAAACGATAATAATTCAATTGTAAATTGAGAATCGAACCCACAACGTTTTGAATGAAACGATCGCTGCTACTGCGCCACTATGTAGTGTTTAATTAATGAAACTTAAACAATATGGCAATAAGCTCAAGTTGGTTGACCCGCGCTGCGCACGCGCCGTTTATTTATCAATTACGGCGGAGATTTGAACTTCTCGCTCTACCACCCAACTGTGGCCGCTCGGAACAGACCCGCTACGTACATACGAACGTGCTTTTGTATAATATTATAATGGTTTATTATTTTTTTAAATTGTCTGACTGTATTTAAATTTGTTCTATTTTGTTATATTTTAAACATTCACTTAGGCTGTCATTGTGCGTGCACAGCGTCTGGCTTTAAGCGCTTCGGTTCTGGATATGACTCTCACACGGAGGAATTAATTGATAATTTTTCCTGTAAAAATAACTGTGGCTATGGGTTCCGCAACTCCATACGCAATATCTCGCAAATAGGGCAGAGTGAGATAAAGTGAGGAATATTGTGTGTTAACACTAAGTTCTCTCTGCCTACAGAGGTACATGCGGGATACATAATGTGGGGATCGGACCCACAAACAAACTAAAAGAGGATGGTTAGGTCGGATATTTTTATCACTTTCTCCATATAAGAATATTTTGAACACTGAAATGATAATCTTAGTAATAATTTTTCAAAATTTGCAATAGACATTTGAAAGAGGACAACGATTGACTGCCGACGCCGGCGTAATCGTTGTTGGCTCGATCCTCACTCGAGGGGATACTTTTTGTAACTTTTCATCGTTGTCGTTTTTCGTGTTTCTTCGGCGTTGAGCTCCGCCACTAAATGCAAAGACTTCAATTCGGACCAAAAGTAGATAACTAGATATCTCCACATAAGTTCTTTCTAATTACCTTACTTATTTTATAGGACAAAATGTGAAATAGAAAAACTAAATAAAAGTAAATACGATCCAAAACCTCCATCGGGTGTACACAGCACAAGTAAGGCACACTTAGCGCAATTTTTTATTCTCTCCACAATTACTGTACGCCTGTAAGTGTACTTATATGTACGTATATGTATATGTATGTATGTATGTTCATATATAACTGTTAACAACGAGGTTTTATAGCTTAAAACTTTCTGATGATGAGATTACTCAGTTCCTGCTTTTATAAAATGTTTAAAAGGCTTATTTATTGCTAAGTTAAGTTTTCAGTTAAATTTTACCTTGGGCTTAGCTTGGCAAGTTACAATTTATTGTTGTTTACTTGTTATGATAGTAAATATAACATAATATACAAAATAATAGTTAGCTATGTGTGTTTCAAATTTGAAAATTTTTAGGATTATTGAAGCTTTTTTTTATTTTGATTTTAACTTTTGTATTTTTACTTGAATAACATTAAAAAAAAAGATCTTCAAACAATTTTTAGTTTAAATATTTATTTATTAATATTGAATTCTTTTACCGAGTCTATATCATAATTTAAAAAACTTTAAAAAACCAGAGAAGTTATGTCAAGCGACTGTCTTGCTTGAGGCCAGACAATCGTGCGAATGTAAACAAGACATATTGTGGGTTCGATTCCAACAAGCGAAAATGAAATATTTAATAGTTTAATTTTCTCGCTCTGGTAACAAGGAAAAGTGTGGCGTTGAGTTCTGCCACTCAACACGAAGTGCACCACAAACCGGCGAAAACTGTAGAACTCAAGTGTCTTAATGGGAATTGAGTGTCTTAATCTAGTGAGATTTCCTAGTTCTCTCTCGTCACGTGCGGGATACAGCGTGAAAATAAAAAAAAATACCGTGTGTAACTACAATAAGGCACTGTTGCACCGTATCACAGTCGCTTCTAATTAGAAATGTTTACATAAATAGTTATTCCAGTTAGAAAGAAGACTATAGTAGATAATGTACATAAGTGCATTTACGCCCCAATGGTTAAGTGATGTATGACGTTTTTATACCACCCACCTACTTGTACCAGGAAGTGGGTTCATTATTATACATAGTCAGTTAAAAAAATATTAATGAAGTTATTTAAATTAATGAAGAAAAAGAATATTAATGAAGTTATTATTATTTATTATTTTAATTTGCATCTTCACAATAGGCACATGGAAGCATGCACATGGCAGAGTAGGGAGGGAACCTAGTGTCAAGATATTCCATTCCCAAGCACTGCCTGATTTTTGAGACATTGCTAGTTGAATGGTGGAACTCAACGCTGGTTTGTTTTGTTACCAGAGCGAGAAAACGAAAATACTTCAATACTTGAGAATTGAACCTACAATCATTGCGTTTACAGTTAGATGCCGTGCCGCTGCGCCACGAGGGTTTCATCATAGTATGTATAATGCATAATGCAATGCTCGGGTTCCGTACCTCAAAAGGTAAAAACGGAATCTTTATAGGATCACTTTGTCCGTCTGTCCATCTACCAAAAACCATGAATCTCGAGATGTTGTGTAGGATCAAGAGAGAATCATCATAGTTTTTGGTGCATTTTGTATAAAATTTGCCGCGTAATCAAAACCTATTTAGTACTTCCCGTTCATCTACAGCTATGAAATTTGGTTCGAAATTAGAACTTACTATACCTACTATTTTTTCCTTAATTAGTAGGTCCTACTAATTAAAGAAAAAATCCTACATTTGAAAAGTTGTAGGTATTTCATAAAAAACCAATCAATAAAAACGTACTTTTGATTTGAAAAGAATTGAAACGAATGATGATGATGATGAATGAGAATAGAAGAATGAATGAAAAGACATACGACCGCAAGCTTAACTTTGTCAAATTTTATAAGTTTGACAATCCTGAAATTTCCGAAAAAGCGTCCTTCAATCCTGGAATTGATAGTTCAAATTAATCCGGTTTTTCAAATTAATTTCTTTCCGAAGAGATTCACTGTTATTAGTAGAGAAGAAACCGCGAGACAGTCTTGATCAACTGTAAACGTTGTGAGTTAGTAGTGGGTAGGTGGAGAGCTAGTAATAACTGTAATTTTTCCGATTTTCACAATTAGCATATTATAATAGGGCTGGCATAAACTAAGATCTGCAAAGAACAAAAAAATGACTGATGCACCTCACCTCATATATGAGGCAAAAATAGGTACATGGGGAAGAACATAGTGTTAAAATATTCCATTCCTCACTATTCGGATTTTGTTCGAGACCTTGTGTGTTGAGTGGCGGAACTTTACATGGGTACCATTTGATTACCAGAGCAGAGAAGTAATAATAATTATTATTATTGCTTAATAAATAAAAAATGCATTAACAATCGCCCATATTCTTTTTTTTTAAGATTATAAAATGTAAAGCTTTGATAATAATAATTATTTTATACTTTATTTAATCATGCGGCCAACACCATCTAGTATAACTAATTGAAAACTTAATAGCTTCGTATTATTTGATATAGAGGGCATCACCTTGAAGTTACTTGTACATGACTATTTTCGTAATTCAAAAAGAGATGTCGCTTTTCTAAATATGTGCTAACAAATATTTAGATCACAGTGGGGCGTGCGTGCGATCAAATCTCATGGAACAGTCGCACGCTTTTGGACACAACGGGCTCTAGTACTTAATATAAGCAGATCAAGACACTCCTAGTTTTACAATTATATTTCTGTATACCACGATTTAGAATAAATTATTTCTGCCCTTCAACACGCAATACCGTCATACTTCGGTTTTAAGTGGGCAATGGATGTGTCTTTACGGGAACGGAGTGTCTTAACACTAGGTTACCTCCTGCCTACCCTGCTATGTGTGAAAAAATGAAGCCAGAAAAAGTTCTTATACTATAATAAAAGTAAATATTTTAGGTACACAGTTTAAATAAATATAATAAGCTTATTTGCGTAAGGTGGGCAATTATATGTAAAATATGAGTATAAATCTACATGTAGATTTCAATATGGTAAAATAAAATAAAACTAAAAAAACCTAAAATAATATTTAAAAGCGGAATTAAAATAAAAGTCAATAATATCATTATATACAATTAATTTTATTTCTCGTTTTTTCAAAATAACAAAGTATTTTTAAGCTAGAGGTTCAAAACCGAAGACCTTACAAGATTACATAGTCCAACGTCTAACAGCCAAAAGTGATATCAACATTTTAAAAAAATGTACAACCTATAACAAAGACTTTTAAATCGTGTATTTATTGCACATTTAGTTAATTATAGGTACAATACATATCTTTATAAATTACAAATGTATGAAAATTAATATTATTAAATATACAACGTAACCCCTTTTTGCTTTAGACGTCAACACTTTTTTTAGCGATATACATATATTTATATAATTTGGAAGAGTTTATTCAGCTTTACGCTGTATTCCGCATATAAGAGGGAACCTAGGGCTAAGACAATTCGTTTGCAACGCGCCGCCCAGTTATCAAGACATTGTGAATTAAAAGGCCGAATTCTACACCGCGCTTTTTCACGTCACCAAGGCAAGGAATTGTAAAAAAATCGTTATTCCAAAGGGAAGAACCCGCAACCGTAGCGGTTACAAGCACTCTGCTCCACTGCGGAATGGAATGGAATGGCTTCAGGAGCCCTATTTCCACTGCGAGCGGAGCGGGAATATTGATGACTAGGTACTTTGAAATCGCAAGATTAAACAGCATACTTGTATTTCCACCAATAAATAGTCGGGTGGTAAGGACCGAGCGAGCAGAAAGAGTTGAAATTTACTCGCTCAGTTCTAGGAAACAGAGTGCACCCAATTACAAAATACAAAATTCGTCTTTGGTGGAAATGTACACTTATTTTATTTAAAAGGAGTCCGTTCCGAATAAGCATTACCCGCTAAATTCTCTTTCGCGGTGGAAACCGGGCCCTAACCGATCCCGGGCTGTATTCGCCGCTCTGGTAACGATGGAAAGTTGAGCGTTATGTAGGGAACGGAGTGTCGGGAACGGAGTGTCTTAACAGTAGGGTATTTCAATAATATATTTGACATCAATTAAAAATATTTGTAAATATATTTACAAATAATTTTAATTTATTTTAGATTTTTTTCTAAATATATGTACATCGCAATTAAATTCCCACAAAATATCATAAGTGTCTTATATGATGATAATGTCGGTCCCAAATTTGTTGCATTATTCGAGCTGACAATATGTAGTGATTTAACATTCTTCTTTTCTTATCAAATTGACACTTCCATTTTTGTTACGTTAGTTATGTAAACGTGGCGCACGGACTGCCTGCCGGCGTGCCACCCTACACGCGACAGGTTGTGGGATCGATTCCCAGGCGAGGAATTGAAATATTCAACATTTTCATATCCTCAATCTAGTAACGAGCTAAAGTGCGGCTTTGAAATCCGCTACTCAATACGTAATGCCTCCAGAATTCGGCGGCAGAAGTGAGGAACGGAATTACCGTAGCACTAGGTTCTCCCTGCCCAATAAGTTAAAAAAAATCACCAGCCACTGTACCTACTCAACAAAGAAACATATAGCAAAAGTTAAAAAAAAATAAGTGAAAAGTAGAGAAAGAAAAGTAGAATTTACAGTACGATGTCAGCATACCGACATTATCACTCATATATTTGTACACGCAGTTCGTTCAAAAATCAATTAACATTAATATATTTTTGCATCACATCTTTTGCAGAACTTTCTTTGGTCCGACGACACACTGACGCTTATTTGTAACTAAAGTGCTATACAACTCTATAGAATAAAACAATACAAGGAATATTACATTAATAGACAGTCCGCTATTTTACTATACAGACATAATGAAAAATCGAGGAATACACTAATTCCTTTTTGACCACACCGTATAAATGAAAAAAAGTGTATGTCTATTTAGTATCCTGTATAATACGGGAGAAGAGTCAACATATTAAATAATATATATATATATATATATATATATATAACGATTATATACAGCACTTTAGTTAGCAATCACCGTTTCAATGATCACACAAAAGCATCTTCTCACATTCTTCTCCGACAAAATAATAAACTTTTACTTATTTCACTGATATAGTTTAATACAACTTTTTTTAAATTTATTATATCTATATGAATTAATTTACCGATAGTTATTTGATTATTACTATAATAATAAAAATCTTGAAATTATTATAATTTTAATGTTAGCTTGATCTAAATGTTTACATAGTTTGGTGGACAATCAAAGAAAAGTAAGGCAATAGATATCCTTTTTTTATAAACTGTGATTTTTTTTATTTATGGGTCTATTTAGTTTTATTAAGAACATGTTTTTTTTAGTATTTACTTCACAGTAATATTATTTTAATTAATTTCTATTTGTTATGTGGGGCGAAATACTTCAGTTCTTCAGCCCTTACTTAACCAAAATGTAAGTAAATTACTGAAAGATAAATATTACTGCCAGATAAAATATACTACGTGGCATGCCATTAGAAATAAGAAATCACCTATAGGCTATAATCCATAACAAATCAAACATTTAGACCACGCTGTTGATATTAACAACAAAAATTAAATACAATTTCAATTCCTAGATGACCGCAGGTATCGTTACCGTTCACAGAAATAGAATATTGTGAAGTTAAATGACTTTGGCAAACTTTTTGGTGTCATTGGTATCTGTTAAAACTATGTTAAACTATTATTTTCAGTAAAATAAAACTATCCATTAATTATTCCACAGCCGCACTCAAGAAAGTCAATTATCGTTTAAATGAAATTATATTGTGACTAACTGTCATTTAAACACTAATTGAAGTCTCTGAGTGCATCTGTTATAATTAATAAGGTTAACAATATACGAGGTCATTTGGCAACATAAAATCATATAAATAAAAATTAAACAATAGTATGTATTATTAATAACAATATATTATAGCATTATTAAACAGCCATAGAATCACAGGGAGGAACATTTTTTTATTGTGGGGGTAAAGTGATATTTAAGGGTACATACGTAACACATAGGGTACATTTTCAGACCAAAATGAAATTAAAATCTTGATCTGATTTGTTAGTTATTAGAAATATTAGTTACATATATATTACATTTAGGAATTTAATAGTGAAGAGAATTAAAATACCATATCTGTTGTCTCATCTTACCCATATATATAAGAAAAAGATTGTATATTAAAAACATTCTTTAAAAAATTGAATGCCACTCGACATTAGAAAAACATTGTTTAAAACTACAAAGAGAAATAAAAACAATCAGCAATAGAATGTATAAATAATTGCATATATTTTTTTATTATTCCACAAGGACTTTGGAATTTACTTTAATTTTACATATATTATTAAGTAAGAGACCAATTACTATCTAACCGACTCTTAAATATTAATTAAATACCAAATTTACTGAATATTTTATTAAACTTTAATAGAAATGGCAATATTTTGGAAGAGATATTTAACATCGAATTCGGTTTATACAAATAACTACAAAATAAGTTTCTCACAGATAAAGTCAAAGATAACTTCGATCTCTTTTTTATTTATATTAAAAATTGATTTCTCCCTTTTTATTTCGTAAGGTAGTGATAAAACACTATGTTTTTCCTCCACACCACTCCATCTGTGACAAACTTTGTTTCTACAAGAACATGCATTCAATGCAATAGACACTCACATAATTTTACACTTATATCTATAATTTAACATTTATTCTCAAATAAATCTCTATATAACCACAATTATTAATCTATCTATACATAACATTCTTTACCTATGCGATCATAAGACGTCAATATCTAGAATTAAGAGGATCTAAGTTTAAAAGTTTTCAAATTATAAAGTTATTTTTGTTTAAAATTTATTACGCAATGTGCGCCATTAACACGTTCACTGCGGGATCTATTCTTTGAGAGCTGGTGCGGTTGAGGTCTTTTCAGCCTCATATTTTTTTATACATAGCCAGCATAACACGCACCGACATGAAGTCTTTATGAGGCTGATTCAGCCTTCAAGCCACAGTGAAAGTATTAAATGACACGTAGCTATAGGTGATATGATGCCGAAAATTTTATTGGAACATCACTTTTAATTTATATTTAAAGGGTTCATAAACTGTTATAACATTTATATTTTTTTTATATTTTCATGTATTCCACCGGGGTCCATGTGATCACTTGTACCCCAGTGGGTAATTTTGCTTTACCCCTACATTTTGCTACGTGCCTAGCGCCTCATTAAAACATCATTATTATATGAAAATCTATGTTCTATCATTCACTAACACAGAGCAACAGTTTACATTTTTAATTAAATTTATTCACGGGAATACGAAGGCACTAGTGACCTAGTGGATTTAAAGAAAAACCAAAGGACAGCTAATAGAGAAATTCCTTTACCGATATTGATATGACTTCAACTATTGACTAGAGTGAAAATTTCAAAACCTAATTTGTCTTTTACTAATGATTTCCAAATGCGGTTAGCCCTAAAACCTCATTGTGAGTAAGATTCGTTTCAACCATACATATAATGTTTTAAAATCTTATTAATACTGTTTATATATAAACTTTAGGATTAAAAGAAACCACAGTTGGGACAAAGGTTTCTTTGTTTTCTATTGGAGACCTAAAGATGATCACATGCTTGAGTGATGAGGACTTATTTGCGAGCTAAGTAGAATATATTTATAACGTCACATTAAGTTTAACTATCTATACCTTATTTGTATTATAGATAAGTTGAACAGTTTAAAACATTGGAGTAACAGTTTTATTTCTATGGATTTTATCCATTGTATATTCATTTCATTCAAATATTGTCCTTGTAACATTCATGGAACATTCAAATTGACCAAATCTGGACACATCGAGGCTAAACTTGATACAGCAGTATTCAGGTCTCCATTTGAAATTTCAAATCCTCGATCCGTTTTTATATTAGGCAGTATCGTGTTAAGAGTAAAATCTAGTAATTGTTTGCGCGATAGTCTCCCGTCGACCGTTATATTTGGGTAGCACTAAGTATGGGAATATTCACATAGTAAACACCCAGGGGGTACCACATTTAGTCTCACACGTAGCTCTCAACATGAGCGCTAGTTGTTGGGTCCTAGAAAGACGCTTCCACTAAATAAGTCCCGTCCATTGCTACTCCAGTCTGGTTTCCCTGAACTGTGCTTCCTGCTGGAATGTACTTGCCGCATGCTTGCTGGAATAACAAAAATATATTTAAGACAGTACTTTGGAAAATATGACAATTTTATATATGAAACACGCTTTGTGAATTCATTTCTGAAATTAAAGAAACATAACTATAGAAATTAATCTATTTTAATACATTTAGGAAGATTAATTTTAAATTATAAAATGCAGTTTAAATTTAATATAATGTTTATTAATAAATTAATTGATTTAGTTTTTCTTTTATTTAAATTTTTATTTATAAGCCCTTAATGAATTTCTTCTACTTTATAACAAAATTTTATACAAAGCATTCAACATCGAGTAAAAGCTTGGGAATATAATTTTAAAGATATAGAACCACAGATCATACATAAAGGTATAGGTAGGTATGAATATAAATAGGTACGCTAAAAATATTTTAGTAAAGTGAGCGAGTCGCATAATGTAGAGACTGTGTGTGCTGGAAGCATGCCGAAGTATATAAGTAGATATACATATATGTAGATATAGATAAGAATATTAATAAATAATAAATATTTGTTATTTTTGTAGACCCATTAGTGTGTAAGGTGTTAGTGAAATACGTTATTAATACTGGAAATGATATTGTGTTATATGATAATGAATCTAGTCGAATATGACAATTATTTTTTTATACATTTTAGTATATTACTCTTATGTTGCGTCGCGGACGTCGAATAGAATTATGAATAAATATATTCCAGATAAGTCATTCTTAGCTTCACGCTGTATCCCAACCGTAGCAGGCAGATGGAACCTTGAGAACCTAGTGTTGATACCTCGTTCGAATAGTGATGATACCTCGTTCCCAATAAAAGATTTCTCCTCTCCACTTTCCGCCAAACTGTGGCATCGCATAATGAATGGCTGAACTCAACGCTGAACTTTTCCTCGGTATCAGAGCGAAGAAATGAAAATATTAAATATTTAATTCTCTCGAGTGGGAGTTGACCCTAAAATCATCACGTTTACAGTCGCACGCTTGAGTACCTGCGCCGCGTCGGCTATTGTACGGACGACGGATATTGTACTTAAATAGAAACCAGCACTCTATTCCACCACGTCGGTCTGTGTGCGGTGTGTTGGCAACTGCAGCATCTTATATAATATTGCAAACTACACCTGTATAACAATTACAACACTTGTGGATCTACTTTCATATGAAATCGCAACATTATTTTATATAAATTTCAGTAAATATAACTACTAATATTATAAAGCTTAAAAAGCTTAGTCAGTTACAAACGCTTATGAATCTAGAGAACTTTTTTTTCGAATGACTTCTGTGGATAGTCCATTTATCAAAGAGTATGAATGATATCATGCTAATAAAAGATTGATATAACTTACTGTACCTGATATCTATCAGAGCTATCTCTCACACTTGAAATGTCTCATTTAATAACACAGCTCTTGGTTTAACAAAAAAATGTTTGTGAATCTTAAATCTCCAATTTACATAATTTTTCAGTAACATCTACAAACACAGCAAATTCTGAACAAACAGTCAATTGAAATATTATCACATAAAATTCAAATAATATTGCGATTTGTTAACAATAAACATTATAGTATTTATAATATAATAAACAAATTTACAATAATATATTTTGTTTACATTAAAAATTACGACAAGAGCACCACAGCGCAAGCTTACAAATACAAAATACAGACATTTACGTATAAATAATACTTATATCTATAATATCGATAAAGCGACATTACAGCAGCCAACACCCTGCAGACATTGAAAGCCTTATATCAGTTTGTTATCACACAGCGATTAAAAAACAAATTCTTAATAAATATTATAACATGAAATATTTTTTTGACTATCCTCAAAAATAATCAATAGATTTTGATAATATTTACAAAAAAAAAACAATAGATTTTTAAACTATTATTAAAGAAACGACAATTTTTTTAAATGTCATTTTTATTTTACACAAGGGAAAGAAAAATATTCAAGAAACCTTTTAAAAATTTGAACGTAGTGGGATTGAATCGTCGTCTCTTGTCCACGAGTTCACTAAGCCACACGATTATCGAGCTACGTCAGTATTCTTGGATGCTTCTTACAACTTATTATGTTGTGAGCATGCGTTAAGATTTTGACGTACCTTAGCCAAAAACGCATGGCTTAGTGTAGTGGTAGTAATGGTAGTCAGAGCGCTTGAACGGTTTCCAAGAGGCGGGAATTTGAGTCCTGCTACGTTAAAAATTTTATGAGCTTTCTACAATACTTCAAATATCACGCTAACATGAAAATTATTAAGACGGGTACACATGAAAATCGCTGTGGGGTAACACTGAAGGACGTACTGGTAGGGGGTCTTCACTGGGGGCCGCTGAGACAGAGGTATCCGATGGTCGGGAAGTCGCCGTGTATCTCCGAGCACCGCGAGCTCGCTTTCTACTCGAGTCTAAAAGCAGGACCTGTCAGCCAATTTGATGCCTGCTTTGTTTTAAATTATTTTTTTCTGTTTCGTTCATTTGTGTCTTTATTTGAAAATATTTTTTTTCATTAAATGTAATTGTAAAGGTTATATGTAAAATAAAAAGTAATGGGGTAAATGATCTTTAGTAGATGAATTTTATTTTATTCTGTTCATATTATGTCTCTTTACTCGTTAGAATTTTGTTTGTCGTTTTAATTGCATTTTTATTGTAAATACATAAAGGATTTATCGTAGGGTAAAAATGACCACTAGTATATGATTTTTATTCTGTTGTTGTACATTATACTTTTTTCCTCTTAATCACATTATAATTATAATTATATGAAAATAAATAATGAAGTATGAATGATCCACCAACAGATGCTTTTTATTGTTTTGTTCTATTGTGTCTTTATTTGTATGGATAGTCTTTATTTTTTTTTCTCTAAATTACATTGCAATAGTAAAAATGTGACAAAAACCATTTGGATAAAAATTATCATTAGTAGACGAATTTTATACTGCACTGTTAATTTAAGTCTTTATTTATAAGCAAAATCTTTATTTTTTGTCTAAATTATATTATTACTATAAATATATGAACATATCTAATGGGGTACAAATGATCACTAGCAACCAAGGTTACCCAGGGTAAAAAGGTACGTGTAGGTAACTTTATACTCACCTCGAAATTTTCATAAATACTAAAGCTTATTGAGCTTTTCATATTGCAATTTAATATATGTATAGCTTTCTTGGACTTTTACATAATTGTGCAAGCTCGGTCTTTCGCCTGGCATCAGGAATGTTCGTGTGGACTTAGCGGACATTGAGCGCCATTTGTGCTTACGATAAAAAGGCGAAAGCTCATATAATAAAAGGTATTTTTCGTTGTCAAAGCTCTCAGGGGACATAACACGAGGTCTAGCCACACAAGCAACAGACGGGCCCATTACGTATTAAGACAAACTTCATTTCTATGACCAAATTGTTGTGAAATAATAAAAGTTAATAATAAAATAAAGTGACTTTTAAAATAATCATTTTGTTAGTAGTATCAGATGATTATTACAAAGACAAAAACAATAATAACTGAAATAAAATATAAACATAAAATATAGATGAGTTTAGTAATTTCTGTATTGAATTGAATTTAAATGAAATTTTGGCCATAGAAACAATACGTATTGGTGCGCTTATACCTCACGACGCGGACACGACGCGAGGCCGATCGGACTGATGCACCGTACGGAACGACGGCGTTTCTGTCCAAAACACCGTTATGTGGATGAAAATTGTATGAAATTAATATTTTTTACGTTATTTCGATTAGAATGTTAAAAAAATTGTTAATAATCTAAGAAGTCTAGCTGAAGTTAGTAAATATGTTCTAATTAATATCGTGTACATATACAGTGTATAACCCAATATTTTTATATATTTTTAGTTTCTCTCTATATAATATATATATTTTTCATAAAAGAACATCCGTTTGTTAAAATATAGATTTTATAATCAATATACCTCATTTAGTTTAACAAATATTAAACACAACTACCTGATACTTTTGTGGACAGCAGCCACATCGAGCGCAACACGCAAGCAACGCCGGGGCTCGGCCCGAGTGTGCCGGTGAGGCGAGAGGTGAAGGTGACCCAGGCCTCTTTGCTGCACCATTGTATGGATTCTCCATTTCTACGAACTCTCGATCCTGGAAATGTAATGGTAAAGCATTATGCGTATGAACTTAGAACATAGATTATATAGCTTATTAGGATTAAGAGTCAGGACTCATTCTTCAATTAAATCTGTAAAATTTAAATGAGTACCAACTATTATTAAATCTAATAAACTGTTGTGCTTATTTCTTCTATTATTATACAGTAAATTTGTTGTTTTTTTGTAATTATTTTTTTAATTTTTATTGTTGAAATTACATTTCTTTTACGACCAAAGTGATCATATTAATACCATTTCTATGATACGTACACGAGCAACATACATTTTCCATAAGAAAGACATTAAAATCTCACCGTAGTACGTTCTAAACATCTCAGAAGGTGGTGATGCTGCAATTCGAAGATGTCTTCATCTCGTCCAGCATCATCTAACTCCACGCCCGACTCCTGCGCGGCGAGGCGCGCTTCAGCTGCCTTCTTCTTTGACACGAAGGCTGCTCCAGATGAAGCTTTAGCAATGCGTATACGAGCAAGACGAGCTTTCTGTAATGGAATTATTAAATTAATAAATAAATCAGCTTCACGCTGTATCCCCCAACGTAATCTAGTGTTAAGATACTCCGTTCCCCACATTCCGTCGAATTCTAGAGGCATTGCCCGTTGAGTGGCGGAACTCAACGCCGCACTTTGTATTAAGATATTTGTCAAAGTAAATATCATAAATATGTGTATCACTTACTCGCTGCGCCTTTCTCTTATCAGCCCTCTGGTTCTGATGGTAAATGCGGGAGAAGTTAGACACAATGACGGGCACCGGCAGCGCTATCACCAGTACACCGGAGAGCGAGCACACTCCGCCCACTATTTTGCCTGCTATTGTACCAGGCACCATATCGCCGTAACTGAAATAGAAGTATATATTTTGTTATATTTGTGTTTCTAGGTTCACACTGTATCCCGTAAAAAGCATAGTCGGGAGGGTATATCATATTATAACATGTAACTGTTCCTCTGCACCACAATTAGGGAAATATTACGTGTTAAGCCTACAAATTTGAAATGTAGAAATAAGATAATACTTAAAGTCCTTTAAAGAAGCTCTATAAAAATATAATCATAATAATAGTCTTAGATACAGACGTAGTAGTATTTTTGGTATTTTCTCGATAAATACTCTTGAGAGAAGTCTAGTCTCTAGTCATACAATTTTTAACGATGTTATATTTTAATTCAATATTCTACAAGTCAATTAAATTTGCATGACACTGTCATCACTTCAGTTTATTAAAAGCGTAACATCGACAGGTGCGCCATTACGTTGAGTAGATTGCACCAGAAAAATATGTATGAAACATTTTGTATGAAATAAATCAACTTGCTTGTTCCTATACTAAAGATATATATATTTTTAATTTAGTGGAATTGATATTTTGTTTTTTAGATACTTAAAGGTGTCAAACCGAGGATATTTTACATGCTGTTGTAAGTGCTTTAAGTACAATCTTTAAATTTATTAGGATGAACTCGTTAATCTCAGAAACTATTCTTACTTACGAGCCTACGCCTAAATAAAATCTTTTTGTTTCAAAATGTTCTTATAATGAGCAACAAAAGTGAAGTTATTTTCTTTCTTAATATAAATTAAGAAAGAAAATAACTTCAAAATATAAATAAATTCATCGTTGTTATTAAACTGTTTTATTTAGCTTTACAATATATTCTGGCAGGCACACCGGTACATAGATGTCTGTGAACTTAGCAGAGCATTGTCCAGCAGATCAAAAAAAATTGAGTTCTCTTCGCATGCACCTGAGTTCTATAGTTCCATCAACCCATCAAACCCATCAGGGTTTTATAAATAGTTTTGTCTTTTTAACCTGAGTTCTATAGTTCCTGATGGAACTATAGAACTCAGGTGCATGCGAAGAGAACTCAATTTTTTTTGATCTGCTGGACAATGCTCTGCTAAGTTCACAGACATGGTACATAGCAGGAAAACCGGGAACCTAGAGTTAAGACACTGCGCTTCCATTAGAATACTTTTGTTTCCTACTATATTGTTATTTTCTATTATTGTTACTACAGCGAACCAAGTGGCCGGTAGTAGGCGAGCAAAGCGAACAAGTGTAGGAGCCCCCTGGTTTCATATTATTTTTTGGCATAAAATGCTCAGATCTTAAAAGATATTATAATTAAGAAGTACTTTGAAAAAAATGTTAAAAAGTAAATTCTGCTTCCTCTTTGATTAGATATTACTAAGAATTTGCCTTTTCATGTATACAGGTAAAAAACGAAAACCCTACAATAACAATTTCCTTCGCTAAAGTTCAATAGATTTACGAGTTCGTTAGATATAATATGGATAGGAAATCATTATTTGATAAACAAAATACAAAATTTACTGTACTATCTTTGATCTTCAAACATCATGAGATGAGAAGACTTCCCATTCCCAATATTATCTAACGCCAAAAATTCTTAGTAATTTTTTCTTTACTGTTTTTTAATAACTTGGATATTCAACAGAAATTCGTGGTAAAAATTGGAAACGTGACTAAAAAGGTCATTTTAAACGATGGTTATAGAGTCAAAGTCGGTAACACCTGTAGAATCAAGTCTTGTATTTGAGGTATACGTGTACCGTCTAGCTGTGTCAACTTCAATCTTCGTCTACATTGTCTATGTAACTAACCTGCACTGAAGAGTTAAATGCAGGAGCCTGTCTCGATAAATTCACCAAGTATTCAATAAATTGGGAGTTTTATCATTTGAATCACTAGTTGCTATATTGGCAATCAATCAACCAAAGAATATTTTCAGCTGTATAAGTATGGAATCAATGCAAGTTCTGTTGCTATTTTCTTGCCATTAGAATATACTTAACTATGTCTTATAGTTAAACAATGGTTAGTCAAGATTCAAAACTAACAAATTAAGCGATAAAAGTTAAATTAAGACAGATTACTTTCAATCAAGGCTCAATTGGACAACATCTGGCTGTACAAGCAATAGGATGAGCTAGATAGAACGATCCTTAAATTATTTTAATTTTTCCTCTCTGATCGATAAAACGCAGCGTTGAGTTGCGCGACTTATCACGCACCGTCTTGCAGATTGGATGAAAACTGAGAAACTGAGCGTTTACACTACGTTCCCTCCGCCTATACTGCTATAGTATAAAGCAGAAATGCTTAACACTATCTTTTGTATCTATTGCAAAAAATAAGGAAAATTGTATATAATAAACTTTGTTTGAATGTAGCAGTTTGATTTCAGTCACGTAATACGTAATAGATACGTATGTTCTGGCGAGTGGCCATTTTGTAGACGCGTTAAGAATTTTGTTTACGTTCTAGTGGAAAAAGCTTTCTAATTGATTCCATAAACTATTGAATTTGTAAATGTTGTTTGTTTTTACATTTCTAACCTACATTTTAATTTATTTTTAGTAAATTATAGTGAATCTCGTTGATACACGCTAATTTACGTGAGTCCTTGTAACTTGGGCGTGTTTGTCGGTTGATACGACTATCATTCCGTTCTTTCTGATTGTAAGCGCTACGGTCGTGGGGTCGATTCTTAGTCAAAGTAATAATTTCCTCGCTCTGGTAAGAAAACAAAACACAGCGGAACTTAGCTCTAATTCATTTATTGAATTCACGAATTTAATTGCATTTATTAAGTACAATTAGATGACATTCAAGTTGAACTGAAATATGAGTTCACCAATAAGAACTACGATACCTAATTAACTGTAGTAACTCACATTGTAAAATAATTACTGAGTAAAACATTTTTTTTTCATTCACTTCATACAGGAATATAATTTTTTCTATAATATTTTTACATAGTTTTATTACAAAGGCCAGTAAAATTGCTAGCTAAGCGTCTAAACGGGCCCTTTGTGACGTCATCAAGAGCTCTCTACCGGGGCTTCCCCTTTTGTATACGTTTAGAGTGTGTAGTTTGAATATTGCATGCAAAAGTTAAAACTGTTAGATATTTTGTTACTTTGTCAAAAAGATGTGTTGAAAAAACATAAAGATGTCAGTCATTTCTTAACTGATAATAGAAACAATAAGGTAGGACACGTTTTCAGTTGCACGCTTGTGCCCCTTGCGCAACGACTGCCCTCATATTATATTTCCAACAATTATAAATATTAAATAAATAATGTAAGAATATTTGCTTATTTTATTTAAGTTATAATATAGTACTTATACTTATATGTAATGTTAGGCGTGAGAAAATGATGTACCACCTTGCCTGTCGCAACAACAGCAAAAGCAAACAAACAACAGCTGTTGAAACTCACAAGTTATTATAAAAACTTTGTATTTTCTTTTAACCGTAGGTATAGATAATAGCTAATGTTAGAAATCCACGTAATTACAATAAGTGACATGTATCACTCAATAACCACATTACACACTAGATACCTTCCAATCAGGGCTTCCTACAAGCCACTCTCCTCGTTTTACACAATTCCACCGCTTTTATTGTCTTTTTCACCAAAATCTACCCACTTTTACACGAGTACTGTGACACTTAATACATTTTTTCTGCTTCCCAATGTATTTAGGTCGCAGAGGGAACCTTGTATGGAGACACCCTGTTATCCACACACTATCCAATTTTTAAGGTATTGCGTGTTGAGTAGTGGAACTCAACGCCTTGCTTTGCCTCATTACTAGAGCGAGGAAAAAAAAACTAACGGCCTTAAAAAATGAAAAATCTGCATTTAAAATATATATATATTTGCTTTAGGCCTTATATCTAGCGGAGTGCCTTTATACCAGAGCGAGGGAAATGAAAATATTAAATATTTCGAGTGGGAATCGAATTCACAACCTGTCACATTTGCCCGTGCGCCTCGACTACCCTCGACAATGTGTTATACATACATCATAAACAACCCTTATTTGTCCATGGCAACAAAGCTGCATGGAAAAACCAGTACAAAACATAAAAAGTAATCAAAATGAGTGAACGATTCCATCTGAACTAATATTAGTACCGGACACCGAATTGATCGACGGCTATTTACCGTTTCAGTCGAAAACAGGAAGTAACCTTCATTTGCGTCACGGACAGAGTTCGAAATCCAGCTTATATCACTTTTAGAATTAATTACCGCCTACAAATGAAATGGTTGCAATAAACAAAATTATTTATTTTTATAATAAATGGAAAACGCTATTTCTTAACAATAGGTTCCCAGGTTCCCTTTGCATAACCTACTATGTGGGAGATACAGCGTGACAAAAAATTGACAATTGTTGAGAAAAACTAAAGTTTATTGCGATGATCTATATGTAGGAAGTGGGTATGTTTAAAATCAAGGAGTATCTTCGTTGCCCAATAAAAATAAGAAAAACTTTTTCATATATAGCCAGACTGGAGCTAGTGTCAAGACACACCGTTCTATTCCCGTCCAAATTAGAGGAAAGGCAAAGAGAACCTGGGAACCTAATATTAGTGTGTGTAAAACAATCATTAAGACCCTTTCATTCCCCAGTTTTTGTCGAATTCTTGATCCATTGCGCATTGAGTGGATAAAAGTTTATTTAAAACTAATTTTGTAACTTCGAAATATGAATCGCACTGAGCAAACACTAAGATATAGACTAACCTACTTTTAGCTATAAACTACTTTCTCTATTTCACTGACACTCGTATAGGGGGTCAAATAGAAAAAAGTCAAATCTAGGCCATCTTAAGCCGCTCTACAGTAAACGGTTACGGAAGATAAACTGTTCTAGCACTTTTATAATGTTTCTAATTATTTTTGCACTTGAAATTGTTGAAATTGTTATTTCCATCGTTCCAAATTTAAACGCGACTATTGTGAGCTTGATTCCCGCTTGAGACAAAAGATATTTTCGTTTCCCCGCCCAGAGCAGGACAAAGCGTGGCATTTTGTCGAAAATTTTGATGGAAAGTAGAGAATGAATCTTAATTCTAAGTTCGCTTTAAAAAATCCCTATAAAACAATTAAAAATAGTTAGAAGAGAAAATTCAAATGTAATCCGAGGGTAATATAGATTGTATCAATTATCTGGTTACTGGCGGTTCAAAAGGAAATGAGAAATCGCAGTGTCTTAACAAAAAACAATTTTGAAATATATTTTTTTAGCTTTAAGTTAAGACAGGGTATCCGGGGGAAGCTGAGGAAACCTTTTATAAAATATAACATTTTTAATACGATTTTTAGATAATTAGATATATAAAATATTACTTTGACTGCTGTAGTGTGGACTCAAAAATTGCTTTATGTTTAAGTAAATACCTACTCGTATACTCGTAGCTCAAATACTTCTATTCCTCACTGCAGTAGTCTTTTCGACCTCCTCTCTAAATGTAATGCACTTTTGTAGTTTTAATATTGAAAAGGCGGTCCTAGAGCAGTGGTGTAGTATATAATTGTAGACGCGACGGTTTCATATTCGATTTCCACTTGTGGGAACGAGAGTGTTCAAATTATTTTCATATGCTCGCTCTAGTAGATAAAATGCGCCGTTGAATTCTGCCATTAAAATCACAGAATAGGCGCGTGGTGCGTAGTTTTAAAATACTCCATAGTATTTTAACACTAGGTTCTCTCTGCGTACCTTGTCTAATAAATGAAAAAAAAAGAAGTTTATTAAGATCAATTTTAAATATAAAGATTTTTTTATTTATGAAAAACAAACTCTCAGACATAACACCATAGTTTAGTTGACAAAAGTCCCCGGAACCTAATGTTAAGGCACTGTTCCCCACTCACCGTCCAATTTTAAAAAAACATTGAGTGGCGAAACTCAACACGCTTTGTCTTGTTTCTAGGGCAAGGAAATAAAAATATTCATATTCCTGAGTGAGAATCGAACCCATAACCCGATAGCCTCAATTGTTATGACAACTGTTTAAAATAAAGATATGAAAGTATGGTTTTCAGTTACAATATGTGAAAGAGATATGGTGGTGATGGCGGCCTGCCAATATAGTAGCAACGTTAGGCGATTGCTCATAGTGCGGCTACTATTCAGTGACCGTGTGAAATTGAAGATGCTATTCAAATACCAGAGTACAAGAAAAAAACCCTCCTCTACAAGCAGAGACTCCAGTGCTAAAACATTCCATTTTCCAAATTTCGTCCGAGACAGAGGCGATATTTGTTTACCAACTTTTTCTTAAATGATTAAAAATGTTACATACATAGTTTGTCTGAGTAAGTAAATCATTTAATCATATTTTTTTAGGTTCACGCTGTATCCCGCACATAGCAGGGCAGGCAGAGGGAACAAAGAATGGGAATCTAGTGTTAAGATACTCTGTTCTCATTAAGACACTTCAGTTTGCCATCTTTCGCCGAATTCTCGAGTTGGAACTCAACGCTGCAGTTATTTAAATATAAATAATAAATGGATATATCTATGTATGTTTGTTTATATATTTGGCTCACGTACGCACGCCAATTATGAAATCGATGGCGACATTTCGTATAATAACTGTCTGGCGATAGTAATGTTATCACGGCAGGTTCAAAAATTAACTTTAAAACCAAACTTTGTTCCTTTTATATTTATCCCGCATGTGAGTTATATATAAACTAAATTATTTTAATTTTTAAGCGCGGCGTTCAGTTTCGCGACTCAACATGCAAAATCTCTAGATCGGGCGGAGAGTGGAAAGTGGTGTCTAGGCAAAAGATTATTATTTCAATCTGAAAAATATACATTCATTCTTTTATACTACTCCGTTATAGTTACACGCTTTTTGTCGACGCCTGTATAAAGGCCTTTATGAATTCAATAAATGCTTTCACACAGAAGCGTATTTTAAATCAATATTTTCTCTTTTGTTATAGAGATAACGATAATGGAACAGAGTAACATATTATGATGGCGTTAAGTTACGCTAAATATTTTAACGTTTTTAAAGTATTATTTTATAATTAGGAAAGCAAGCTTTTTTGGAAAATGTATAAAAAAATCAAGTTTTTTAAAGAACTTTAAGTTACGTTAAGTTTAAAGCCGTATGTTAGAATCAAAATGTCCATAAATGATCAGACAGTTGAGAACTACATAAACATTCAACACTAGGTTTTCACATAAGACACTGCTTTCCAGCCAAGTCCGACAGAACGTGTTAATTGGTGGTAATCAGAGTGTGCAGAATAATTAATTATTTTTTTCCATCAATATATTTAAAATAACACATCATTTTTCATCTATACCTACTTAGCCTACCTACCTTAAGCAGCGTTTTTCCTTTCTCGGTTCCAACTCCCGTCTTACACTAAGTCTCCGCTCCCAAAAAGATAATAAGCTGGAGATACCTTTGTGCCGTACTCGTTGTTACAGTGAATCGTTCACGGTACAAGCAGCGAAACTATGGAATACCACCACTACCACGTAGTATAAGGCAGTCTAAGTCTATGAAAGCATTCAAATATAAAGTAAAAATCTATTATCTACAATTGTAGTGTATCATTATTATATATTTTATATATTTACGAATATTTATGTATATGATTTATTATATTTATGCATTATATGTATTATACTCTATTTTTTTTTTTATATATTTCTAGTATATATATATCGTTTTTTAATTTTCGTGTATTGTCATAATTATTATTATTTATTTATTTTTTTCCCACGCACTAAGCCCGCACCCCTCTATCTATTCCTACAATTCGGTTGCCTGGAAGAGATCACTTTTAGTGATAAGGCCGCCTTTTTCACATTTTATTATGTTTTAAGCTATTGTAAATTTTAATTTATGCTATGTATTATTGTGTGAAATAAAGAGTTTATTATTATTATTATTATTACTAATATTAATAAACTGAAGTATGTACGTTTTTAGTTTAACACGCAAAGCTCAAACATTAGTGGTTGAAATTGAAAGTGCTTTTTGTGTTATATATTATATTTATCGAGAATGATGATAGGATACAACGTTAACGTGACGTATCTTTAATAATTTGGACGTATCCTAGTATAGTTACTAGAGTTACTTACTACTACTGATATAGCAAGGTTACCATAGTTACTACAGTTATTACAGTTCTTAGTTTTTTTATATGGAAAAGACTTGGTAAACGAGTGTTCGGGTCACCTGATGGTAAGTGTTCACCGCCGCCCACGACCCCGTGTAAGACCAGAGTGCCACGTACCTAGATGGTGGTGGTGGTATGATAATGATGTGGTATTTGAATGGTATGGTACTGTGCGGTAAAGATCCTCATGATAAAAGCGGAGGAGAACGCACAATGAAGATAAACTCCAACGATTCGAGCGGCTCTATGTTGTTAGAGATCAAATAGTTGACTGATACTAGGTGCACCAGGCCAGACATTAGAACAGCTCTCCAATTTTCCGGATTTAGCCAATTAATGTTTTAGTGGGAAATGCTTTCGTCTTTCCTTCCTTCCCTTTATCCCTTTGACTACGCGGAAGACGACACAGTAAAACCTAGTTCTAGATATGCATATTATGTTTATAAAATATAAGTTATTTATAATTTATACAGTTACAAGCGTGAGCCTTACCCAGCTTGTACAACACCACATTTATATAATCCGTCGATCCAATTAAGTCAACGCTACCGCTAATGAGATGATATGCCCTTTAGCTTCATGTTAAATGCGGGTTCTTAGAATATGGGGCTTATAGAATATGTTATTATATTATAACTTTTTATTTTCACACTTTTTTATGCAACAAGAAGAGAGTCTAGTGGTATAATTTAAAAAATATATATTATTGTAGCTAGAAGCTTTACCCTTTTTCCTTTGTAGCAGGGTATGCAGTTCACCACTTGACAATTACTGTCTCAAAAATTGGGCGGAAAGTAGAAACCGATAATAGAGCTAAAACAAAAAAAAATAGTAAACCCCGAAAGTAAATTAACTTTACATTCTTTCGTCGGTTAAAAAGAGTATACACTGAAAAATACGTAAAATTATAACAACTTGTCTGCCTACATTACAAATTATAGGGGAGACGAGGGCGTAAAGGGCACGCTGAGCATATAAATACATACTGTGAAAATGTCACTAATCACTCACTAACGTTAACACAATGAAAGTTTGAAAGGAATCATGACTCTGTGTAACTAAAATCCTTAGATTTTCCGTCACACCACAGGCAAGGTGCTTTGTAACCCATGAATTGCTTTTTCGATTGTAAATTATATGTAAAACGTTGTAACCAACTTTTACAGTGTAACTGAATCAGCTTATGTATTGTTTGTTATTTATTTATTAATTTTTAACTTGACACTGTATTCCGCATGCATCAGGGTATGTAGAGGAAACTTAGGAACCTGGTGTTATGACACTCCGTTCCCCATTAAAACACTTCCGTTCCTTACTTTCCGATGAACTCTTGAGACATTACATGTTGAGAGATCCACCTCTCAACATACTTTCTTTCCAATTTTTGAGACATAACGTGTTGGGTGAAGGGACTCAATGCCACGCTTGTCCTTTTTACCAGAACAAAGAAAAGAAAATAAATAATTCCCCCGCGTGTGATACGAACCGACAACTGCCGCGCTTACGATTCCTCTCTAAAGACGATCTTATCTTCTATATTATTGTAAAATCAGCATATATAAGGTGTTTTACCCATTACTATGGCGAGTCGCAAAGCGCTTCAAATAAATTAGTTTGGCGCGGCGCGTTGCGGTGCAAATATATAATGCGTATTCGGTCATTAATTTAATAAATTGTCATTTAAAAAAAATGATTGCCTATATCTACTATACTAGTTGAGGCTGTCATAGAATACAAGGATATGAGTGTAACACGACGATTGTGGGTTCGATCCCCACTTGGAGGAATGAATTATTAGTTATTACTATTTTAATTTCTTCGCTTGAGCAAAGAGCTGGCATTTAGTTCGGCCACTCAACACTCAATGCCTCGAAAAATTCGGCGGAAAGTGTGTCTTAACACTAGGTTCCAGCTGCCTATCCTGCTATATGCGCCTGCTAGGTTCCCAAGTTCCCGCTGCCTAACCTACAGAATACAGAATGAAGCTACAAAAAAAGAAACAAAAAACTAATACATTTCGTATACATTACTAAAGAAGTCACGACAAACCATTTTCTATACTTTGTGTTCTATTTTATGACATACGTTTTACGATGCAGTTGATCACGCGAGAGTGGAGTGGTGTAAAAGTGATGGAATGTTACCAGCAGTGTAACGTTCTTACTAATATATCAAGTATCAAGGCTACTTGAGGATCCCTTGTAGAGTTTTTAAACATATTATTTAGATGAAGTTTCCAGATGCCAACGCGGTACCGTGGAACTGCGACTGCAAGTTCGATGGTTCTGAGTTCGATACTCATTGGGGACACTGATTATTTCTAGTTCTACATTCCGGTAGATATAGCGCAGCCTTGAGTATTGCGACTTTTTTCAACTGAACACGCAATGTTTTAAAAATTCAGTATTAATTTGGAGAACGAGAGAGGCGAAGGAGGAGGAGAGTGCCATATGCAGGAAAAAAAGTGAACTATTTTGTTTTTCTTTCTCTTATTTTGTAGCTTATTTCCCGTGTCCCTCACTCCTTTTTTTCCACCAATTTTACAAGTAAGGTGGATCGCGGAGTTAGATCAAATGGAAAATATTGTTTAATGGGATACAGAGAGATTAAAAAAAACTCTTAACACTACCGCAATATTAACTAAAGGTTTTTATTAAAGACCGCAATGCAGGCGGTGAAATCAATGTCACTCGAACAACCGTCAAATGCATATGTAAGAGTTGCTCAAAAATCACCCTTAAAACTAGGTATTAGAGCCTAAAGTACTTAAGTTCCTTTAAATTGCTTTAGAGAGGTTTTAAGTTCTTGGATATTAAAGCTCCTAAACTTTTCAATTTAAATGTGCAACAATAAACAGGTTATATAAGTTTTTTATATTGCAATGGGTTTGCTATTTAACTATTTTTAAGTTAAAAATTCTTGAATACAAGTAATTTTGCAGCGAATATATTGCAGTTTTGCCCGCTATAATGTCTTTTTTGGATTTAAATAATTTAAAGATTTAAAAAATCTACTTATCTTCAACTTTCAGCTTCTTCAGCTTCAAGTGTAAACCTGCTAAATTCGTTTGTTGTCACTATGTACTCCATCGAGACCATCTTTTTTAAAGTTTCACACCTTATTCCGCACAAAAAAAAACCCCTATTTTTAAATTAATTTTATAGATATCTATATAATTATAAATATATTATACAACTTCCAAGTCTGACATGAGTAAGCCCAGAACACATATATTTAATTTAAAATGTTTGAATATTATCTTTAAAATTATAATTTTATTAGAACACGATAGTAATTCAGAACAGTATATAAATAATTGTGTGGTCCTAGCAGGTGAAGCCGCGAACGGGTCGCTAGTATCAAGCGTCAAGAACAAAGTTCGAAAACAAAGTAAGTAGGCATTTCGCGACGGCTCTCAACAATAAATGGCCTCGCCCTATAGTAACTGTTATTAAACGAGACAAGGCCGAACCGTATCAACTATAGAACGAAAATAATTCAAGTGCAAATGAAAATATTAATCTCAAATCAAGATGTAAGCGAAATGGCTATGACGGATTCATTATTTTTAAATGTTAATTCATTTCTGTTGTACGTACTTTTTCATTATTTTTCTTTTTAGCTTTACGTTGTATTCCAAACATAAAGCAGAGTGAACCTGGGAACCTAGTGTCAAAACACTTCCGTTTCCCACTTTCCATGGAATTCTCTAGGCTTAGTGTGTTGAGCGGCGGAACACTATGCCGCACCTACTTTAAATGAAACCTTAATGATAATGAATGAATGTTATATTATATAAATGTTGTTTCAACAATTGCATGGAAAGTGGGAAAAGGAGTGTCTTAACTCTAGTTTCCCTTTGTCTATCCTGCTGTATCCAGGATAGAGCGCTGTTCTAGAACTGATAGCAATGGTAACTATTTAACAATTATTATAAATTCGATAATATTAATAAAAACAGATTATGTTCCCTTTCATTTTTGATTTCCGACCACCACAAACGTCAAAGTCACGAGTAAACCGTACGTT
Organism: Heliconius nattereri; assembly: GCA_013403645.1. Lineage (NCBI taxonomy): Eukaryota > Metazoa > Arthropoda > Insecta > Lepidoptera > Nymphalidae > Heliconius > Heliconius nattereri. Next base: position 907,532 of record JAAIXI010000257.1, on the reverse strand, counting down.
TGTTACATACTCGTATAGTAGGTACCAAAACAACATAAACTTCGCTAAAATAATTCAAGTCCGCGGAAAATAATAACAACGGCACAAAGTGGCCGCGTGAAACTATTGTTTATTGTTGCTGCGTTATTTACGCCGTGTTTACGACCCAACGACAAACAAACAAACTGACAGAATTTATTCGACATGTTGTATACATGTGTGTGTATGTGTACATACGTAGTTCGATTCCTACTGGAAGAAATGAAAACACAATATTCTTATTTCTTCCATTTCTTCGCTTTGGTAACGAGGCAGAAAAAACGCGGCGTTGAGTTCTGCCACTCAACTTGCACGTCTTCAAAATTCAGCGTGATGCTAAAAGAAAAAAAATACATGTATGAAGACGCCATAGTAGAACTGTGTAAGGAAAACCTAAACAAAATAATTTTGCCCTTATAAAGCGAGGGTTCAGGGTGGCAAAGTGGGGACCAAGCGTCTTAATGGGAACGGAATATCTTAATACTATGTTAAAAGGTTCCCTCTGGCTATCCTACAACGTGCGGGATAAGGCGTGAAGCTAAAAAATAAATGTTCGCGTGCGTGTTTACTTTTATTCCTTTATAAGAATAACAATAGCTGTTTATGTATACATTTCAATGCAGTAATGCTTACAATCGACTTTAATCCGATGTAATCTATCTAAGTCCACATGTAAATTGTACCAGTTGGCTTGTAAGTTTTAAGCTAAGATTACTCGAGATGATGCCATCTCGCCATCTTACCATGCGGTAAAACAATATTTTGGTTATTCTCTTTAGGTATATTCAAAATTGGTTGTTGGAAATTATAATATTTTTGAGTAAAACTCCTGCCTGTCCGTGTGAAGTGCCTTAATTCTAGGTTCCTGGGTATCCTTTGCCTCCCCTGCGCCGTGTGGGATACAGCGTAACTATATAAAACTATACTATTTTCTATATTTTGGATTAAATTTTAATCAAATAAATGATTTTCTTTTCGATTTGACGGCTGGGTTGTGACTATAAAAAAATAGACATAAAAATACTTTTTACTTTTATTCAGGTAATAATTTCGTGCATCGTTTTTTATTTAGTTTTTAATTTAATAATTTCAGAAACTAATGTCAATACACTTCGTTTTCCTCTTTCTCCCCAACTTAACACAAGCAGCGGATCACAACGTCGCGTATTATCTTAACAGTGCGGAAGCGGCAAAAAAGCCATTCAAATTTAATTACTACTTACAGGAAATTCACTATTGTCTTTTTTTACTTTTTTCATGTCATTTTTTTGTCAATATTTTCAATCAGCGATGCGGAAAAAGCGTGTAACTACTTTTATTTTCATTCTATATTGAGAGTGACTAATCACTAAGCTGTCTTTGATCAATCTGTGTTAGACTAATGTAACGTGAAGGCTAATTATGATTTTCCCACATTCAATTAGATTTTAAAGAAAAAAGAAAACAGGATAGAACAAAAAGCGTTCTTTTCTGTAGAATACGTCATTCCAGTCAGAGTCGACGGAATAAGCAAAATAAACATGTGAACTAAAAAACAATAGTTCATTGTTATGTTTGGCGCGACGGCGTGATTACTTTAAAATTAAGATTTTTCCACGTTAACTGTAACTAGACTTTATTTTTCAGTTTCCAGTTCTCGCTCTGGACGAGCGCCAGCTACCTGGGTGAAAGTGGAATACCAACAAAAGATGTCTAAAGTATTTTGTATTTGTTTTTTGTGTATCTTCTCATCTAAATAAGGCCGCAGCACCACTGCGCCCGTTAGCGCGACGATTGTGGATTTCGTTCGCAGTTGGAAAAATTTAACATTTTCATGTCCTCGCTGTAGTAACAAAGTAAACCGTACGGTTTAATTTCACCACTTTACTCGCTACTCGAAAATTGACCGCTGTTGGGATGTTCCCAGGATATGCATCTTGCTATAAGGGAAAAGTATAAAAATACAAAAAAGTTATCAAAATTATCATAAAAAAAGATATCAAAATGTCCACTTGAAAGTAACTAGTTTCTAATATAATGATAAGAGTAATGCGAAGAGCTGTGTCACTTTGTTTTCCCCTGGTTATCTTTCAAGACCATATTATACTCGAATAAAGAGAAATAAATGATTTCGTTCAACTCATATGAAACTTTATAAGCTCTATCACACAAACTTTCCACACAATGGGAAGCTTATCAATACTAACTTTAGACTAGAAACTAGGACAGTAATATATCAAAAGCTCGTCTTCATCTCTCGTTAAAGAACTTTAGAGCGGGAGCATTCGATAATATGTGTATTTTAAGTAAAGCTTAGCTCTTTGGTTAAGCAAAATTCTATGAATTTTATTATTAACTGATTTAATTTTAAATGGAGTTATCAGTTTCAATAATATATGTTTTATTGTTGAAATTAGATATTGCTGGAATTAGATAACATTTGAGTATGATGATAAAAAATGAAAAAGTGACAAAAGAATGACGAAAAAGAGTTTTGAAACAAGAGTGAGTATGGTAAGAGGCCAAACACCTCAGTTAACTCTTAAGCAGTATCAGTGATAGTGGAGGAAGATCATAAAAAAAGCATAAGGCTCCCCCGAGAACATCCTCTTTATACAAGTGTATAAAGAGGTTGATGACGAGGCACAAGAGGTATGCAGAGACCGTAATCTGGCTATCGCTTTAATAAGTTGTTCCCCATTCGTATGTATTAATGTGTTTTTAAAAAATGAAATGATTTATTTGTTTTCTCGTATAAAACTTTAAAAAGCTTCAGCCAACAATGAAAAGCTTATCAATACTAACTTTAAACTAGAAAGTAGGGCGGGCGGTCGAAAGCTCGTCTTCATCTCTACAAAACCTAAGGTCGGGAATATCGGAAAATGCAACTTCGCCCATTACTTTTAATCACGTTGTTTACTTGGAACTTGGCACGAGCTATAAAAATAGTAATCAATGTTCTAGCGGATATTAACAGAACCTAGACCTACAAAGTAAATCTTGTGGGAAATATTTTATTTCCTTTGGAAATATTATTAGATTTTAGAGAAATTATAGATTTTTTAGAAGTCTTTTTTTAGTGTTACTCTGTAACCCACGAATCCAGTCAGGCAGAGAGAACGTAGTATTCAAACATTCCGTTTCCCACGCTTAACCCAATTTTTGAGATATTGTATGTAAACTGGAACTCAATGCCACGCTTCGTCTTGTTTCCAAAGCGAAGATATAAAATATTTCAATGGAATCGAACCCATAACCTCTCATTTACAGTTAGACGCAGTGCTGTAGCGCCACGATGGCCTCAATAAAATATATATTAAAGCTACGTTCAAATTTTTTATATTTTCTAAACAGTATTTTTCTTTCCTAAGTGTGGAATAACACTTTAAAAATGTAAAAATATATATATAACAGTTAGAAATAAAATAAATTGCACATTATCTTTTATGAGCGTTAAATATTATTGTTTAGATAAGTTTTACGTTCTATATATGTGGAGATATAGCAGGGTAGATAGAGCATTATATAACAAAACAGGAGAGTGAAAAGATTTTAAATATAATACTAGTCATTCCCCATAGTGGTTATCAGTGCGACTGCACGATTACTGGCCTGTCTCCTGACCCCCATCACGAAGGCCTCAAATGTTAACATATACCATAAAAACTACTCTCGTTTACATTAAAACTAAGTCAACGGGACTGCTATAAATAGTGAGAAGCTAACATCATAAAATGATTGCGCATGTAACCACAATATACAGTGTAGGTACGCGCACGTGCACGCACGGAGGCGGGATGCTGTAAACAAATGAACTGAATGAGTAAATCACGACCATCTTCATTTCATCTCGCATAAATCATATGCAGCCTTAACCTTTTATGTTGTAACGGTTTTTTTTTCGGTTTTCAGGTTAATGCTGTTAGCCCTATTGGCCTTTACAACGACGCCGTACTCTGTCCCTGAAAATATGCAGGCACTGTGTGGCTGCCTGTGGGTGTGTCAACGACGCAAGGGCGCCCCCTGCGGGGCTCGAGCGGGCTGGGACGTTAAATATGCTACTATAAATTAAATCAAATAAAAAAGCTTCACGCTAAATTCCGCACACTGCAGGATAGGCAGACGAAACCTAGTGTTAAGACAGTCCGTTCCCCACTTTCCGCCGAATTGCGTGTTGGGAGGCGCGCCTCAACGCCGAGTTTTGCCTCGAAACAAGAGCGAAGAAATGGTATTATTCTACTATATATAGTGTATTTTCCTGCTCTGGCGGATGAACTGCGGCGTTAAGTGGAATGTGAGGAACGGAGTGTCTTAACGCTAAGGTTTCTCTGTCACTAATCACTAAGAATGGGAAAGGTTTATTCTTAATTTTAATAATGTATAACATAAGCCGTATAACGGAGGGACGAGAGACAGAAAATACTGTTAAAACACTCATGTTATCTACTTTTCGCTAATTTTAGCTACTTTAAGACATGAGTGGCGGAACTCAACGCCGCGCTTCGACTACTAAAGGACTTCTTAACAGGCTCTTAGGTTCCCCCTGCCTATCCTACTATGCGCGGGATACAGCGTGAAGCTAAAGAAAATGGATGCTTATATGAAAATAAATTAAACATAATCATTCCCGCGGATTCGAAACCAAAACAGACGCGTTTACAATCAAGTGTTGACCAACTGCGCTACGAAGATCTCACTGTTCTTAGCATAGATGAGCCTTGTTTTCTTCTTTTAATTAACTATAGATTATCCTTAATGAAATTGTTGCAGAACAAAGACACCGCTATCTCACCTCAGAGATCTATTTACAATTAAACTTATAGTTACACCGTTTATAAGAATAATATAGGCTTGGATATTATATTAATATAATAGATTTATTAAAACTTATTTTTTTCATTTAAAAGTTATCGTCATTTAAAGCAATTCTTTGTTTAAGGTCCACAACGTTTCCTGCAGGGTAACCAGAGGAAACCTAGTATTAAGACTCTGTTGCCCACGCACCGCAGGGTTTTTAAAACTACACGTATTAAGTGGCGAACTTCAACGCCGCGCTTTGTCTTGTTATCAGAGTGAGAAATCAAAATAATTCGACATTTAATTTTCACAATTTTGAAACATTTTAAATGAAATCCTTAAAATCTAAGTAATCACGTCTATTAGTTGCATATATTTTATCGAAACCCAACGTTCCGAACGCTCTACAGTAATCTGTAGCCACGGAGCACTGCATAATATTCGAAAATAATTCATTAACTGGGAATCGAACCAACAAATGTCATGTTTACAATTAGACGCTATACCGCCGCGCCATAATTGCTACAAAGATTTTAATTTTCAAATTTACCAAACAAACGAAATTCAGCCTTGAGCCGTAGTAGTTTTACTGCAATAAAGAATAGCTCTGGCTAGGTGCAAATTAGACCGCAGAAAAAATTGCCTTTGCGTTCATACATTTTGAGCATTGCGATATTATGCAGTACCTATTATATCCCGCATTTTGTACTAGAGGCTAATAGGTCTAGTTCTTTTAGATTCACGCAGTTTCCCGCACATAGTAGAGTAGGCGGAGAAAACCTATTAATAAACTATTATTATTGTTTTATCATCACGAAACTTTGCTTATGTACATTGACAATACAATATTATGGTGCCATCGAGGTGGTCTGGTGATGGAATTGAAGAATGCTGATGGAACCTTAAACTGCCTCCCAGTAAACATACATGCGTCTTAGTAACGTGTTTTGATGAAAAAAGCGTGTTTTTAATGTTAACTAACTAAACTATAAATGACATTTATATGTTTCAAGTGCCAATGTTGCTCTACAATTTCATTCAAAAAGCGATAATATAAATTTTATTATATGTAAATTCTTGATGGTTACGTTCACCACTTGAGTCTCTTTCAGTATAAATTTTTCTGTTTCATTTATACCTCTAATATAATAACCACATATCCACTGTACGACGATGGCGCTTAGTACAAGTATTTTTTTAGGAAAATATTTAATATTTCAACTATTTTTATGACATTTCCACTGAAAAATAGACAAGGCTATGGCACAATATATAGGCTATTTTGTCGCGATTCTCGCGGGATCTTACATGTACAATGGAAGCATAACCGCAAGTGACCTCTACCAATAAATACCAGTAAATATTAGTCATGGAGTGACTGACTTCGTGTTATAGGGTCGATGGCTTGTAAAACATTTTTAGCGTGAATTTTTCTATTGTATTGACTTGCGTGACCTCTAAAGACATATTTACTATTTTATCGATATGAAAATGAACGAGGTCTGGTAATAACGCAAAGCGCGCAGACCAGGTGTATATAGCAGGGTAAACAGAGGAAACCCAGTGTTCAGACACTGGCAAAAATAATATTGATTAAAATATTTCTTAAAACAAGCTTGTTTGTAAATAGACTTTATAAATAAATATATTATTCTTCAGTTTTTCATAGTGTATTGTATTTTACAATTCAAGCTTTTTTACTTGATACTCATACTAAATGGGTAGTACAAAAAATTAAAATCGACCATTTTGTTGCGGCGGCCATTTTATATTAAGAAAAATATGGATTATATGATATTTCACTGTCAACAGTTCAGTTCTCTGAAGTCGTAATCCGAAAGTCAGCTCAATTGGACACTGGAAAGTGTGTATAATTGAGCTTTCATGATTTCACATACACTAAATAAAGTTAAATAAAAGCTGTTAGTAATAATGATTCATTAGCAGCTCTCAACAAATATTGACAAAGTGATAATGTAATTTTAACGATCATTAACTATCCTATGTTGTTTAGTCACTGGCTGGAAAGAGGAGAATGTAAACATAAATTATATACTTTTTTACCACTTCATTTTTTTACCATTTTTTCATTTGATTTTTTATTTCTTTTTTAATACTAAATAAATACTTTAAAAGGATAATCTCTAAGCCGATAAAAATAATATCGAAAAATAGATTTTTATTGCGCGGCATTGAGTTCCGCCACTCAACACGCAATGCCTCCAGAATTTGGCAGAAAGTGAAAAACGAAGTGTTTTAACATTAGGTTCCCTCTACCAATCCTGCTATGTACAGGAACAGCTAAAGCTAATTTGTTTAAATTACAACGAGTAACTTTTTAAGATTTCTCTTAAAACGGAAAATGAAAACAGTAGTCATTTAGATTGCTCCGCTCTTCATTTTCTACTTTCCGCCAGAATTCGAAACATTGCACTTTACTTTACTCAAAAGATTAGCATAACATAACGCCACATTTTGTTCTATAATTGTTTCTTTTCTATTATAAATAAAGTATTTAAAACCAGGTCAAATTTTAAAAGTGTTTCACGAAACACACAGCCTTAAAATATAAGGTTATTTCCAGGCACTATATTCAAAGATATTTATTACTTCTCAAGAGCTTTCTAGGTCACGACGTGGTCTCAGCCCCAGGTTTAGCTCGTATTTACGTTTTAGTCAAACATTAATATTCATTTTGTTCAAGTAATTCATAATTTCTGTGAAAGTTGAAATGTCAACAAAAACAAAATCACCTTATAATAATATTATAAGGTGATTTTGTTTTTGTTATCGATGGGTATGCTTTAATAAACAGCTTCACGCTGTATCCCGGGTACAGTTGGGTAGACAATGGGAACCTAGTGTAAAACACTCCTTTCTCCATTTTCCACCAAATTATGGAGGCCTTACATGTTAAATCTATCATTCACTAAGTAAAGGAAGAGATTTATATTTTATAGATAATAAGAGGAAATCAGAACTCTATGATCAACGTTTAGAAAAGTAACAGTCGTGTGTTTGAGTTCCACTCAAGCAAATTAATTATTTTCAGGTATGACATTGAGTTCAGCCACTTAACAGCAGTAGCTAGAATTCGGGCGGAACATAAAAACAGAGTGTCTTGACATTAAGATTTCTTTGCCTTACTTTACTATAGGCGGGATAAAATTGAGACTGACTAAACAATTTGTTAAAAAAAGGTATTACATTTAATTTAACACTTAAATGAACGAGTCTTAAGTTGTACAACCTAAGAGGGCTCGACGACGATTATAAGCAGTTGTATAAAGAACAGTTGATTATAAGAAAAAATTAAAATATTTTACAGGCAAATTGTTAAAATAACTGGCTACTGCCAGTTCAAATAAAGTATGAGTTATTAGCCTGTGATTTCTCCTGCGTGGTTATATAGAAATAAAGTTTGTATACATATAGCATTAATGGTAATGGAGTGCTTTAACACTAGGTTCCCATGTTCCCTGCTATACCCGGAATACAATTCCTCATTAAGACACTCCGTTCCCCACTATCCGTCGAATTCTGAAGGCATTCCGAATGACGAAACTACCATAGCCAATAATTTAAAATTAAAATAAACAGATTATTAATAATACGAACGCAGTAAAGCTTTAAGCTAAGTCAGACTGTTAACACTCACTCGCTCCGGAACTTCCGGGTTAAAAGCCCCCATAATTTCAATGCTCGTTTCGATATTGAAACTGTTGAAAACGTACATTTAATGGCAACGATTAATTTTTGCACAAGTGTGCTCAGCGAGAACGTTCTTTTTATAGAATGAATACGTTTGTTGCTTTTTCTTTTATATATTTTTTTATACATTTTATTTGTATTAGTTTAAGTTAGAATGAATTGAATTGTTAAGATTTTCAATATTTTTCCAGCTTCACGCTGTATCCTGTATTTAAAAGGGTAGGCAGAGGTATCCCAGTGCTAAAACACTTCGTTCCCCCGAGAGTTTGAGTAGCAGAAATCAACGCCGCGCTTTGTCTTGTTAGCAAAGAAATATATTCGGTGTCAAGTTAAAATACACTTCGTTGAAAAAATAAAGCAAACCCGACACCATTTGCTAATTTTGCAAAACAATTGATTTGGATTTTGTAAACAGTATGGTTTTTTGGTTTTAAGGAACTGAAAATGTTTTTAAATTACACAAAAAAGAGCTATTGAAAATCTTTTTAAAATAGGATGAGAAAGTATTTTAATGACAGGAGTAAAGAAATGTTTATTTGAAAATATTTTTAAAGAAGAATTATTTGGAGGTCCTCGTGGCACAAGTGTGGGACTGTACCACAATGGTTGTCGGTTTGATTTCCTCTAGGGGGCATAAATTATTATTTTTTAATATTTCCATTTCTTTTCGAGTTTTGCGATTGCATAAGCAACATTTCTAAATTGTGAAGTATTAAGTGTCTATGACTAGAAATTAAATAAATAAAAAATAAATTATATAATTTCAATTAGTAGTACCTGAGATTACGGCGTCCAACCAAATAAACTCGTCATCTTTATAATAATAGTCTACATAGGTATGTAGATGTCAACATATATATTATGTCTTCTTTACAGATGTCATTTGTTTTTGGCAAATACAACTATAGTTAAAAAAATCTGTTAAAATTTGTAATAAAGTCTTTAATTGCTATAAGTGAAATGTTCATAAGAATTAATACAGATACATAAATGTACGTACACATATTCGGTCAGACGCAATGTTTACAATTTTTTTCTTATGAATCATGTTTTTTATGTCTACATCTGTAGGATTACCCAACGTTTGTATAATAATATTCTACGTGACTTTATCTTTTCATACTGACAATTTTAGGTGATATATCACTTTTGTTATAATTTATAACTAGCATAGCTCTGTACACAGACGGAATCTTGTATTAAAACAAGCGAGCAAGCGACTAAGGACGCGAGGAAATGAAATTAATTGTTTCCCCTGAATGGGAATCGAACTCACAGCCGTCGCGTTCACGTTTGCAGACACTGTGCCAGTGTGCCACACGGCTTTGTAGCCGTGTGTCTATCTTCTTTCCAGTAAAATTCTTCTGTTTCTAAACGCTCGACGGAAAAACAACAAAAAAAATAGATCATTAGAGACATGGTTACCCTACGATATAAATTTCTGGCGTATACCCAAACTTTAATGATTCAGTCATAAAATAGAGTCAACGGAAATCAACTAAGCGTTTGTTAGGTGTTAAGGTCGTACGTACTTTGATGTTATTGTAAATAGAATATAATTATTCACTATTAACTCTCATTTTGTATGGAGTATGCGCGTGCGCACATGTATTAATCTACTTAATGTAAATTACATGTGAGATGAAATATATTAGTATTCTATGGGTTTTCTGTGGCAGATCATCGCTTCGCACGGAGGAGCTGTCTGACACTTGCCAGCCAAGTGCAGGTTTGATAATGTATGGCATAGTGGTCACGGTTGGACGGTTTCCAATAAGCATGGATTCAAATCCCTCTATCTTTGTTAATTTTTTATACATTTTCTCAATAAGTATATATAACTCTATTGGTCAGTTAATTAGTAACATTAAATAACTTTGTACATTTTAAAACTGCACAAGGAGAGGGATGGCTTTTTTACCTTTCGGGTAATAAAGAATGTGAGGATCAGTGTTTTAGCACTACATTCCCTCTGGTTACCCTGTTAAATGCGGTATACACAGCGAAGCTATAAAACAAAATAATTATTTATATTCATAAATTGAACGAAACAAAATTCAATTCTGACAAATAAATATTTTTACATTACATTCATAATTGTATATGTATTCTCTACTCATACTGTTAAAATATGTATTCTAACTCGAACTGTAAATTGTAAATTGTATATGTATTCTAACTCGAACTAAGTTTAGAACAATAACAAACAGAAACAAACATGTATGTATGTATCCACACTTCATTCCTAAAATATCCAAGCACCTGTCAACAGAGTATTATGAAATAAATGATTTTTTAAACGGTTCCAAATGAAATCGACCCAAATGGGTCAATGTCTTAAAACGCGTCACTCACCAAGGTCCGAACCTCAAAGAGAACTGTTTCCGAAGATACAACTAAATCATTATTTACCTGACGTGAAGGACACACACGAAAATACGAAAACACGAAATCTTTACTTAATAATAACTTGTACGTGGTAGAAGGAGCCAGAAGTATACAGGTGGGGAAATTTCTCTACAATTTTTATTTCATATTTTATTTTATATTATTTATATATATATTATTATTATATATTACTTCATAATAATAATTTTTGTACTAATAAAGTGACGTTAATATGGTCATAATAAATGCAACAATAAAACGTGAAAATTAAGCTTAGTAGAATAGTTACGATAGTACGAGAAAACTAAATACATTTTGTCGTCTCTTCATTTAGTTTTCATTTTAGTTAATCTATCTTAGTTGTTTGGCCTAATTAATGTATTTTCTTAAAGTAATGATGAGGAGTCACTATTGCGCAGTTGGGACTTGCTTATGATATATCGTAAGAAAATGATATAATTCCGATTCAAGATTATAATAATTGAGGCCAATCGTGGCAGAAGGGCACCAGCGTGTGACTGTAAGCTCGACAAGTTGAGGGTTCGATTCCCACTCGGGAAAAAAAGTTTTTAATATTTTTATTTTTTTCGTTATGGTAACGAGCAAAGGCGCGGCGTTGCGTTATGTTGTTTAATACGCAATGCTTCCAGAATCTGGCAGAAAATTATACTCGTATTCATAAAAATTATACCTACTCGTATTTAATGCAGGTGAAATTTGACCCTACTATTAATAAAGTGTAAGTGTAAGTGTAAGTGTAAGTTGAATTTCGCTCTTCACAATTTTTTTTTTTTAACGAAAAACGGAAAAGCCGATGGAACATATTATTAAGATACTCTGTTCTCCACATTCCACCTAATTTTCGAGACATCATGTAATTAATGTACGTATATACGTAAACAGTCAAAATCTAAGTCAAATCTCAAATAAAACAAAATTATATCCTAAAGGAAAATACTTAACATTCTCAGTTTTCTAGAAATGCCAGTATTAGTGTATTATGTTTATTGAACAGTCTGGCGTACACCCAACAGTCCACGCTGCGAGTGCGAGTGGCCCTCGGAGATCTTTTTGGCAAGTATCTTAATAACCCTTAAATGGCTGAAAATGTACTTGTAACTCATACAACTTATGTAGTGAAAGTTGAACTTCTTTTCCTATTTTTTTTTCGAAAACATACAATTATCAATATGCAGTTTTTATCATCTTGTCTTGTTTTTTTAACGTCACTTTCTATTGCATATAGCAGAGTAGGCAGAAGTAACATAGGAACCTTGTGTTAAGACACTCCGTTTCTATTAAGCCACTTTCCGTTTCGTACTTTCCGCTGGATTCTGGAGGCATTCTTCCAGGAGGTTGAGTGACACACCACTGTGTTAGAAATGAACTCACAACGTCTATCTGTACAGTCTGAAGTTGTGCCACCAGGCTAGCTTATAAAATATTTCTAAATCAAAAAAATTATATAAACATTTTATTTAGATTCAAGTAAAACCGGGGTCTCCAATATATTTAAGCGTAATCTCTAAATGGCTATTCCACGCCGGCCTCCAGCGTAACTAGATTATATTACGAGAGATGACAAGCTCTGTCCATACATACATACATACATACATGTATTTATAAATGAAGCTTGTATGAGATTAACATTAATTATTCATAAACCGACTACGATATTATACTTAAAATTATATTTTTATACTTTAACCTAAAATTAGATTATAAAAAAATTGAAAATAGTTTTGCTTTGAGAAGTATGTTAACAGAGTGGTGGACAGTTTTAAGAGTGTATATTCTCTATTTTTATTATTTTAATATAAGCCATAGGTTTTGTATTTTTCTAAATGTACCTACCGGGTCTGAATAAGCTGTTTAGCCTACTTGCGTTTACATATTTTTCGTTACAAAATTTTCGATATTTTCGAAAACATTAAAAATAAAATAATCGATATTTCAACTCTTGCTTCTGGTATTATGGTACTTTTCTACTACAAAGTAATTCAAAATTCCCAATTTTTAGACGCCATCTCGCCATAGAATTTTAAGTAGCTCTATAATTTACGATGTTTTGAAGCAAGCTCCATACACTATAATAAATAGGTGGCGGCGACAGTTTGTCTGTCACATCTAATGTCTTAAATAGATTGACCTAGAAACCTTTGTTACGGAAGTTTAAGGTGAAATTCATATATTTTGGATGGTATAGTGGCCTAATTGATTCATTTCAGTAGTGAAAGATAAATTTTTAGTGTAAGATAGATTTTTCAGTATATTTTTTGCTATATATCCTATACTACTAATATTATGAATGTGAAAGTTTGTGAGGATGAATGTTTGTTTTGACAATAATAAAAAATATATAATTTCGTAGGAACAGAATCTCTTAACACTAAGTTCCCTCTGCCTACCCTGCTACATACGGGTGTATCCCGCGTAAAGCTGAAAAAAATGTATAATTTCGGTCATTTGGTATTTATATAAATATGCCTTTCCTGCCTTATAAATTACCTGACTTTTGCGCTACTGAGTGACTGATAGACAACGAACAGACGAAAGTTTCAAACTTGGCAAGGAGAGCACTAACAGAATATTTCTCGAAATTAGTATGATAACTGGAAAAGCAAAATTGTCCATTTTACGTGTTGAGATCCAGGGTGTTGAGTAAGCCAAGTTGTGGGCGACGACGTACGAGTCATTTATATATTATAACATTTAACAGTCATATTGTTGGCAATATGTAAGTAAATATTAGTGTTTACTTCCTGTTGTGTGCTTGCATTCGTCGCTTATCATTTTTAGAAGTAACTTAATTGTAGCGTAGCGGTACACCTTATAACTGTAAATGTGACAGCTGCAGTCGAATGTCGCTAGGGTAACGAGCTATTTAAATACCTCAGGTATAAAGCGCGGCGTTGTGTTACGCTACTTAACACGCTAAGTCTTGCAATGGGGCGGATGGTGGGGGACGGACGGACGGAGTGAAGGTAAAACAAAGTTTAATATATTGTAATACCTTTGTTCAATTGAATTCAAAAAACAATATTTAAACCCGCACAAATCTCTAATATATAAGTAATTAAGTTATTATGTATGTAAGTAGAATTTTAACGTTACAAGGATATTTTTTCTTTGCACGGGTCATATTTATCTCAGACCCATCTTAGCCCTTTACATATTAGAAAGAAGGTTGGTATGGGATAAGAATAAGGATGAAAGGTTTATTCATATCCTTCAAAAAGGGATATAGGCAGATTTCTTTTTGAAATCTTTTCTACTGGTTTTATATAGGCATGTATGTACATGCAAGTGGCTGTCGTGTCGCTTCGTGGTGAAGAAAGCCTGACTAACCGACGGTTATGGTTTCGATCTCCAATCAGGAGAATGATTTTATTTAATTTATCTTAACTTCCCAACTCAAGAAGACGCAGCGCGGCGTTGAGTTCCGCCTCTTAAAACGCCTCATAAAATTTGGCATAAAGTTGAAAACGCAGTGTCTTTACATTAGGTCTCCTCTATCTACCCTACTATACGCGGGATACAGCGTGAATCTATAAAATAAACTTATAAACATTTAACGCTACTTAAGCAGCAAAAATCAAAAGAAATATAGCTAAATTCTTCAGTAAATGCTTGCGTTAGTTCTCTTTCACTTTTAACGGTCTCATTACCACCTTTCACAAATTAAATTGCAAGCATTGAGCCTCTACAGTGACATAATCAGGTGCTTTTTCACTTCATTTATTCGGATTGCTGAGACTTATGAAAAATTATGCTTTACTTCCCTGCTTTGGATTCAACTTTTTGTGATTTTTAACGATGGTTTCTACTGAAACGGTGCAAAAGTTTCAAGTTCCTTTATAAAATTTTGTGTTTTTATAATGAACTTTTGTTTTTATGCATTTTTGTTACAATTGGTAGTTTAAACGATATATTCGGCAAAATAGCGATGTTTTTAGTAAAGAGGTAGGAAATGTTACCTCTTCACTGTTTCTGTTTACTGTTTTAGCGCACTAACGTCAAAATTATAAAATCTTTGTAAAATTATTTTTCACTTTTTAGTTTCGGTTTTTCATTTTGTTAAAAAATAATTTATTATATGTCTTTTAAAACATATTTTATCCATAATGTGAAATAACACTTTAAAGATGTAAAACATATTGCTATGTTATAGTTACATAATTTCAATAAAGATATTAAGCGCTCTATATTTTCTTTTTAGTCAATCATTTTTTTTCCTCATTTGATAAAAAAAAAACAATATCTCTGTTTAGGCGGTACCTAAAAGATAAATTGTTATTTTAATTAATATTAAGTTCGATTCCCTATCCTGTAAATATAACGATATCGATATATTTACCGTATAGGGAATCGAACGGGGAAGGCTGAGGGAACCTTATTTTAAGACGTATATGGAGGAGAGAATCCGGAACCGTCGTGTTTACAGACAGACATTGTGCCGCTGTGACAAATTAAATAACATTGTTAATAGAAAATAAAGTTAGAGACTTTAGTCTCATATAGTAATGATCAGATCTCTAGGAGCCTCATAATAAATGTATCTGCCTTCTCTACCGCTGTGTACAGCAATTTATAACTCTAATACCGCACTTTGTCCATGTTGACGGTAATCCTTATGTAAATTTCAAAGTAGTAGTAAATTTTTATATCATACAAAATTTGGATTCCATTCCCACTCCGAGAAATGAGATATTTAATATCTCCATTACTAAGCTATGGTAACGAGGCAATGTATAGCGTTAAGCTCCGCCACTCAACACGACGACAGTCGGCAGTAGGACATTCAACTGTAGTAAATTCTTTTTGGGAACGATTTATAAATTATCGAATCGAACTCACAACCATCGCGTTTACACTGAGACGATGTTACGCTATGCCACGATGGTCTTAAAGAATACATGGAGAAAAATATTTCATTTAAGAATAAAGCATAGTTACTTGTAACGAGAATTTAGGAAATTTGTATTTATAGTTCTTACACATGAAATGTAATTTTTTGGTTTGGTATTACTATTTATTATTGTTAAATTAAACTATTTTAAGCGCATTTATCGCGTACAATTTATTTATGTATATTAAATACTGTATACGTAGGTACGTTTCAAATAGTTTCTTTTTAAAGACATTTTTTAGAATCAAAGGATTCCAAAGTTTGGAAAATAGGCAACTCTTGTTTGTGGGATCCCCACCGGTTAAGTGCAAGTGGAACTCACCAGCGGAGGGTTTTGTGCCAATTTTAGGATTGTAAGTCAACGGGAAGTAAAATCTTATAAAAGTTGACAAACTGACTGTTTGTTTTTTTCCTGTGCTCTAATTTCAGATTGATACGTCCACACGATCTCGAAATAAATGGCCTGTACGAAGTGATCCTATAAGGGTTCTGCTTTTCCTTTTGTGATACAGAACCCCAAAAACAACAAATATTTCTATATTACTGCTACTATATAAAATACAATATTTACATATTTTTTTCACATAAGAATGTTATTTATTAGTTAAATCGTATATACGTAGAAAATTCATTTACAGAATAGGGACACGAAATTCGTTAATTAAAATTTTACTTTAAGTACTCTATACGTTCGCAGCGACCCTCCCTAGCTCGCTTTTCCTTTTTTATAGCATTAATTAATGCTCCTTCATTTAGTATGTAAAATATATCATTTTCGTAGGTTTTTCTTTAAATTAACTTTTACACAATTTATTTATAGGAATATAATCTATATTATTATTTTTAGTTTAGCTTTATCTATTTTTAGCTTCACGTTGTTTTCCGTACACAGCAGGGAAGGCAGACTTACTCTCAGAAAACCAATGTTAAGACATTCTGTTTCCAATAAAAACACTGAATTTTTAAGTCATTGTTTGTTGACTAGCGGAATGCAACGCCGAGCATTACCTCGCTATCATAACGATATCCTATATAACATATGCTTATTGTGCTATGTCTTGTAAACCAAGCGAGAAAATGACAATAATTAAGCCCCAAGCGAGAATCGAACTAACAACTGCTGCATTTACAGTCACGTCACGAAGGCTCTTGCTCTACAAGAATAACAGATTGATGGATTTCTTCCTAAAATTTTGCTTTACAGCGGATTTCCATATGAGTGGAGTCATGGTAAGTCATTAGCTGAGACCTTTGTAAATATTATACAAAGAAAGCCTCCAATATAAATATGAATGAATAAAACATGACGACTATTATTAATTGTGAACGATCGCTTCATTTACAAACAACGTAAAACGTGTGAAATATTTGTTTAAGTTCACGCTGTATCCCGCATATAGCAGGTTAGGCAGAGGGAACCTAGTGTCAAGACACTCCTTTCTCCACTTTTCACCCTAATACGAATTATTAATTAACGGAACTACTGGAGCGAGGAAATGAAATAATTCATCCCGTAGGGATCGAATCCAAAACTATTTAGCATTTACAGTCACATGATGTCCCACTGCGCCACAGAGGCTTCATAACTGAAATTAAAAGTTCATAACAACGTGTCATTTAACCGGAACAGAGTCACAGCTCAAATGTGTTTAAAAGAATATTTTACGAGCTCACACTCGTTTCATAAATGAAAGGGGTCACTTAAAACACTCTCTACCATCAATATTTCACCTTTTAAACACTTTATGGAGGGATTTTTTTTCATTTTAGGGCAGCTGTTAGCTGTTAGTAAATGATTAGTGTATTTTTTATATTTATGTTTTTTGGACTACATAGGGTATTTAGTCACTAGGGTAGGTAGAGAGCACTTTCTGGTACATCTCTCTTCCTTTCACTTACGCTTATTCTAGTAATAATATTAACAGTTACTACCACGACTTATAAATAAAGTTATTTCTATAGGTTTAGTATGTAGGTAGACATACCCCAGAGTCGTCATGGTCACGATGGTGTACCAAAACGCAGCAGGAATCGATGTGAAATTTGTGTCCTGTTCGTTCTTCTCCGCGTAGAACATCACAGTGGCAAATATGATGATGGCCATGGCCAGTGAAAACACCAAGAAGCCCAGCTCGCTCGCGCAAGACTTCAGCGTGTATCCTAAGATCCGCAACCCCTGAGAGTGCCGCGAAAATTTGAAGATACGGAACACTCTGAACACTCTCAGGGTGACGAACGCGCCTGACACATCGTCGTTGTCAGTGATCCCCAAGCCGATGTAGTAGGGCAGGATTGCAACCACATCGATGATTGACATAACTGATCTAACAAATTTGCAGCGGTCTGGCGCGGCGAATAATCGTAGCAGGTACTCCGCCGTAAATATCATAACACAAGCTGTGTCTAGACAAAAGAATACTATTTTGTACCTCTCGCCACAGGGCAGCGTGCCCGCCCGCCCGGGCCTGTGGCCACACGGGACTGTTTCAACGACGTTAGCCATCACAGAGACGGCAATGAAAAATCCTGTCACATAGTAAAATACTAGAGCGGCTGTAGACGTGTGAGGGTTTTCGAAGGCTCGCCACATCTTTTGTCGTAAGTCAGTCAGCTGCGGCAGGCTCTGGTCTCCTGCCTCGCTGAGTTTGTCATCCATTAAGCGTTCCGCATTTTCACGTTTCCTATCCCTATAGTCCTCATAACAGCAGTCGCCAATAACATCTGGCAAAATACCGAAAAACGCGAGCTCCTCATCGTAACCGGTCAAGCATTCATGTTTTGGATAGTGAAGCTTTCCAGTTCTGTAATAATTGAGAATATGTCTGAATATATCCGGGTCTCTGTCGAAGAAATACTCCCGGCTATCCTCGTCGTAGAAAAACTCCCGTTCTGAAGATCCGAGGAGAGAGTCGGGGTATTTCTCGAGGGTATTCCTCCATGTTTCGAAACGTCTTCCGGATACATTTATGAGGAGTTTCTCGTCTTCTGCACGTCGGCGGTCTTTCGGTACGGGCGGGGGAGGCAAGGGGTGCGTGGCTATGGGGACCCAGCCGATGGCAGCGGCGCGCGCGAACGGCAGCCATGCGGCGACGGACGCCATCGCGTGCTGTCGGCGCCACCGTCGCCGCGATACTGAGCGTAGCCGTGCCCCCCGCGCCGCGCTATTTCCGTATACCCGCCCAGATGACGCTGTGTTACCAGCTTTTCAACTGAAATAGCCCGTACACATGTTTCAATTTTATTACTATTGGATTTATGACGAACATTAAATTAAAGATTGTATACAGAAGCTTTCGCACTTTCAAATTTTTATATTACAACGTAAACATGACTACGTTTTAATGTCTCTTTAAATACTAATACCGTAGGACCTGCTACATGAATTTGATTTAGAATTCGGTTTTTAATATTTTAATATTAACATTTACAATATAAATAATGGAATAGTTCAAAAATACAAAACTTAACTATTCTCACGCAAAACTCCCTTATAAGAAGCAGAAATTCCACCCTACAGCAACCCTATCCCGGGTGAAATGGAAACACGCGTGCGCGGATCGTGACGTCACTATTTAATAAATTGATTTTCAGCTACCCGTCCCCTTCCCTCTCACAGCATACACTATCTGTCTATCCACCTCACACCTAAGCGCGGGTGACCTTTTGCACGTTTTTCTTAGTTCCCGAGATTTTTTTAAAAGGCCTTTGTCTTAGCTTGTGAAAAGAGGGTTACAGCTTCAGGGCGTATTTCTTAAATGAGTTTCCCAAACTTCACCGTTCTGTTCTAAGTATGGAAAACAGGTTAATAACTTCAGTCTGGTTATACATCGATTTGACATTTAAAATAAATCGGCGCGTTAATCTCTATAGTTATCTAGGACTTCTATTAATGGTTCATTCATTTTGATCGATATATACATACGTGTGTACCTGTTATATATACATATATTATAGTTGGCATTACAAATGTCTGTTTGTGCACTTTGGTCGTGGATTCGATACACGCTCGTGATAATGTTTTTATATAATATATTAGCCTTTTAATCGCGACTTCGCTTCGTTCAATTGAAAACAACTTGTAGCTGACTTGTGTCAATCTAACTCTGACTACAGTCAGTTAGTCAGTTAGTACAGTAGGTTACATTAAAACTATATACAAAATGTAGTAATAAAGCTTTCCTCAATAAATGGACTGTTCAATATAAATTATTTTAATTCGGATTTTTAGATCCTGAGATTAGCGCGGTCAACCAATCAATCGCTACAGCTTTATCATATAAGTATAGATAGTTTTTTTATTATGACGGATAGTTTTTTTGTTAAGTCGGTAAACTAAAAACTTCCCAGCTACTTAAGTAACCATACTTAAGCTTCGAGTTATGTTTCTTTTTATAGATAATTTTATTTTTTTAGCAATTTTTAAATTATTATTACAGAAAAGCAGCTAAAAAAATGAACAATAATTATCCTAGTAATATAGTAAATAATATTTCAAACAAAATATCAAATCTGTAACTGTATGTAACGATTTCATTTTATATTATTATTCTGTATATATTTGCATTTCCGCTATCTCTTCTTTAACTGGGTCACCATTTCAAATCCGTCACCAGCTTTTTCGAGCGTTAATAAATTTATTAAAGCTTTCGGAAATAAACCTCGTTTTGATACAATTTATATAATTTGTAATTATTTATATACTATGTTTTTACATATGTAAGTATTTTTTTGCTTCATACCTTGTTGTAGCATGATAAACAGAAAAGACACTTTGCGTTTAGAATTCGGCAAAACGTGGGGAACGGAAAGGATTTAACGGAAGTTTAATGGAAGTATAGGATGTACATGGAAGTATAGAGTTAATGAAGTATAGGAAGGACCCTGAGTTCTTTCTGTCCAGACTGCAATGTGCGAAATACAGCGTGAAGCCTTAAAAAAAGTTTTTTTTAGTTTCGTGCGTTTCCCCACATGGCAGGGTCGGCAGAGAGAATTATTTGTCGAAACATAAAAAGTGTGTTAAATAGTAACTCAACGCCGCATTTTTCCTTAGTGATGGATCGAACCCACAAAGTTATGTCTACATTTTATGGAGATCTACATGTGGAGAGTCCGCGATTACGATTCTGTATGTTGTTTTTATGCAGATTCGTATAAAATACACATATATATATATATATATATGTATATATCAGCAATTCCAGACTTTGAATAAATGATTGTTGATAAGCTCAGTGATATTGGTTCACAATATTATAGTTTTTATAAGTTCACACTGTACGTGTACAGAGGGAACCTGGTGTCCAAATTCATTCACACTACGTCCCCCGCCTTCCTTCCAAATTTGAATACGTTACGTCTTCAGCGGTGGAACTCAGCGACATGCTTTTTCTTGTTACTACAGCATTGAAATAGAATGAGTTCAGAGTTCCCAAATGAAAATCGATTCCACTACCGCAAAGCTTACAATCAGACACTGTGCTGCTGTGTCACTGCTAGTATTACCAAGGCAGAGTGCTAGTTAAAATGAACTAAGAAATACGTAAGCAAACATAAGTTATTATATACATACTCGTATATCGAAAACTCGTCGTAGCATAAGTTTCTGCATTTGAATTATATAAAACGTTTCTAAGAAGTAATTCACTCAAGCCCTCTGTTGACCGGGAACTAGAAAAAGGTCTCTTTTGGGGACAATTCAATATATTTTATTAGAGTTATATTAGAGTTACCTAATACCGCAACGGGTACCTATAGAAATAAAAGTAGATTATATTTAGATGATTTATTTACGTCAGTAATTTGTGGTTTTAGAGCTCCGTACATCGAAGCCCCTATACGATACGACGTCCGTCTGTCTATCTGCCTGTGTGCTTGTATGTTTGTCTATCAGTGAAGGACCTTTTCTGTCAAGATTGGGTGGATTGACTGAAATTGATACCAAATATCCATCTTCGATGAATAAAATTTTCAATTTGAACCACTATGTAGTTCCTAAGGTTAGCGCGTTCAACCAAACAAACTCTTCAGCTTTACAATATTATACTTATATAGAAATGTCGCAGTCAACAGTTTAACACTTTGCGTCTAATGAATATCGATTAATGTAAAGTTTGACAGGTATTTAATGCAATATCCTATTAAGGCTTCAACTAAAGTTTCAAACTTTCAAAGCTCAGATCAGAATAGATTGGAAGCGCTGGTTCTTAAGCGATATAAAGTTTTCTCTCTCTCGTTTATTAATCTCTATTCATTACTTCTTTTTAAATGTATAAAATGTTTTAGCGGGATTTAAGCCCGCACCTTTTGAGAACGTCCAAGAGGTGCGTGAATAAGATTTTTTTTCAAAGCATGGAATAACACTTTAAATATGAAAAAAAAAATCTTTATTTATTATTTTTAAGTTCAATATAATTATGTTTGGCTTTACATTTTATGCAAAGCCGGGCCAATATAGCCTGGTAGGCAGACATATTTCTACATACTCCCAATGCACTACACTCAAAACTTCACTTGGTCATTCACGAAACATTGAATGTTGAGTCGCAGAACTAAACGCCGCGATTTGTCGTTATCAGAGCGACAAAAGGAGCATAATTCATTGACCTAAGTGAGGATTGAAATGATGATGGCCTTAGAATGGAGTGATAGTTATGGTACCTTTCAGCTTTGTTATTGAAGAAAAAACCATAATATATAACTTCCTAATTAAAGAAATATATTTCGAAATAAGAAATTTATTTATAGTCGTATTGAGTGGTGAAATTTAACGCGGCACCTCGTCTTGTTGTAATCTTCTACTTTAAATTGTAAAAGCAAATTTTCAATAGAAAAATCGAGCGTTTTGCTTTTTTGTCTTTAATTACTTAGTTTATACAAAGAACTACATAAGTAAATACTGTTTTTATTTTTAGAAACATTTTAATACTGACACAAATATATTTTTTGTGAAAAGAAATAATAACAACAATTTGAGTCAACAATATAAATAATTTATAGTTGTTGCTTCCTTTGAGTCTCTTTTGTAGCACCATCTATTGATTGAGCAAAAATCATATACTTTCTATGAACTCGCAATGAAGCTGTCGTAGTAAACCTGACAGGTCGTGGGGTCGATTCCTACTCGAGAAAGTGAAATATTTCATATTTTCATTGCCTCGCTCCGGTAAAGAGGCATAGTGCAGCGTTGAACTTTGGCGCTCTCAAAAAGAGTCTTCAAAATGAACACTTGCTCTAAAAGTTGAATTACTTGAAAGTAGTCACAGGTTAAGGTGTGAAGTTTTGAAAGCAACTAAGTTGTGGAATGATCTACCGCTAAGTATTAAGCGTTCAAAATCTTTAAATATATTTAAAAAATTAGTTAAATATTATTATTTGAAGGATTATTCACCTTGAAATAACATCAATATGTACAACTCATTGCTATAAATAGTATTATATTATATATATTAGTTTATTATAATGGTATGTATTTTTTCAAATATGTGTATTATGTTTATGTATTAGAATTTAATATGACATGTAAGTTTATTTACACCATCCACTCTATTTATCACAGGTTTCCTAATCCAAAGGTTGTCTGGTAGAAATCGCTGATTAGCGATAAGGCCGACTTTTGTGTGTCAATTGTTATATTTTTGTCGTTTTTATGCTCTTCTTTTTCCTCTTAATGTGTAATTGTGCACAATAAAGTGAATAAATAAGGTGGTGGCACTTTGTCAGATTTACTAGATGTTTATAATATACGGTATAAAGGTCCTTTCCTTTTACATTTTTGTAAGATTTACCTGCCTGTCCATGTGGTTTGATTTTTCTTATTTAATTTTAATTATATTAAGAAATTGACTTTCAGAAGCAGCAAACAAACATGTGTCTCAAGTATTTATGATTAAATGAGAGTTCTAACTCATAATCTTCAAATAAGCCTATACAATATAGTGTGACAGCGTCCGGCTGTAAACGTTATGGCTAGGGTTTTGATTATGTATGTATTCATTTACCTGCTCTGACAGGATCAAGGGCTGAGTAGGGTTTTGGCACACAATACGCAACATCTCAAATTTGAGAAAAAAGTAGAGATCAGATTGTTTTCTCTGCCTTTCCTATTATATTATAGCTATTTCCTATTTTTGAACTCCATGACATATCCTGCATAAAGCAAGGTAAGCACAATGTAAAGACAGTCTGTTCCTCACGTATCGGATCGGGCGGTCTTCTCACCAGAGCAAGGAAGTGAAAATAATTTATTCTCCAAATGGAAATCGAAGCCACAATCGCCTTTACAGTCACACGCTGTCCAAGCTCCAATTGTTTGTTTCCTAAAATATTTGGATGAAAAAGAAAAGCAATGATATCACTTTATAAAATGTACATTTAATCTTACATATCCACGTACTATGTACAAAGAGAAAGCGCACTATACACGCACAAAAATATTTCATTATCTATTCTCACGTCATGAGTTACAACCACTTTTAGATCCGGTATATTAATAAAGACCTGCGCCGAACAAACCGACGGAAACTAAATATTAACAGAGTACTGTAAGGTGTTTAAATTGTTGAGCTTTTCGCTTGGTTTACCCGGTAATCGCGAAAGTTAAGAATTTGTATGACTCAAAATTATGTATTTTATTACTGTGTTTCTCCCACGTAAGAAGAAAATTCTATTTTATTGATTGTAAGACGAGCGTTATTGCTTCTATAATATATTATGAGGTCTCTTTAATATACCGACAGACAAAAAAATTTGAACATCTCAGTGATAAATTAAAAAATTAACACTTAGGTTAAAATTTTTGATACATTACTATTGAAAAACAAAGTTTTTTTTCACGTGACAATTATTACACATCGATTTCATTAAAAATATTATTTAATTTTAAATAAAAGACAAAGAAATTACTATAATCTAATTAAATAATAATATTTGAAAAAAATATAAAATTATTAATTTATGTTTATTTATATAATAATTTATATTGGGTATAAATGTGACTGGTTGTAATGGTTCTGATAAAAAGTAGGTACAAACGTACATACATACATAAATGTAAATAACGATACAATTTTATTTCTTTGTGCAAAATTGGGAGCTGCTAACATTGGACATTTCGCTGCTTTGGTAGCGAAGCGAGCCAACCTCCATATTACAAGTTTCAAGAGAATGCACGATAAGGTTAAACTATAAATAAAAAATTATAATTTGTCTCAATAGTTTCTAAGTAATAAGTAAGTTTTTTAAAATATTTTGGTTGGAGGTGCTTTTTTTCATGGTATGTTCCATATTGAAACTCTTCGCCGCCAAAGCAACGACAACTCATGTTCAAATACAGTCAGTTACAGCACGTGCGGAATGAAAGTGAAAAAACACAAAAAAGCTGTGGAAAATCATCACCGAATCTTAGACTAAGTAAATACTCAATATTTACCAAATCAGGGTTTTTTTAGTTACGTCACTTTCATTCTAAGTGTGATATTATTTATTTCTTATTATATAAATATTTGCCTTGAATAAGAATCGAACTTGCGACTTCTAGTGAAGAATCCAGAGAGCAAGAGAAACAATAACAACAAATATGCAGTTTTTAAATAACATTACGTTTGGTTACTATCAAAATTGCTGTCTGCGATTAATATAAACATTAAAACAACTACTAATAACACTATATATTAAAGTTTACTTTTGAATTAAAATATAGTCCTAGCTCCCTTTTTCTTTAATTTCAAAGAAAATTTGCCACGTTTTATATAATAATATTTAAATTAGCATTTTATACATTCCACAATCATCCATTAAGCCTATACACATATAAAATCGACGTTTTAAATAAATAAAGGAAATAAAAACAAAAAAATTGCACTTCCTACTCCTTTGGTATAGATAAGGTACATAAAACGTTTGTAATGTATAAATAAATTATAAATATGCTATAAATAGTAGAAAAATACAAAATAACTAAACTAACAACACGGTAATTGCGAAAAGAGAAAATATACATTGTACTATACACTGTATCTCAGTGACAAAAATATGATAATTTAATAAAACAAAATATTAGACATTCTAAATGACGGCCATACTTGAATACATAGCAGAAAGGTAAGTCAGTTTAGAAAAGCAGAGTCTTCTTCACAAAAAGAAGAGTGAAATTTAAATAAAAATTCTAAGGTCCTAAACAACGACCATGTCTAAACAAATATGACGATATTTAATACATTTCCTGCCTAATATAGGTATTTTAAGCATTTTGTTGATACTTTCATACACGTAATATTCTACGTTTGCACAACTCGGACTAGATTCCTTATAAAATACGTGAAAGCCTTAAATAATTTACGTCTAATATAACATAGTAATATCACGCACGAATTTGCTTTCAATGTTGCCACCGTTATTTTCAAATATTGATATATACTCGTATATAAAAATCCTGGAATGTTGTTGAGATCTCATGACTAGAGGAAAATAAACAATTCTAACTGTCAATATACAAGAAATTATATTATAAATATAGAAAAAAAATGTTATTTTATAATAATTTCAAATGAAGTTTACATTGAAATTTGGTATACAAATTTATCGTCCTTAGTGTCAGAATGCATCTGATAAATTCAAGTTTTTATTTAATTGATATTAACGATACATACAAGTTCATACATATACTTTAAATGATACAATAAATAAAATACTTGAACATATTCTTAGTTTAGCTGACTTTTATAAATTTCTGTAAATTGACAGTTGTATACAAAATAAAATATTTACTTAGCGTTAGTAAATTGTTGTTCGCGATCCGATTTAATCGGATATTTGCACTAGAGTCGCTTTACGTCAGTATTTATGATAATCTGACTTCATTTATTGCGTTTTCTATTAACTATGAAAGCAAAGAATCGTTTGAACACATTTGAACTGATAACAATAATATATTACAGACACGACAATATATTGACTGACCTAGATACTATACATACCAAAAATATTTGGGCTTGTAAAAATTAAGATAAAATCTGAAACAAAATTAATAGTAAATAATCAATAGTAAAGTAATAGAGCTGTACGTAATGGACGTAAGTTCAAATCTCACACAAAAGATTGCCTTTTCTACAATGTAATTTGTCTCTATAATCTTTCTGTTTATCTAACAAAACACGAAGAATGTTTTATAGATACAAAAATCTTATGTAAATACAAAAATATTATAATTGTATTGAAAAATGTATTCAAACGATCGCTAACCCGCTATATATAAATAAATAAAAACCCATACATATCGTGTTATCTAATACTGAAGAACAACTAAATAGCTATTTGATTACGTTTTGACTAGAAACATTAAATATTTAGAGATCAGTTTATTTCTCAACGCCACCACACTAGAGTCTATTCTCACTTTGAGTCATCCGTCGGTGCCCGAATGTCTTCAATATAAAGCTCAATCGCCATATCAAAATACATAGTAGAGTACATATATATATAGTATCAATTAGTTTCGAAGAGGTAGCCGAGATATGAGCTAACGTCCTTTTGGTAAAACATCCAAGAGATTTAGCAAAGTCAAATAAAATTTTAATTTTTCTTACAATTTTATTAGATAGTTACTTATTTTGATATCAGCACTATTCATTAAGAAGGTTATATTAAAATATTTGAAAGAAATATTGTAATATATGTGATTTAGATCATACCAATAGATCCGAAACAAAATTTTGATCTTGATCAGGACGGACTTTAAATAATCTTTCAGTGCATTAGTGACGTTTTAAAAATCGTTATGTATTTTTTTACTTTCTGTTCTTTTTTTATTATTTTGCATAAGCTAAATATATTCCTGTTAAAAATCTATTAATATTCTGATACTATATAAACCTTTTTATATTTCTATTTTATTATAAAAATATTCAACAACTTATGTACTTATATATTATGTTTACTGATAAAAAAATGAGGAAAGGAGAGACTTATTACTAAATTCTACTTGGAGGAAAAAAAAAAATTTTTACAAACATAACGATTTCCAAAAGCAAATGCTCTAGCTAAAACTATATGTACTTAATATTGGCGCTTCAGCTTTCTTGTCAAACTTAGGTAGAACATTCGAATTCCGAGACAACTTTATACTTTTCTCAAAGCACTAGCAAGTGATGTTGCGGTATGGGGCGTCACAAGAGGTGATCGTCTGGATCATCGTGATCCTCTTCAGATTCTGCTGAGTCCAAACTTGGAACGTGGTCCAGATCCTGGACATCACACTGCTGGTCCAGTTCTGTTGATGGTGCATCATCATCCTTCCATTTGTCCATTGATCTTCTTCGTGCGTTCATAAAGAAATTACCAACTGTCGTCGGCTCTAAGCCGAGTTGCCTAGCTATCGTCACTTGCATTTCTTTTGACGGTCGTTTTGTTTCCTGAAATTATTGAATTGAAATTTAGATGTATATATCAACATTATTTCCTAATATGGAAGCAGAATGGGACGATGGTCTTTATTTATGAATGAACATCATTTCACGAAAAGTGCTTACAATAGTCTATTTGAATAAAGAATATTTTGAATTTGAATTTATCACCTCACATACGAAAATAAAAAAAATGTGAAAAAAAGTTGTATATTTCTTAACAAACGATAGCAAAAAGACAATCAATGATATACCTTAAAAATAGCTTGCAGAGTACGCCGCTGGAGATCTGTGAAAACCAAACGCGGCTTCTTCGGGGAAGGCAGAGTATCCGAAACCATATCCTCCTTGCGTTTGCAGCCTGAAATAAAATTAAGAAAATTGTAGTGGGTTCTTGAGAAAAAAATACATATCACTATTCTAAGTATATCGGGTAATAAAATTAAAAACCATAATTTGTCAAACCATACTATAAAAAGAAACCTTCATTAAAAATGTAAATATTTCCCAAGTTGCATTTGAAGCTATCATAATTTCAGCAATTCGATCACCCAATACATGCCAAATAATGAGAACAGAATTATTTGTATCTCAAAGATAGATAAAGATAATGGAATACTACTAACACTATTATTATCTAAGTTGAATTGTAACTTATTATCAATTGCACAACGCGAAGGAAACAAGGAGAACAAGTGAAAGAAGCCTTTTATGGCACACAAAGAAAGTATTTAATGTGACCTATATGTTATATACTTACTGCCTCTCTGCGGAATCTGGGCCGCTGCAACAAACAAACAACATAAATTTAGTATATTTATAGTCTTTTTATATTTTACTTCACCTATTTTCTAGACCATTTGAAGCCCTTGCAATCTATGGACAACAATCATGCCACTAAACACTGAATACTTTTAAGCCTTCATTCGAACAAATTTTGTAATTTGCGACGATAGTGACAGAAAAATCTTTTTTTATGTACAAGGAATTTTTGTACGAATGAGGATTTAAAAGTAAATGACAAATCTAAGAAACTAATCACAAAACTCTAAATTCTAGATTTTATGTAACTTAAAATTGAAATCTGGCTTCATCTAATAAATCAGTAAACATCCTATGCAATATAACAATTTAGTCTTCGATCATCTAAAGATCGATGGTCACAAAGATGATATATTTTTGAATTGAAACACTTTGGAACAGAATACAAATTGCGTAATTGTTCCGAACGTCTCAATATATGCTAAGTATAAAATTATTATAAATGCATACCTGGCGACAATGTAAACAACATTAATAAAGGATCTGAAATCTCTCAGGCACCTAAAAAATCATATATCAAAATCTATTGCAGCCCGGGCGCGGGGGGGAAAAACAAAAAGGGAGGGAGAGGGGCAGCGTTAGCAGTCTAACATACATCTTGGCTTCTTGAAGCAACCAAAATACACTTACCTAATGCTAAAATTATTATAAAAACTAAAACAATAACAATAATCTCGTTGTATAGACAGTATCGTTACCTTATATACAATTAAGTAAATATATATAATATGTATATAATATACTACGTATAAACATATTGAAAGCGTGGGAAAAGATACTGCCTATTCAAATTTAAACATCTATGAAGAGCTCTCTAGAATTTACACATTTTAATAATTGACCAAAAAAATCGGAGCCGTTGCTTCCTCTAAGGCTTGTCACAAAGCATATTGTGTGAAACATACATATATATATACTGCTATAACAAAATTTTCATAAAATACATACGTATATACGATATTACCTTTGCAACAAGCTATTCAGACTTTGTAATACCTATTAGAAACCAAGTCCACTGCTACGCAGCAAAGGATGGGTAAAGGGGTCAGGAATAAGAGGAAAGATTAACTTAAAATGATATTTTTCACTTAAAAACCTAAAAAAAATAATTATCGAGGATTGAAAAGATCCAAAATTAAGGTCTTGAAAATTAACACAAAAGCATAAATGACAGGGATATGGGCGATAGGAGGTCAATCCTGGATTCTAATCAGGGAAGGACTCACAAGCACGAAACGTCCCCGGCGGGCTCATAGGCCGGCGTTTCCCAGGGCGGGGGCGGGTACATGGGGCCAGGCGCAGGGTGAGCCTGATACTCCCTGGGATAAACCTGCTGCTGCATGTTGTTTACATTGTCGCCTTTTATTGTTTGGTTAGGCGCATCTGTAAAATTAAACTTAAATCAATTGTTTTAATGGTATGGTATTAATGGTAATCATGAAATATTAAAGATTTCGTTTAGTTTCAGTTTCGATTCATCATTCAGTCATATTACATTATTAGCCACCTGCAAAAATTTTGACTAAAAAGTATGTTATTATCCAAAGTTTCACAGGGTAATTTGCTAAAGATACATAGGTATCTTTTAATGATTTCAATTGAAGGCATAATATTTTTATACTTGTAACATTTTGGGCTCTTTAGAACTATTACTTAAATGGTAAGAAACAAACGAAATTACAATTAAATCCTCAAAAATGAACCCGCTAACTGGGCCTTAAACCCATGGTTAGTAATAAAAAACCATAAGAAGTCGAGATAGCTAAATAACACTAGAACAGTCTACGAGGGGGTCGCGCGATCGATACAGCGGGCGGGCTGTGACGTCACGGTGGGGGAGGGGGGTGCCATGTGCTCGCCGCCCGTTTCCTAACATTTTAATGTTGTTTTAATCTTTGTATGTTTAGAGAGGTGTGTATTGGGTTTTTACAATTAATGTGACTCGTTATGGTACTTAATTGCCGTTTTATGCCATTTCAAAGTGTATTTTTCCATTCATTAAGGTTTTGAGCACACCTTGGTAATGGGGATTCGTGAAGTTTATACAAAGAAAGAATATGAATTGTGGAATTGTATTTTAACATTTTTTTTTTCGAAATTCCTGGCTTTGTCTGATTGTAAAAACTATTGTGAAACATAGCTTATGTTGTAATTTCAAAATAATTGTCAGAAAATGTGTTTTTCTTAGGTGAGTGAAGTATTAAAAATAATTTAGAAGTAGTTTCTGATTTTCACATCCGAATAGCTAATAATAGGTTAACTCTTTTTTTTTTAACCCGACATTAAGTCGCTTTACACATTCCTCCTGAATTAGAGACATTGTATACTGAGTAGCGGAACTCAATTCGGTGTTTGGTCTATGTGGGCGCGAAATCTTCAAAAAGGAATACTTGCTCTACTTTTATTTGGATAAACTCTAAAATTTCAGGACTAATCTTTGCGTGTGTAACTCTTTTATTTTATTTATTGTAACACACTTACAAAGACTTATACATAATTTTAATGATCTAAATAATTTCCCACTCCCATTTGAGGAAATGAAATGTTTATGGTTTTCATTCCTTCACTCCGGTAACGAAGCAAAGCGAAACGAAGAGTTCCGCCACACAACACGCAATGCCTCTAGAATTCGGCGGAAAATTAGAACTTAATGGGAACGGAATGTCTTAACACAAGGTTCCCAGGTTCTCTCTGCCTATCCTGCTATATGCTGAATACAGTGTGAAACTAAAAAAATGTAAAATCAAGAATATTATGTATGAAGAAGTTCAAGGGCCTCAAAATACCTGAAATATGGGTGTAATAAAATATCAACGGATAAGTTTTCTAATGCCTTTCTAAAATACTATATGTATTGTACTCGGACTAGTAGATATGCAAATTACAAGCACGCTGTGACTATTTAAGTTTTTTATAACAATAATTATTATTATTACTATATGCACCCCTTTTTACTATAAAACATTAGCACCCCAATTCTAACTACAACCCTAGTAACACGCCTGCCGTCATAGTGACGTTCTCATCGATTGTCCGCTATCGATTGTAGAATCGATACTCGCAGCTGACGTTCGCGATGTTTGTAAACTTTGATATCGATTTTTTTGTATATTTGCTGAAGAGTGGGAGTAGATATGAAATGTTGTTAAAGTTTAAGCGTGTACGTGATTCAAAGTATAATTTAAACATATATTTGTCTATTTTTCCCTTTTAGTAGACATAAATCATCATACTCCCACAGTGTTTAAAAAGGTGTATTATCTTCGGACAGATAAAAATATGACTGACTAGATGCGATATTTATAACTCGAAGTCTATGCAATGTGTTGGTTAAATTTTATACATAATATACTATAAATTGATATAAAATGGCTATCGAAGTGAACTATCACCAGTCACTTACGTTGCAAATTGTACCTTATATATTTTTTGTTTTTTTTTTACACACACGCACCCAATGTCTAAAAAAACGATAGTTATAACAATTTCAACGACACCTCACCCAAATGTTCAGCTACGGGGCTTATCAAAATTGAAATATATTTTCTAAAATGATTTATAGTTGTCTCTGTTTCATATGAATAAGTACATCAATCCAACTTATCTAAATAATTTTAATAGGACAAAATAATTCATCTCTGCTATAAACACTGAAAGCTGCTGAGAAATAAAAAAACTATAAAGAAAAAATAACATTGTAATTACTATAATTGTAAAATACAATAATTATAATGGTTTGTTTTGAAATTTTAAGTTGTCTGATAAATCTCTATTTAGGTACTTAGTTAAGATGGCTAATTAGACACGAGGACGTGTTTTGTTCAGTTTTTATATGTATCATATCTAAAGATAAAGAAAGTACAAGTAATATTTATCCGAGGCCGTTGTGGCGCAGAGGCACAGTCGTGGGTTTGATTTCCATTCGCAGGAATGAAATATTTTTATTTCCTCGCTCTTATAAAAAGGCAAAGAGCAACATTAAATTTCACCTCTCAACACGCAAACTGCGTAGAAACTGGGTACACATGCTTCTTAATTGCCCTACTATGACATTAAATATTATTCAAAACTGCATTCTGTCATAGAATACATATATATATTTTGGTATAGGTGACCTCCATTCATTTCACAAAAAGTGTATCAAGTCACCCCTGACAAATCCGCTTACAGCCCTAGCTTCGTTTTCACCGTCATAGTGACGTGCATCGCCGCCATCGATTGTCGACGAATCGATGCCTACAGCTGACAGATGTGATGTTTGTAAACTTAGATATCGATTTTATTTAAATTAATGCTAATGCCCCCATTTTGTGATAATTCAGATCTTTGTCCTGCTCTTATCTTATTATTCTGTTGATTAAATACTTTTGATACTGAGATTCGGTTTGTATAATACGAAAATCATATGCAAATTATAAAATAAATAAATCATATCCTGTAAAAAATATTTAAATGAATACTTGTGTAGATAAAGCAAAAATATAAAAAATTAACTTAAAATAAATTTAATTTGAAAATGTTTGAATTCTTAACATGATTTATATTAACTTTTGATTTGAATAATCAAAATTATAATAACTTTTGTTATTACAATAATGCAAAAAAAGAAAAAATGTTTATACTTCAATGTTGTTGCATTTGATTTTATATAATAATATATTTTTTTATAATACACTTACTTAGAATACATATAAATAATATGACTCAAGCATAACGGACCGGAACGTACCTGCTAGTCTCAATGCCGACATTCTTTGAAATTCAGGCTCTTGGAGCCATTTCCACATCCGCCTAAATGTCTCCCTGCCTGACTTGAGCTTCGACCACGGCTTTGGGTTTCGGAGGAGGTCACTTAGCGTGCCCTGTGACCGGCAGAGTACCCTCTGTGCAAATATCGCCTGAGGGATGGAGTACCTCTTCAATTCACCACTTATCCTTTGAGCCAACTCCTTTGTGTTAATCTCTTCAGTGTCGTTCTGTGCTTGAGCCTGTTGTTGGTCCTCCCTTGCCTCCCTCGCTAAAAGCGCCGCATTGAGGTCCAAGCCCGGGCTGGGCAACGGAGGGGTGGGGGAGCGCCTTTCAAACGAATTCGGGGACGCACTCCGTCTGCTATATGCTGATTGTGGCGACAAAGGTTCATTATACGGCGCGGGAGACAACGAGGCATAGGACTGTTGTTGCTGGATGACAGTGAAAGTGCCTCCCGCATGGTACGCGAATTTATCCGAAACTGTACTGATCGGGGGCAAAGGTAAAAGAGGAGTTAGTGTGGCGTACGATGCTGGCTCAAGTCCCGGCGGCGTCAGACGTCCGTTAACAGCAGAGAGTGGATGGAAGGCTGCATCACCGTCGGGTAGTAAATCCGCAGGGGACAGTCTGGGGGGTGAAGCGTTGCTGGGTGCGACTATGACGGTGAGCGGCGCGCGGTCGCGAACTCTAGTGTCGTCCATGGCGCGCGGCCGGCGGCGGCGGGGTCGCGCGGGCGACTGGAACACGCCTGCGCGGCGCACCCTTCCGTCCCCTCGGTCCGCCTGCAAACACCCCTACTTTGTCACCCTTGCTAATAAAGGTCCTATATCCACGGCTTTTACTTCATTAACAACTTTATTTCACAGTAATAAAGCTCATTTAGCTTTGTAGAAACAACACCAGTCCTGTTTTATGACGTGAACACTACAATGCACCCTTAGGTTGCCCGGCAGCTCCGATATATCTGTATAAGTAGAGCTTTCTATGGTTCGCTGTCCATTACTGTTATCTGCTTGTCGAGGAGAGCCAACTCTGTTTTGAATAGGCAATGTACAGTAACTTGCGGCATTGTGTACAAGGGTTAAAAGTGTCTTTTGTGTGGTGGTAGCGTATGCCCTCGTTCGAGGTACTGTCACTCGGGTACGCGTTACCTCGTGGTGGAAGTTCCAAAGGAAAACCATCTTATTTAGCTCCGATTCATTTTTAATGATGACTTACGCTAATGCTATAAGGAAATATAATTACAGCCTCTTTATAACTACACTTTTAATAGGATGAATCCTTGTCTATCGCTTAGTAATTTAGTTGGTTTAAGATTTTAGATATTTACTTTTTGGCGACAGAATTAATAAATTTACTTAGCTTAGAATGTTATTAGTATTTATCTCTAATAAAATGAGGCTCGACTCACTCTGCCTCTGTCTACATTATGTCAAGTGACACTTAATTACATTTTCCTAAAATACTTACATAATATCCAGTCACTTTTATTATTTTATTATAAATAAACAAATTGAAGCCTACTAAGAGCTTCATTGATAACATTCATATTATATTCTTATTGGGATTGTCTCAGATTATCATCGGCTGCATACAGTACATACATCTTGAAATAAATGACTTATGTATGATACATTTTTTAAATAAATCTGCCCGATGTATTCAAATATGATTTCATAAACAAAAAATATCGTTATCGGTCGTTTAACCAAGTACCTAAATAATATTATCTTGAGAATTAATCTCACAATTCAAGCTCTAAATTTTTGTTCCTCCTATACAAACAAATATATAACAAATCGAATAGCCACTGTCCGTTATAGCCGTCATGGCATAGTGGCACACCTTTTGATTTTAAACGCGACCAACGGTTAAGTGTTCAATTGCCACTTGGGCGAATAAATTATTTTCATTTTGAAAAAACGCTGCGTTAAGTTCCGCCTATCAATACGCAATGCCTCGAGTATTTTAGCGATCAATTGGGAATGAAGTGCCTTTACACTAAATTCCCTCTGCCCACCCTTCCACACGAGGAATACAGCGCGAAGCTAAACAAAATGCCCTGTCCATCTCACTAAACGTTAAACAGAAAGGACGGCATATTAAAATATGCATTTTAATTTGAGCCCCTCTCACAAAGCGGGTTTGCATTTTTTTATACATTTTCACAAAAGAGCATCTCGGATAAAAAGCTAGTTACAAAGGCCATACATAAATTAATATTTTTCATACTTACTTACATACATAAATCTAACGTTACATTATATAGGTACTGCGAGTTGCTCTGCAAGGTAATGCACAGACGGCCACGCGTCTAACCCCGCTCGACACCTGGCGTGCGACAAAGGCATAGTGATGGACTTGGAAAATATCGATAGGCATAAAATTTTATATTTAATCGTCTTAGATATTTAGAAATATTTTTGTTTAAGCAGTAGCAATATAGTCGTACAAAACAACATCTTGTCCAGATTTCGTATGTATACGTCACTTCTTCGAAATAATATTTAATTTCAAACTAAAATGAGCAATAAATTACTGCTGACAACCATTTTTGTTATTTAGGTTGTTTTCGAGATGAAATGTAAAGTAATATTGTTTGATGTTATCAAATGTTATTTTAATGAGTAAATTAACTTAACCACCATGGTGTTTTAGGGAAACAAACAGTTTCTTTCGCAAGTTATCATCAGCCTGTCCACGTCCACTGCTGGGCATAGGCCTCCCCAATGGCACGCCACTGAGCTCGATCTTCGGCTCCTCGCATGCAGCCGCTGCCCGCCACTTCGCGAATATCGTCACCCCATCTAGCTGGAGGACGTCGTACATTACGCTTGCTGAGGCATAGTCTCCAGTCTAGAACGCGCTTACCCCGACGGTCATCGGTTCGCAAGTACACACATATTAAACGTGTAACATATTTTTTAAACTTCACGCTGTATTCTGGACATAGCAGAGTAGACAGAGAGAACTTAGGAACGTATTGTTAAGTTACTCCATTCTCAATTTCATTCCCTACTTTCCACTGAATCCTTGAGGATTTGAGTGGCGCTGCGTTTTGCCTCGTTATCAGAACGCGGAAATGATAATATTAAATGTTTTTCATTTCTTCGAGTAAGAACCGAACCCACAATCGTCGTGTTTACTGTCGCACGCTTGTGACGCCAGGACGGCCACGGACACCGTTTTTAGTTATAGTTAATATATTAATAAAAAATCTATATCGATAATTATAATGTTCCAATACGTATATCCACGTACCACCACCCCTATACTACGTCCTGGGCGCTCTAGAGACTGAGCACGGAATTACGTCACGAAACAATATTTCATTTCTATTAAAAATACATTGTAAACTGAATAAATTAAATTAAAAACACCGGTACTCAGTTGAAATACAATAAATAAAACTAAAGCGAACTCGAAAATTAAGAACAGAGTCAGTTACTAATATTACAATGTTAAATATAATATGTACTTCTATAGTTTTTCACCTTATAATATATAATTTGTAGATGTACATATTTTTTCAGTTCAGTCAAACAACTTTCAGAAAATTTGCAAAAAGAATTAACAAAAAAAATAACATTCCATTGTCGCCTTTTTAACATAAATAAATATAACAAACTAACTGAAACACAAAAGGCGACAAAGATAACAATCGTTTTCACCAAAAAAGCTTTATATGCATATCACCCTAACATTTGGACCCCCTTATTAACCTACAGCTGCGCACGCGCACGCTAGTGACGTCATTGTATCGATTTTTTCAAGCGAATCGATCGCACACCTGTTGCCACCACTACCACTACCACTACCGGGTGCAATGACCTCGCCATATGTGCTTTTTTAACTTAAAAGGTTTCCAAATAATGAAGAAATTCAATACTTTGATTTTTTGCTACAGGGGATTCAGTTTTTCGAAAGGTTTATCATGTTTACACTACAACGGCCATCGGTTTAACTGAACAGTGGTCCATTGAAATAGAAGAAATTGACGCGCACGTGAGGTTCGTCTTCCTTATGGTTCCTTTTATTCTAAGCATATGAAATTAATTGAAAAATCACTCACAGACGAAGATGAGGATTTTTATAGATTTTATCTCTGCCTACTATCCTGTGAGCAGGATGCTGTATCTCGTGAAGCTTAAAAAAAATTACAAGCTTAAATTTTTGAACGTCAAATTTACTACAATTTCACTAAAGTCAACGCCATATAGCCTCTAAGTTAAGGAGAATCATTTACAAATTCAGAATAACTTATAAGTAACACAATACAAAGCTTTGAACCTCCGTCTGTGGGTGTATAGCCGTATCGGGGTCCTTGAACACTTTATAGCCCAGTTGTTTTCAACTAAACAAAAAAGTAAAACAAATTATAATAGACTATGTTATAGTCATTTACAGTCCGCTATAGTCATTTTGCGTCAAAAATATGTATATAAGTAAATTTGATCAAGATTATAAATACAATAGAATAATAACTACCCTGCACATTATTTTGTTAATTTCATCATGCAACAAAAGTTAACGAAGCAATATGATATAAAAGGTGGCAAAGTGCGAGACGGACTCGCGCACGAAGGGTTCGGTATGTTAATCTGTAAAAACGACAAAAATCGCGTTTATTGCATTGCCCCTTACAGTTCTTGAGATATAGCCTGGCGACAAATGGACAGACAGATAGCGAAGTCTTAGTAATAGGTTTTACACTTTGGTTACGGAAACCTATGCAGCAGCAAAGCAGCTCCAGATTTTTTCCATACAACAGTAGACAGAGCAAACTTAATGTCAAAACACTCCGTTTTCCACTTTCCCTCTGAATTTGTGGGAAAAATGCGGCGCTATGTGTCGACACTTAACATTGTATGTTAAGTGTCGACACATAACGCCGCATTTTGTCTTGCCGGAGCGAGGAAATGGCTATTATTTTGGGCAAGAATAGAACCCACAATCATCTTTTACAGTGAGATACAATTGATTTAACATTTTGATTATTCAATTTATATAGTAACCATTATACATTATACTTTCTTTCTGTGTAATAAGAATAAGTGAACTAATAGTTTGAACAAAATAGTCTGCTTTTAGAGCAGATTTCTAACATTTTGCCTAATTCCTGGCTCCCGTTCAAATAAAGAACCCAAAACGACGTATAATTCAATATATAATACAATTCAAGATTTCAGAAAGAAAATCTTACTAAATCAATAAAATTGTTCCTTAGACTATTTTCAAATTATTGCTGTTTTTTTTTCTATATAACATAGAAACATAAAAACAATAATAAGTTTATATTTTCCATTAACTTTCAACGTTAGATTCATCATGACCTACAAATATCGAAAATTGATAACTGCGATCATATCGGTTTTACCCTCTGTAACCGTTGCTATAGCAACCCCTTTCAAACCACACTGCAAACACATACACATCCCCCTCTAACTCCCACAAAAACGGAATGAGAAAGCAAGATAACTATATTATTGTCACCATAGCTTCAAACGAGTAGCCCTTAGTAAAATCGATATCGCACAAGGCTAGGCGTCGATTATCCGGTCTATTCAAAGTGAAATCGATAAAGACGTAAGTTAATTTCAATGATATGGGAAAGTAGATCTTATAAATGAAAAATAAGTGTGTTTTTTCTATGAAATGCAATGGTTTTGTTACGTTTGTCAAGAGAGGTAGCTTCGGTAGGCTCACCGCGTGTCAGGGCATCGACTATTGATTTTTGCGATCGCAAGCGAACATTTCGATTTATTGGATGATGGAGCGTTGAGTTTTATTTCATTTATTTAAAACAGCTTAGCAATGAGGATACAAAGCGAAAGAAATTGCCTTTAGGATTCCTTTTATAGAATACTAAGTTTAGAATTGTTATTTAACTGTATTTTTACAGCTATTTCTCCCTTTACCTAACTATTTTGTTCCCTTATATAACTGTTTCTAAACTTAAAGTACAGCCTTGTACAGAAATATTCATATTACATATTATAGCATATAATTGATTTAAAAACAAATAAAAATAATTAGATTCACACGCTGTTTCCACCCAATTTTTTGGCTACTTTGACAAGTCCCACAAATTTAGACGTTGCTTGTTCAGTAACGGAACTCAACTTCTCATTTTTTTATAACTAAGGCAATTTTAATAGGTATATTTAAAATTAAAAAAACATGTTATAAATTATTTGAACTTGAAAAATTCGAGACATAATATTTCTTATAAGTAATTTCCGAGCGAAAATCGAATCTATAGCAATCGCGTTTACATTCGACGCTGCTCCATTGGGTCACGATAGTGAAAACTATTTTCGATTCGTAACTTAAATTTCTGTATTAAAATCCACAACATAACGCAATAATCTATTGTTTAGTTATTAGCCCTCAGCTATAGGGTACGCCTTCGGTTGCGAGGGAACGGAGTGTCTTAAGTCTAGGTTCCCTGTGCCTATACTGCTAGGGGAGAAAATAAAATTAAACATAAATATTTAAAAAAGGGAAGGACGAGAAGCTGCGTTTTTCAATATCTATGTATTTATAATTTTTGGACCCTCCCATGGTGATTTGCGCATTTTAGCGTTAAAAATTGTCCAAAATGTGTTTTTTGTTAGTTAGTCAAGCGGCATGCCCCAGTATGCTAGGGTCTTGAGTTTAGTTTATAGGTTATGTTAGCTATTTTTAAACCACCTCGTGCAGTACCGGGCTCGTTGCTAATGCGCAATGCTTACTGCGCATTAATGTTGTTTGATTTTGAAGGGATAATTAGACTTTTCTACTTTTTTTTGCTTAACAGAAAGACATTCAGAAAAGCAGGGTGTCGCTTACTCAGGTGTTGGTACTCAATGTTGTGAACCCACAATCATTGCCTTTTGAGAGAAACGGTATCTTTATGGCTTGTTAGCTTTTTTAGCTTCGCGCTGTATCCCATTGTTACGACACTCCGTTCCCATTAATACACTTCCTTTCACCACTTTCCGCCGAATTCTGGCTACAATACCTCGTTACCGGAAGTTGTGCGATAAACATATTTTTTATGTTCAGGCTTCTACGTCCTTTTGTATGGAAAACCTACAAAGAATGCACGTAGTAAGTCTAACTTCGTTTAGACCTAGCCGTATACGTTGTATATTACCACATTATATAGAACTCATAACTATCGGGTGCAGTCAAATACTTTACAACTGAACTACTAGATGAAAATATTTCATTTTAATTTTTTTATATAATTTTTATTTAATTTTGCATTATTAAGAACGAACAAAAAGGCAAATAACAATGATTAATGAACCTCTCTCATTGAAAGTTAGTTAAAAAGCTCTCTATAGAAAGAAAATCAGACTTTAATAGGGTGCCTATTCGAGGGGTTGCATCCCCTAACTTGCCAAAGGGCTATCACACCCTTGCATGTTAGGTTTTTTAAAAAGGTTATAGGTACTGGTCAAGTTAATTAATACTAGAAATTATTTATTGATATTTATAAAAAAATTTGTAAGTATATATAATTGAATTAGGTTTTTGCTTGACTTTTTCTAACTTGTGCTTTTGGAGGCTAAGTACTAATAAGGATCGTCGTGATCGCCACACCTGTCTGTAAGCGCGACGGTTATGCTTCATTCCCTCTATGGGGAAAT
This sequence comes from Heliconius nattereri, assembly GCA_013403645.1. Taxonomy (NCBI): domain Eukaryota; kingdom Metazoa; phylum Arthropoda; class Insecta; order Lepidoptera; family Nymphalidae; genus Heliconius; species Heliconius nattereri. Next base: position 866,124 of record JAAIXI010000257.1, on the reverse strand, counting down.
AAGTTATTGGTATTTTCTCGCTCTGGTCTAGGAAGCAACTGGTCAAGTCTAAGGAGGTCATAGTTCACTCTCCCGAGAGAACATCGAATCGCAACTGTTGCGCTTACACTCATACGCTGTGCCGCTGTACCACGACGAAGTTCTTCTATATTTTTTTTTATTTTAAGAAGAACGCACAACATGTTTATTTCATTCAACTATCCAATTTTTGTCAATCCAATATTTAATACTTTCATTTCGTCGTTTTGGGAAGGAGTCAAAACGCGGCGATGAGTTTCGCCTTTCAATATGCAATACCTCCAGAATTCGGTGTGTATTAATGAGAACGGAGTGTCTTAACATCTGGTTCCCAGGTCTCCTCCACATACCATGTGCGGGATAAAATGTGAAGCTAAACAAATCACTGAATCATCTGCTCTGACAGTAAGCGTGAAGTTCGTCAGTTTTATCTTCACTCCGGAGGAAGTATACCTATAATCAAATCCGCCACTTAACACAATATTTCGAAAATTCATTGAATAAATTTTGCAAAACTTTAGGTACAACATAAAGGAAATAGATATGAGTGATTTAACACTAAACTATGTATATACATATAGGTAACAAAATAAAAAAAGAAACTTTACGCTTTTTCCTCTAATGGCAGGTTAAAACACTCCGTTCCCCACTTTCGTCTTTCCGCTGAACTTATTAAACATTAGAACATAAAAAGGTATTAAAATAAAAGTCAATTGTCTTTGTTTGTTTGTATTGCATCAACTGTAACACTTCCAGTTTTCTTCGTTATTGAGCAAAGTTTACCTACATTATTATAATTGTCCGTCATTTCGCGCGGAATCGCCACCATTGCGTTGCGTATGGCGTAGCTTTGTACGGACGTATTTTTAATGTATTTAATCGAACTATTACTTTATTTTATTTGGAAATTATATTGTATTTGAATAAATTAAACTGTATATTTAGAAGTTTTACGAACTATAGCTAGTTATTTATGTATTGTCGTGAACGCAACATGAGTCAATGCTAGCGGTCCCGCGACGAAGTCAGGCATAACAACGCATGCTATGTCAAATGCTCCAAACCCTCGTGACAATACACACTCGGCACAAGTGCCGATCATATTTTGTTTAAGCTTTAAGCACCAATTTTCTTTATAACAAGTCGTTCGAAATAATTAAACGACTAAAATTCTATAAATATCTTACTATGTATAGGTTAAAAATACACGTTATAACATTTTTACAAGTCTATTTTTTAGTTGTCTTGGAAATCAAATGGCACATTGTAGCGTTTGGGTATTATTCACAGTCTGCTTGAAAATTTCGTACCATTGGATTTGCATAGACTATAAAACGCAAAATTAAAAAAGAAACATAAAAAACTATAGAAAAATGTAAAAAAACAGGGACAAATAACTCTTAACTGTGTACTACTGCCGTATAATCATACAAATTAAAAAAATATAAATACGCGTCATAAGATATTTACAGATAACCATGACAATTGACACAAATCAAGTTTACTACAAAATAATTAATAAATTCGCTAAATAATTTATGATTGCACATCAAATTCGATGAACTAAGAAACTCGTAACTAGTATTTCTCTATTGGTTAATAATAATTATCTTTACAGTTAATATTTAGTTACGTATGTTATTCCATTTCAGAAATCCAAAGAAACTTAGTTCAAGACGGATTTTTGTTACTCTATTACATAATTAAATATTAGGTCCAAACAATATCATGAATTTTATATATTACATAATAGTTGAACAATTCGATAGATTCTTAAGAAGCATCGCCATTCAAGGATCATAAATATTCAAATAAAAAGCGAGCCTAATAGAAAAGTCGCGAACATTACGATATACATGCCAGTAAAGTACATAATAGGTACGTAAGTGGGTATAATGTAGATAAGTACTAAATTATAGAATATATTAGAAGTATTTATATTTCAGCGAAACTACGCATCGAAGCTTTACTTAATCGTATAATAATTATTAGACGAGGGTTAAGTCACATTCTGGATGTGAAATCAACTTCCAGACTGCTGGGACTGAGTGTCCAGGAATTGTTGTACTTTGCCATACAGTACACCATCGACTGGATTAAACGGGAGGAGAAATAAGACTTGGAGGAAGATTGAGAATCTCGTAAAAAAGAAGGATTAGAAAAGACAAAAATCAGCGATTGGGATATAAAAATCGAGAAAGAGATCCATATACAAGCCTTCGCATAAAACAACTCTAATAATGAAGTTACGAGGACAAGGCTTTCAAAATAACAATAATAATTTATTTCTAGTTAGCACGTTGTATAGAACGCATCATAAATATACAATATTGTTGTATCTAAGGCACATAATGTTTAGGCTTTCAATTATTACTCCATACCGTAATAAAGGTGCTAATCAAATTTTAGAACAACACAGAGTTGCGACACACGCAGCGATATTAAAATGCATTAATATTACGTTTGCTGCAATTTTAACAGATTTTGTAGTAGAGTGAATAATAATATATTTTACATTGTTTTATCTGTCAACTTCATGTGAACATTTAAAATCGATTCAGTATTTTCAATTTATAGTACGAGTATATGGAATTATAATAATACTGCGTTTGTCGCAATCACGCCAACTATTGCAAAGCTATTAATAAAGATACTACTGAATCTACTGACGCTGTCAATAAAAAACTTTACACCTCTCATCTTCAACTCGATTAACAAATGCATTGCATACAACGTCATATCAACAATAATTATGAATTTTCCCTTACACTGACCGTGTACGCCAATCATACAAAACGACTATTTCAATATAAGACACGTCCCGAATGAACAATTTAATCACAGTCTAGAATTCTGCACCAATATATATTTAAGTTCGGACGTCCCTACAACATTATGCTGTGCGACGTCGAGTTGGTAATCCGAATATACTGAAAAGCCTTAGTGATGTTTATTTAATTCTGTTTTATTCATCTAATGTCTATGCTAGCAATTGACTATCTCCGTTCTAGTCCTATAGTCCTACAGCTGTATATATCTATCTGTTATAGCGATCTGTTGACCGCTTAATTCATAGAACTCGGTTCTTGCATAGTTTCTATAGAAAAAATATCGCGAGTTGACTGTTAATTGAATTTCTATCTCAGTACCAATAACTAGCTTCACTAAAGCTGTATCTATATATATACTTTTAATAATATTGCTCATCATTTATTGCTACGTTACCTAACACTAATCTACTTATTATAATGGATTGTGCAACTAAAAGTGGTTATAAAGTAGTAAAACAAATTTAAGTAAATGAATAACATAATCCTAGGGTAAAATATTGAAGGGATAGTTGTTTATATTCTATGTCAATGTCTAACAAAAGTTGTTTATAACGAAAATGAATGAAAATTCTAGTATTTGAAATAATGTAGTTATAGATATTCCTACGGATGGCAATATAAAAAGAATATACAAATTTATACTACTCTGTTAAAATAAAATTTACTGTAGACTATTTTATGAAAGACATTGACCTAAAATAGAAAAAGGAGGTCAATGTTGAAAAACAATTAAAAGAACACCAACTCTACTCTAAATCTATTAAAACGTGTATATATATTTGGATCTCATTAAGTGTAATTTGGCCACAAATTTAGTTCTCACCCCTTAATAAACGTAAGGGGTATATATGTAAATATTTTTTTTTATTTAAGTACAATAAATTTACATTGTAACTCTAATGACTAGCTTTTCTCGTATGGCAACGGATCGCTAAAAATGTGATACAAAAAAAAATATACTTTGCAACCAAATAGTCCCTTTAGCCAACTTCTTTGGCTCCAAAATGTTAGAATGAGTCCACAGTTTGTATGAGTGGATGGATTTATAAAAAAAAACTACTTACACAGTCCCTATTACGTAATTATATACGATTTATAAAAGGCACCTATAAAACGTCCCTCGACACCTGTCGAACTACAATCAACTATTATTGCTTTCGATTCGAACTTTCATAATTGACAACATAAGGCGATCTTATTTTATTTTATATTTAATCTGTACTTGATTTTAAAAAAACTAATCGAAGCGACAACTGAAATGTTTACGTACACTTAGCGAGTTTTTGCATTGAAATTTCGGATCGAAAACGCAATTCAGTTGACACTTTGCTTCTATAACTAAACTATTATAAGCAAGGCTCGTCTTTCTTAAATATTCGTCAATAAGTTAAAAAAATCTCTGTACTCTATTTATTACGCTTAATCTATAATAATTTTTAATACAAAACGCACAACAGTAAAACAAAACAAAATTATATATCACACATTCCATCTAATGTTCCGATGCTATGGAAGCCACGTTTGCTAACTGCCTTATAGGTCAGCAAAGAATAATTCATAAGCTGCAATATTATTAATATATTTCACTAAATTACTGGAAGGCTCGATCATATTATACTCGATTTATATTCTATAAAAATATTAGAATATAATATGTTGTATTTTATTTAACTTTTCGTAACGTCATATTTTTACATATTATATATGGAGTATTGAATTATTATCTAATAAAGTAACTATTGGTTGATAGGATCCAAACGACGTCTTTACAAAGTCATTGCATCAGTTTTGTGAACGTCGCTAGGGTCAAAAGAACATCAAAAGAACTGAAAAGAACGTCAAAAGAACGCCATCAGCCAATAATATTTTCCAAATTTAAATTCAGCTACAACCGTTACCGAGTCCGATAATATTTACACCTCCGCATTCCAAGTCCAAAAGGCGAAAACGATAAATTACTTAAATTTAAAGAAAAATTATGAAGAATAATATTTCTACAGTTACAGGTCTTTTAACACTAATGTAATTTAACTAAAAATAAATATTAAAAACAATTAACATAAGAAAAAGAGTTATATTTTGTCAAGTTAGCATTCATTGCACATAAAAAGGAAATACTTATTTATTTTTGATGCAATTAAAAATCAAATATATAAAAATGAAGAAAAATTATAAAAAATTACAATGCCTGAATTCAATTAATAAAAATCTCTAGTCAACAGATTTCTCTTTCAAAAACCAATAATTATAAAGTTAAAATGGTTGTGAAAGATATTAAAGAAGAAACTGATTTACTTGTATATCTTCTGATAAAGAATTTTAAACAATATATTTTGGTAAAAAAAAATACATTATACATACACTAATTTCTAAACGTAATAACTACTACCATTCACTTCCATTTAATAAAAAAATAAACAAAAAAATGACGGAAGACCGTAAGACTAAAGTCACATTAAAATAACAGCTGGACTTCACTTGCCACAAATCAAAAAACCGACGATACAAAATTTCAAATTTCGAATTATACAGTCCTATGTGTAACCGGGCGCCAGTGGGGGAGGGGCGCGGGGGTCCACCTGAGCACAGTAGCGTCCGAGCCGTCAGGCGGGACGGACGTGCCGGACGCGTGCGTAGATCACGGCGAGCGCAAGTCAGGCGCGGGCTTGTCTGGCGCGATGTCATCCTCCACGGGCGCTACACTGCCGGTGTCCATAGCCGAGTCAGATGTGATCACGTTAGATTGGAAAAATCGTTCTGGAATGTAAAAGACTTCACAATTATGACTTTCCCATTTATTTTTTGCTGGTGGCGTTTCAATAATATATATATATACGCACTACTAACGACGCTTGAACTGCACATTTGAATTACTTTCGTGTTCTAATAATATAATCATTTTAGAGATCTATCTATAAACTACACTGAAAAGTGAATTTTGAATTAATTCAATAAAATTATTGCTTTGCTCTAATTACGTCCTACAAAATACTTTATATTAATAAATAAAATATTTATCAAGCGTTTGAAACAAATCAAATACTGAATATTATAAAAAAAACTTAAAATAAAATAGTGAAAACTCCATTTAAATCGGTTAAGCCGTTTCTGCATGCACAAATAAACAGACAAAAAAAATTAAGTCATTGTTTTGGGTTGGTACCAATCCAATTTAAATTTATTGAAAAATACTCTCAATAGTAGTTTTACGCATATACCTTCCATGTACAAACAGCGATGAGTTATAATTTTATTATATTCTTAGGTAACTAATATATGCTTCATAAATGTTGATATCGCTTACTCGGACTTTCATTTTAATAAGTCTAAGCTGACAATGCTAACAAATTTAAAGCGTTTATAAACTCGATTCCTTATATAACAATATTATGAAGATAGATCGTAATATAACAATATTATGAAGATAGCTAGTGAAATTCTAATGGCACCCAATGTGTCCCACATTGGGCGCCATTGAATTTCTTATATGTACCGGCATAATAATGAAATAAAAATTTATCAAATGCTACGGTTCTCTGCGATGACAAAGGTGTCTTAAATTGTTTATTTATGCGTCTGTAGTCTAAGTCTATTTATATTCCACTTTTCTAAACGCAAAGAAGAATAAATATTCTAGCAAAAATACATTAACTTAATTAGCACAGCTTGACTAGATTTAATATTAATTAGACAGTGAGTTATTATATATATTTCTATACAAATAAAAGTATTAATTATGTAAAGTTACCATCGTCTAAAAGCACGACGTGGTCAGGTCCCGCTGGTGCTGTCATTATGTTAAATTCTTCCTCTAGAGTTGGGAATGGAGCGTTCCACCTGAAATATGAATAATTGAATTTACAATGAAGATATTTTTTAGGGAAATTTTATTAACTAGTGTTAATATCTTCATAAATATTAAACTGTTTAATTGTATTGAATAAATCTAATATTTTTAAATTGAAATAATTAAAACTGAGAAAGAAAATATTTTCTTATTAAACGAATGGATGAATGTTAAATATTACTATATGTACCTGGGAGGTGCTCGTGGTGGAGCCCTAGGTGCGTACAGGCCAAGCCCTCCAGGGGGTGAAGTTCCGCCGACTGGCCCATAACTAAACACCTAAAAAATCCCGTAGAATGTCTTAATAAAAAAAATCGATAGCCTACTACTGTAGCTGCTTTACAATTTTTAATTATTTCTTCTTTATTTATTTAAAAATAGTTTATTGTTAGCTCAACAATAATTTTATAAACATAAACCTTTGCATTTTAGTGGTCGGACGGTACCCAAAAAGCATGAGTTCCAAAGATTTAACAATGCGTTACCTGTAGTATATTGCGTTTATTCGCTTCGTTCATTCGCTCATTCCATGCAGTCACTCATTCATACATACATTCAGTACCATAAACACACAAACAGAATCTTGTACGCAAATCGACCACGTGACAGTGACGCGTCACTATCACGGCTGACGGCGAAAGCAGACGTGTTGGACCTGGACATAGACACACTACACAAAACACTTACCTGTTGGGGCTGTGTATGAAAATGATTGAAGTGCGATATGGGGGGATGGCACTCCCTATAGTGGGGGGAGCGGCGGCGTGGCGACGCGGGGGGAGACCGCACCTCCGGGGAGGAGGGGGACCCGCCACCCACACCTACGCCTATTTCACTTGCTAAAAATGTAAAAAAAGTATTCTTTTTAAATTGAAGTAGCAACAGATAGAACCTGAGAACTTAGTGTTAAAACGCATTAAAATACACTTTTCACCATTTTCCGCTGAATTCTTGAGGCAGTGTGTGTTGAGTAGCAGAACTCAACGCCACGCTATGCCTCCTGACCAGAGCTAAGTAACTGGAAATATTATTATTGCATTCCTCATCGCACGCTTATGCTCCTTCCCCACGACTGCCATTATCTTGCATATTAATGCGTATAAATAGTAAATAAAAAAAATATAAAAGAAACAACATTTTAAATTTTATAACTTTAAAAGTGTTATAAATTAGCTTCACGCTATATCCCGTACATAGCAGGGTAGGCAGAGGGAACCTAGTGTTATGAAACTCCATTCCCCGCTTTCTGCCGAATTCTGGAGGCAGTTGTTTTAATTTACATAACAAACAAAATTATCCCCTGTTACATTAAAATTTATTTCATGTTTCCTAAAAAGGCTTTATGTTTGGTGAATACCTTAAAAATGTTAAAAAAATGAAGTCATACCAGTGGATCTAATAATAGTGACAGGCCTAGCCATTGGTGGTAGAGGTGGTGGCGGCAGCATGGAACTGGTAAAGTATGGTGGTTTTGGACTCCTTGATAGACTGTGGACCTGAAAATAACATTCACCACATAAAGGATAGATATTTAAAAAAAAAATGTAAATTGCTATTAAAAATTACCAAAAAGTTAAATTGTGGAAGTAATAGAAAAATTCAAAGCAATACAAGCGATTTAATATGTTATTGGCCAATTTTTCACGTAACTTAATAATGAATGTTAAAAGTAACTTAGAAGTGTAGATTTATGAGCACAAGATTTAAGTACTTTTTACGCATTACTTTAAATTTCTCTATATAAACTGTAACTGAGCACTAATATAGTAATAAATATATTTTATAACCTCACCTGCAACTGCTGTACGTCTGTGGGCGGTTCTTGGCAAACAAACGTGACAAAGTCCCCGAGCGAGTCCTGCGGGACGCCGTCGTACTTCGTACTGGCGTGTTGGCTTGTTAACGCCTCGGATGCTGTTTAGAAATGATTAGCTAACTAATATTATAAGCTTTAAAGAAAAAACGACACTGTCTAACTGTAAGCACGTGCCGTGAGCGTGATTCCCACGAGTGGGAGTGAATTATTTTCATTTCATCGCTCTAGCAACAGACTAAGCGTGACGTTGCGTCACTCCATATGCTACGTCTCTAAAATTGGGTGGTGCGTGAGAAACGGAGTGCCTAAACACTTGATTCCCTCTGCCTACCCAATGGGTGCAGGATACAGTATGAAACGACAAATATTTTTTTACCAGTTGGATGTGTATCCGTAGGGGGAGGATGTTGATAGAAGATTGTGTTGGAAGGCACGAGTGGCGCTTGCGCTGCGCTCAGACCAGCCGAGCTGTGAGGGATACCTGGAAAATATACTATTATAATTACTTTCATACATCGAATTATTGCGGGGAAATTTAAAAAACTGTCTTTTCCTTGCATTCTGCTTAGACAAAGTGTAAATGACTTTGTATAAGCTGATTTCAATAAATATTTAGTGACAGTCTCGATTGTAAGTTGTATTATCACGTGCTGCTATATTTTTGTTTGATCGTATCTACATATCGATATTACACTTTAATATTTACTTTACACCCGTATTAATTTTACGTCTAATTGTAATCGTCAGTTGGGATTCCATTTCCACTCTTGGGAAAACTATTTTTATTTTCTCGGTATAAAGACAGACAGGCGTTCCGCCACTCAACACGCAATGCCTCCAGAATTGGGCAAAACCTGGTGAACTGAGTGTGTTATTACCTGCCCTCTGTCTACCCCGCTATATGCGGGATACAGCGTGAAACTAAAACAAAAAAAAACAATAAACTTATAACAAGTCACTGACCGCAACAATGAAAACATAATAAATGCAATGATTCATAATATAATCTCGCACCGCATTTAGTAAGGGAGCCGTGTCCGCACGCAGCGCGCTCTGAATGCTAAGAAGCCTACTTCATTTGTATAGAGCATACGTTATAATAATGTTACTTGTAAATTGATTTGAACATAGGTTAGTTTTATTTTTATGACATTATTGTGCCATTGAGGTTGGTCTTGAATGACGCAACGTCACTTGTGAAAATACAAATCTATATACTTTTTTTAATATATAATTTGACAAAGCAAAAGCCAACTGGAAAAATATCACAAAAACGCAAAGGACAATCCGAAAGCGTTTATGAGGTATATAATGACAGTGGAGGAAACTGAGGAGATAAATAGTGAACTCCTCCACTGTCGAACAACACTGACGTGAAGCTGAGATACATCAAAATTGTATATAAGTATATCTAATTACATGTTTCTTGGAATGTTTTTTTCAAATTTTAGCATCATATATGATGCTGAATGAAAATGAAAGCCTTCGTAGCACAGTCATATAAACGAACGTAACCCAACCTAAACAATTATATAATTAAAATATATTTAATTCAAATCGATCAATAAATCATATTAATTCTTATTTGATCGACAGTTGTAGGTTCGATTCCTAATCGGGGGGACGAAACAAAACACAACACACTCACTAAAGCACTGCCCGACCAGCATGGCGGAGGGCGTGCCGCGGTCCGCCGGCGGCTCGAAGGGCGCGGGACTGTTATACCCATAGTAAGCGGACTCTAGCTTGATGCCCGAACCGCCCGGAGACTCTGACCCCGTCTCTTGTAGGATTGATGCTGCGAGGAAAATATGACATTACTTGAGGAAGTGAAGTGCTATTGTACACTTACACTTACATAAATAAGTTTGTAACAAATATATTAGTATACTAGCGACCTGCTCGTGGCTTCGCCCGTTTGAACTACATCATTACTAACTTACTAATACGCATTACTTTTGTATAATATCATTTTAAAAACATCAACAAAAAACAATATCTATACCTAACGAGCAGACAAACCGACAAAAATTTGTTTTTTTTCATTGTGTACGATATTAATTGCCACCAGTAATTGTTTTGTTATATATCTTCTGTGTACAAACACCGATTCGTTACCATTTATATATATGTATAGATATAGTTTTTATTTGATTCATATAAATTGTTTAAAACTTTCCAAATTAAATGTTCCAGAAACGATAAGAAAGGATATTTAAAAGTAAAGTCCTTTAGGGCTGCCAACACCCTGACGTTTGTTAAAAATTAATATATTAAATGTAATAAATTTAAAACTTTAAAATAAAAACAGAGCAATTACACACCAAACATGCAAGTGGTCACCACAAAAAAAACAGAAAATCTACTAAAATAATCAAAGAAACTAAAATTCTAGATTTGTGCCTGGGTTGACAACCCTAAACTTAAATTTTACACACGCATACATAAAAAATATTGAAAAAAAACAAACATATTTTACTTTTATAATAGAATAAAAATTATATTGATACTCCATATAAGAATTTGAACACAGCATCGTTATAATTTATGTCGTTATTATTAGTCTAAGAGACGGTTAGGAAATAAATTGACAATTGGGGAGAATGTATATAAAATTAAGAAAGTATATAAAATTGAATAAAGCTCTTGGGCTATATCTAAGAATCAAATGCAACGATCAAATTTATATATGGAATTTTGTAACAATTATATAGAAAATGTAATATAAAATAGAAATCTACAAAAAAATCAAAATAAATTACCTTTAGATAACTTCCATAATTCTTTCGACGAGAAGACACCTGTCGCTAAAATGATATCGTTGCAAATAACACCGTTGTATGGATTATGGGTATATCCTGTAACCCATTCGATATATTATAAAAAAAAACAACATGAAAATTCCATTCCAGGGCAAACAGGATAAGGGAGCTAACTCTAAATAGTAGAAATGTAATGACAATTTAAATGAGACATTTATCGAGACATCAAATTTTCTATGAGGAAAAATAGAACACACATCTAGGAATTGAGCTATTTTCAAAGTGTTTTGTTTAATAAGTTGATAATTGATTACTAGTAAATTAAAATCAACATTTATTTTACTTTTTATCTTTACATAAACAAAAACAATCTTAAAATCTTTTTTTTTTATGTATTAAAACAAATATTTTATTTTGTTTTAGTTAGCAATGCGCCATTTCACAATGTAACCATGAACTAATAAATAATAGAACCCTTTGAAAAAAGCATCAATTGATAAAATTGGTATGTAACTTTTAACAGCTTTATTGTCGCTTTTTATAAATTATCTTATTATTTTCTTTTATTTATTTTGTTACATAAAAGAAAAGAGACAGTTAAGATATAATGAAGAACAGAAAAGCTGTTTAAAGTAACATATTATATAAAAAGAAAATGATTTAAAAAAAATAGTGAAAAAGAGAAGGAACACCGACTGACTACAATACAGACAATAAACACCAAATGTCAACCAACCAGCGTAAAGCATGAGGTGCAAGCGTACACAACCAGTCCAGATGCACAAATCTAAAATGGTGACCACAATTGTGCAAAACCAATCAAAAACTTTTCACTTGTGAACTAAGAATGGTGTTCAATTGACAATGGCAACTAAAAACTAAATAAGTCTTATTGTATTTCAGAAAAAAATATTAATTAAAAATTAAATTATTCTTAAGTATTCATTTATGGTATATATGTATGTGTGTATTACTTAATCTAGTTTTTAGTATATTTTTATGTAATTTTGATACGTGCTTATTTATTTGCAAACCTATGTTTATATAAATTATCATTTCTCGATTGTTCACAACCACTTTATATTGCATGCAGTGTTTATCTTTAAGTGGCAGTACATTAATTGTTTTTAGTTTTTAAGTTAGATTTACTGGAATGTAACAATGTATAAGCCGTTGATAAACTTAATAAAAATAAATAAATAAATATGTACCTATCTCATGTATAACGTAGAGAAGTATGTCGAAAATCATTTTAATTTTTATTTTCACTTTTCTCTCCGCCACGCAATATGCAATAATTAAATAAATAATAATAACTGTAAAGCTTTACAATTCGAAAATATTCCTTTAATACGGTATGGTAATGAAATATTTTGGTTAGTATATGTCAAGTACTGGTTCAATTAGAATTAACTTAGAGATTGAACTTGTGACTTCCAAAACTATAAATAAACAATAATAACTCTAATAAACTTAAAAAGTAAGAAGCACACCCTAAAAATATAATACAGTAAACTAAAAGAATAAATATAATTTACGCTAAATATATATAACTGAAAATGTTAGAGCCAGATTTGTTTTTATAATAACGAAATGCTAGCTTTTGCTAAATATTTTGTACTAGTCGCAACTTTGTTTGCATGGACTTTAGGGCACAAAATGAAAAATCTCCATAATTCCCGTTCCCGCAAGAATATCGAGACTTCCTCTCTTAATACTTCTTTACGCTCACTAACCTTATATATTGAAACATGCTAAACTTCATTTTTTTAGGTCCAGTAATTACCTACGACTATACGTTGAATGTCAGTCACTAAGTTACAGTGACGGAGTTTTATACATACAAATATTGATATTTTTCCACGAATAGAATGGAAAACCACATATTGTTCTCATATTTATTTAAAGTGTTTCATTTTCAGAATATACATTTAGTATATTGAAGAAGAAGAAACTTCTACTAATCGGACTTCCTGTCCTATTAATGTTGTAAATTTGAACATTTTTGTGAAGACTGATGTGAAGAGGAACCCTCTTTCCCGCAAAAAACCTCAACGGATTTATATGAAGCATATAGAACAGAATAACACTTTGTGTACAGATTTAGTATAATTAACTTGAATATGAGAATAACTTTGAGTTTTAACAAAGCGAGTAAGCTTCACACCAAAGGCTAGCATTTCGACACAGAAAACACCATTCTTAGTCAACGGGCACGACACGACACCGACACGAGGTTACCTTTGTTCTTAGCCTCGTGTTCATTCTCTTTGTCCCTAGTGGGGTGTGGCGAGAGAGATCCGCTTAGAATATCTGAAACATATCGGTTATATGTACTAATTTATGTATGTATATCCAATTAATATTATAATGTGATAATTTGTTTGTCTGCTTGTTACACAACTACGTATGAAATGAAATACTGATCTTCTTATCTTATCTAATACTAAAGTCAACGGCAGAAGTTACATAGGCACATCTAAGTATCTAAACAATTGCTTATAGGTAAACAATTAAATTACATAAGAAAAGGCTTTTATTACAAAAAAGTATGAACATAGAAAATAATAATAAGTAGAGAATAATTGAGAATGAGAATTTAAAATTATGAATACTTTCGCCAAAGCGTCCGCGGTCAACAGATTTTCATTATTTTATAAAACTTGAAAGTTTCTCCGCGCGTGCCCCCAACATAGCTAAGCACGATCATGGACTGCGGAATCTGGATGGAACCTGAGCAGTCAATATGTAACTAAGGTGTACAAATTACCTATTGACATTTAACAATCCTTGATAGTAGGTAAGTACTTACCTGTAATGGGAAAATGGGAAAAAATCTTTCAGGTTTTATAAAATAAAGGAGATCTAGCGGCCGCAGACTCTTGCTCTTTTTCTAAATTATGCACAAAAGTGCTCATTAAATATAATAATATGTATATGCAAAATTTAATTATAGGCCATCCAAAACCGATAAATTATACAAATAATAAGACTAGACAGATTTTAAAAGTACAAATACACTATTCATAGCCTTTAACCAATTTAGCAGTTATTTTCAAAAGATGGTAAAAAATATAATATAAAAATTGTAATAATATAAGCGTTGATGATATTTGACATTGGTAACAATATAGTTTTATAAATAAGAAAAAACGATTAACGATGCCCCCTCGAGAAAATAAACGATATTAGTTTCCCATTTCGGCAAGAAAGACATGATGTAACGAGAGAGCTTAGCAACTCCACACGCAGTGTCTTAAATGCCGGACTAAAGTGTTCTCAAGATTCTCTATGCCTATTCTGCCATGCGAGAAAAAACACAATACCGTGTTTTTGTACCGATTAATCAAAAATCATCAACTTCTCCATCAATAATAATTAAAAGCATCATAAGTATAATTGAGCGAGAGACCTGGCAGACCGTCGCTCCCATTACCATAGCTGTTGATGAAGTTGGCGAGGTATAGGTCTAACTCTCGGACCGACACGTTTATGTGGTACGGGTTCACGCAGAGCCCCGGCTGGGTGCATTCCGGGTGCTTCTCTAAGCGTTCACCGTCTGTACTCTCTAATGGTATCGCTTTGAACAGTATCACCATTACCAGATCTAGCCGCCACACCTGTAATTTGAAGGATTCTGTTGTTAATTTTAGTGTTTTTATTGTTTGCTTGACATGTAGGATACAATGACAAAACGTTATAAGCCAAGGTTCCCTCTGGAACATCCCTTCCTGCACATTGCAAGGTAGGCAGAAGAAACTTCAGGAGGAGGAAGTGTTAGGACATTCCGTTTCACACTTATTACATTTATCTATTTATCGTAATACATTTGTTTTAAAACATTCAAATATTGTTTTTAACATTTTTAAAGTGTTATTCCACACTTAGGAAAGAAAAATACTTATTTAGAAAACTTAAGTATAAAAAAATGTTTCGTAGCGAGATTTGACTCCGAAAGTGGAACAAACTTCCATCCTCACAAACTTTTACATTTATTATATTACGAACCACCCACTCATTTACTAATCTAAATTACTTTTTGGTTAAAATAACATTATCATTTTATTAAATACAATATCCATACGCGCAACGCCACGCTTCACCTATTAACATTTATAAGATTAATAAGAAGGACTCACTTTATCAGCTTGTCTTAAACAGTCTATCCTCCTCATCTTCCCCTTCTGGTCTGGGTTCGACAGCACGCACACCGCCGGCCTCTTCCCCGTTATACTGAGCACAAAGTCCTCTCGGCAGTCCTGCGTGATGTCCTTGCGTAGCTTCCCGAGCAACCGTGACGCCCATTTCTGTTTCACTTCTGCTTTTTCGTTCTGGAATTTATATTACATGTTTTAAAATTAACATTGCGTCAAATATATTTTTATATATTTTTGAAAAAATTATACAATCTCCACGCAGCCTATAAAGATGCTAGCAACAAAAAATAAATTGTAACAAGTATATAAGAATTTTGACGTAGTTCGTTAAGAGCGTATACAAGGCTGTAATTGACCAGAGCGCTAGCACGCTATCCGAGAGGTGCGGGTTCAAGTCCCGCTACGTTCAAATTTTATACGTCTCCTAAAATATTTTTAACCTACTAATGATGGACGCGCAGAAAATTAATCTACTTAGAAAATTTACTACACAAAATCCAGTACATAGAAGGTTGTATGGGAATTTTCATTAAAATCACATACGAGTATGACACGTGAAGCCTTCAATTAGTTTAAGTAATTAATCAACATGTTATTCATGCATGTACACTAATTTAACAGTCCATTCGTTAGGAGCACCAGCTTAGCTGACGGCTAAGCTTTTAATCCGTATAGGAAACTACACACCGATAATTGGTCGATTTTAAAACAATTATATTGGAGTATCTATAGAGCCGGAAGTATAGAATGGAGATCGGAAAGGTATTAATGTGAACGTAGTATGTGAATGGTAGGTTTCCAGGTTCCCTCTGCCTACTCTGTTATGTACGGGGTAAATCGTGAAGCTACAAAAAAAAACTATAAAAGCCGTCGTGACGCAGTGAGGCATGTAAATGCGACATTTGTTGTTTCAATCCTTGCATGGGATTATATTTAAATGATATTGTTTTCTTCACTTAGGTACACACAGTTCAGCATTGCATTCCGCACAAAGGAAATATTTGAAAATTGAGCGAAATGAGGTTATTTAACTTTGATATTGTTAGTCTTAACACTAGGTAGAGAGATACTTCTCTACCTAGTGAGGTAGACACAGAGGAAGCCTAGTGTTAAAACACTCCGATCCCTAATTTCTGCCGGATTTTGGAGGCATTGCGTATTGAATGGCAGAACTCAACGCCGCGCTTTGTATGTACGCCAGAGCGAAGAAATGAAAATATAAATTTAAATTAATATTAAAATATAACATCTTCTTTGATTTGAAGTTATTTTTTTATTGTCTTTTTTAATGAATTGACATATCATTTTCCACTAAATAATTAAAAAATATACTTATTTGACATAAAAATACACATACATATATATATATATTCCTTGGAATAAAAACACATAAACCATGGCCGAAATGATTTACACTGCAGATAAACCAAAGATCTACATTTTAAGCTGCAAAATTACCAAAATATATCCATTATTTTATTCGTAGCAAACCAGATAAAAAAATATTTGTTACTTTCCGCCCAAATTATATGAGTATGAGTAGTGAAACACCGTGCAAAAGCAAAAGACCGTGCAAAGTGGAGTAGGTTGAGTAGGAGGGCAGACCCTGGCAATAGCCGGGATTAATGCCAGGAGGAAGAAGAAGAAGAAGAGTAGTGAAACTCAATGCCGCGATTGAATAATTAAAATACAATCATTCCCCATATTGGGATCAAACCCACAACCAACTCAACATCACGACTCCACCTATAACGACCTTTTCCTTGAAATGTCTAAACTGTTCAATTCAAAACAAACAGAATTTAAAACAGAACGTAAAATTCAACACTAATTTTCCGAATTAGCTTTAAATCATGAGTTGCTACGTAGGAATAGTACATTCAACGAATATCTTCACCGATAGACGCATTGCGACTGCCTGGAAATGCAGACATCTTTGTTTTGTACCTTCCGCATCGGGAATCTGTTAACTCGTGTTTTTATTGAAAATATTTAAAATACTGTCCTTGTTTTTAAAATGCATTTTATTTTGTAAAATTATGTTTATTTGTATCTATTTACTTTAGTTCAGCCACTCAACGCACTGTCTAGAAAATTCGGTGGAAAATGGGGAAAGGAGTGTCTTAATACGAGGCTTTTTCTGCCCGCCCAGCTTTGTGCGGGTTACGGCGTGAAGCTAATAAAAAAAGTACTTCATATTTTGTGCTCATAAGACTCATTCAACGCTTGCCATGGGGTAGGTGTGCTATATCGAAACGTGGTGTAATACAACCTATAGGCTATAACCAGTAGTACCTGAGATTAGCAAGTTCAACGAAACCAAATGTTTTCTTTTTTGTTTCACATTGTATCCCTAGTGTTAACACACTCGGTTCCCATTAAAAATAAAGACTTAATGAAAATAAAGACTTTCCGTCAAAGACTCGAGCCATTGTGTGTTGAATTGCGGAACTCAAAGCTGCGCTTTGCCTGGTTACCCCGAGTGTGAATCGAACCCACAATCTGTCGTGTTTACAATTGCAATTAGGTACCCCTACGCCACTACTGGCTTCAAAATGGCCTGAAAATATCTTACTAAACACTACATATATAACATTTTCACTTCCAATGTCTAGTAACAATACAAAACTCGGCGTTTAGTTCCGAAATGTCTAGAAAATTGGGCAGTTCATGGAAAACAGAACGTGCAGATATCAGAAGACCAAATTCACTTTGCCTATCCCGATATGTATTGCGTGAAGCTACATCCCCTTGTTAAAGGCTAAGCTAAGATGTTATTATCCCTCACTATCCTACTTCTCTTGTAACCATTGTTCAGACACAAATCAATAAGAATGGTCCGAGACGAATATGTATGAGTTTATCCAAAAAGTTTCAGTGCGTACAGTTTCGGCTAACAAATATTACTTCCTTATATAATGTTGGTTATGTTTTATATAAATCACTCTATCTATACTTCTCTACTAATATAATGAAACTGATGAGTTTGTTTGGTTGAACGCGTTAATCTCAGGAACTATTGGTTTGAATTTAAAAATTGTATTTGTTGAGATTTAGGGTATACTTGGGTATAATGTAATAGTTTTAATATAACCCACTATACCAGCAGCCAGAGTTACTGCGAACACATAGAAATATGTCAAATATCTTTAAAGTTATTAGACAATAATTACACGTTATTATACTACCGTTTGAAGACAAAGGCGGAAAGTGGGGAAAGTGTTTTAATGGAAAGGAACGGAGTGTCTTAACACTGGTTCCCTCTGCCTACCCTTCTATGTGCAGGATATAGCGTAGATTCACGCTAGATTAACATTATAATTGGTCTTGTATATTATTCTTCATTATTAATAATAGTTATTAACGCACTAACAATATTGACGAAAACCAATTCAATATGGCCTTCAACATTCATACTCTGGATTAAAAGGCGTGAAATATTTTTTCACGAGTACATTTTTATTTTCAAATCTAAAATATATGTAAATATAGCACTAAAAATATGTAAAATTTTGACATTTTAAAAGGCAAAAAGAGTTTCAACGGAGCACGCATGTCCGGCAAATTCATTTTCTGAGCGTGGCGCATAACTGTTATAATACAAAGCTTTGCATTCTCTACCAAACAAAAATTGCAAATGTGACCACTGTTTGTGTGTATGTAATATTTCTATTTCATAATAAATGTCGTGGATAGGACCCCCCAAAAGCGTACTCGAAAGAGCACGTTTCATTTTTATTAACAACTAGCCATCGTTCGCAACTTTGTTTATGTGGACTTTAAGACGTAAAATGGAGAATCTCGTTTGTTTCCTGTCCTCGTAACATTTTCCTCAGTTGGTCGTGATCCCCTATATTACTCTGAATATTAAGCCCCTTATCACCCTAAATTATTAAATAGTCCCTAAGGCCAACTTACCTTCATGCCTACTTTCAATTTTCTATGTCCAGTAGTTATCCGTTGTCTGTCTGTTTATCAAATGGTAACCGCTCTTCAGTTACTTTTTGTATAGAAAACAATTTGAAAGTATTATTTCGGCCAAGTTATATTTTATTTAGATAATATTATTATATTTGTTAAATGTGCCCAAGCTCAACGCTTCGTCCTTAGCGGGGTACCCAATGGAGTGATGAATAAAAAATTAAAATATTTCAATTGTTATGTATTTAATAATAATATTTAGCGAAATTTAAAGTCAAATAAAAATAATATTTACCTGTAATTCATACTTTGTGTGTCGCTCCTCCTCAAGACTCATCCGTTTCTCGTGTTTTTTGTAATATTTCCTTTTGGCCGCTTGTAAATTGAACCACGTGTACGAAAAGGACTTTACAAAAGGCATCAGGGCCTCTATGAACGGATGGAACTCGTCCTGTAAACATTCAAATTATCGAAAACATTTTAAATGATTTTTTGCACCATTTAAAACATTGGCGCCCAGCGTGGGACTCTTTTAAAAATATATATTGCAATAATATGTTTCTTGAGAATCACACAATTCTCCATTGGATTTGACCATTTTATTTCTATTTTCATGAAGTTATTAATAACAAATGGTTATAAATATACATTTACAGCTATTATTCTTGCACTCGAACATTATTTACATCCAAAGCATTCATAAAGTAAGTAACATAAATCATCAGAGGCATTGCTAAGTCCATTATGTGACGATAAATTGGTACTTTATTGGTATTCTAAGACGGATAATAATTTATTATGTAAAAAGAACAGAGAAATGATAAGCTCTAAAGAACAATATGTGGCTGAGTCTAATATTGTTATGGCTATTAGGTACTATCGAGATAACGCGTTCGCATCCTATTTATTGCATTATTTAAATCTATAGTAAAACTGCACTTGAAGCTATCGTGGATTCGATACCCATTTGGTAGAATGAAACATTTTTATTCGGTCGCACTGGTAAATAGATAAAGCGCGTAGTTGAGTTTCGCCAAAACCATTCTCAACACAGACAAGCGAAAGAGAATCAAATCACTTATCTGTAAGTTCTCTCTGCCTACTTCGCTAAATAAAAAATGTTCATATTCAAATGAGACGTGAAGTCAGACTAGGAAGTTCGACGTAGGGTTTCCCATCAGTACATTGTACATTGTTTCGATTACTAAGCTTTTCAATATAAATAAAACAATGCCGATGTCTATCTATAAACGTTGAAGCACCGTGTTTCACAATTCTTCTTGGAATTTTTCAGACTAAGCGTCGCTTTGATTTTGAAAAGTCTAATGCTTGTAGGTTATTTTTACTTTCATGCTGTAAACCGGAAATAGAAAGGTGGGCAGAGAGATCGTAGTGTTATAAGTCACTCTATTTCGTACTGTCCGTCAATTTTTCAAAACATTACGCGTTGAGTGGTAGAGCTCAAAGCCGTGCTTTATCCTGTTACCAGAGTGAAGAAATTTAAATAATTCATACCCTCGAATGGTAATCACATCCATAGCCGTCGTGTTGGTACAACTATAACCCTAACAATTAATATATAAATTGGCCAAAATTATAATCAAGTAAGGCCGTATGTCAACCTAACATAAAATGAAGCATATGCCAGAAGTTCTAAGAACCCCTCACGTACCGTATCAACTCCGTTGGAGCAATAAATAAACTCTTAAATCACATTTATATGACACGATCTCACAGTGAAGTGGACAAATATAGAAATAGAAATGTTAAAATAGTTTTCAGTTTTTAATCATAAGTATCGTAGAGCTGTCCTGGCACAGCTGAGGCGCGTATATAATGAAAAAGTGGGTTCAAATATCACATTAGGATATTTTTTTCTTAATGTAAGAGGCCGGCGTGGTGTAGTGGTACTGTTTCGATGGAAGTGCAACGGTGGTGGGTTCGTATCCTTAAACAACGTTCCGAGCTTTATGTGGAGAGGATGTCAAAGATGTTTTCCAGCTACAATCTCAAAAATATCTAAATACAAGAAAAGTTTAACAATACCAAAAACCCTTAATATTAAAAGAAACTATGAAAATATTTCAAGATAATATTAATTGTAGAGAACTTTTTATTCTAGAAGACACTTGCACGTCAAGAACGCCGTAATCAAAAGAGTAGAAGAGAACTTGGAACATTTTCATTTTATTTTGTAAATTTAATTAAGCAGTACCTACTAAAAATGTACAAGTAAATCATCATGTGCCACACACACACACACACACACATATGTATATAAAAATTGAAACTAATCATGTATTCATCGTGTAGGGACGCTATTGTTGTTTGATTCATAACATAATGTATGCAAATATGTCGACTTGATTTATACGGAATTTGCTTTAAAAGCAAAAATATTTGTAACTGTAAAAAAATCGTAAAACGTATTATTTGTATTGTTTGTCATTCAATGACTGAGGAGAATAAATTCTCGGAAAGAGGCGTTGCATTCAGAGAAGTGCACGTTGAGGTCGTGTGAGAACATTAACATATATGTTTAAGGATTTGATTGAATTATACGTGTACATGTATGGGTGGAGGTTCGATGAGCTCATTACAATGTAATTTTATCGTTTTTTATTTAGTTTTAGGCTGTATTCAGCATATAGCAGGGTAGGCTGGTAACCTAGTATTTGGGCATTCTGTTATCATTAAGACGCTTTCAGCTAAATCCTGGTGTCATTGCGTGTTGAGTGGTGTAACAAGTAAATTTATATTAATTTTCTTACATAAAATTTCTTACATAAAAATTATTTTATCAATTAATTCAAAATTTTATAACAAGGGAAGCTCTCACAGTTTGTTTGAATATTTAAAAAAAAAAGTTAAACACTTAAACACAACCAAATGGAAGGTCAATATGACAAATTGTCATAAAACCACCAAATCCCATATAACTTCAATAAACGTTTACTACAACACCCACACAATCCTCGTACATCAATGAGATATGGAAAATACCAAACGTTCCAAGTATAAACAAAAGTCCAGTCAAAACATCGGGTAGAGTTGGCGAGGACGCTAGACGTGCCGCCGCCCTGCCAAGGAGTGTTGGCACCTGATGCCACGTGGCAAAGTTGCCAGTAAGTTGACCATATGGCAGGGTGATTGGACTGGGTTAATAGGTGAATGTGAGGAGTGAAGTTCAAAGAAATCATTAGCTCTGTAGCTAGATCAAAGTCAAATAATTTTAGTCAAAATAATAATGATCCTTAATTTTTTGAAGGTGACATGTTTCTGTCATCGGTTCACGAAAGTGATTGTATACCTCAGACCTGATAAGAACCGGTGCAAGAAACTCAACGTTAACTTTTGTCTACACAATTGTAACTAATGAAACATAAGTGTGGATTTATTTCATGTTTAGCTTATATAATATAAACATGTCTAATACCAAAAGTATATAAATACAATGAACTTTTCAAATTAATTTAAAAAATCTTAAGGAACAACTTTCAATTTTTTGTTAAGGACTGTGCCAAGAAAAAAGATCCTGTATGTAAACTGTTGAAGTTAACGGAGAGTGAAAGAACGAATTGACTTTTTTCTCCTTTTACGAAACAGAACACCTCCAAATGATCAAATACTAAAGTTACTCAAAAATCTATACGAAATCGCTAGAAATCTGAGTTGTACATAGGAAATTATAATAAATCATAAACTTCCTTTTCGCTCAATGAAAACACGAGGCGAAGATTTATTTGAAAATACAAACACACGTCACATTAAATACGATGCGTCGTAATAGGAAAGGTGCAAGCTTGTAGGAGGAACATATTCTAAACAGAACTTGGCAACTTCTAAATATAACTCTAAACGCATATTGGAGAAGAATTATGAAATTTTAGTCATTTTTGACGTATTGTTTATTCGTATGTAATTCAGCACTTTTCGCTTGTTTGTTCTTTTGATAAGAGAATTTTGTATTTTCAAATTAAATTGTGTATTTAAATTTTTATATGGACCTGTTTTATTTTTGAAGTAATACGAATGAAACTTTGGAAGACTAACTAACTTATAAGAACTAGCGAGGCCAGTCGTGGACCATTTGAATTCCGCTACTCAAGACGCAATAACTTCAGAATTCAGCAGAAAGTGGTGAACGGAAGTGTCTCGATACTAGGTTGCCTCTGCCTAACCTGCCATGTGCGGAATAAAGTGCGAAGCTAAAAAACTAAAACTCGTAAGAACATTACTATAGATAAATTACTTTTGCATATATAAATATGCAAAAGATAAAATTAACTTTCTAGATAACTCACACCATCCATTATCAACCATTTATTTAGGCTCAAAAAAGTAAAAATCGATCTAATACAATAAACTAGGAAGTAAAGCTCGTGAAGTTAAATAAAGTACTGAATTGATACATTATCGAATGAAAGGTACCTTAAGAAAAGTGAGTGACAATTATTGTAGGAATAAACAATAATACTTTTGTCAAGTCATTGTTAACGGTATACGACATCTTGACGTTCCTCGACGCCAATGTGTAATTCCATAAGAAATGATTCATTCAACTGACGTTGCTCAATGATTTAAGGAAATTGGTATCTTGGTTTTTAATTGTAGAGAGTAGAGGAAAGAACCTGTTGCTTCTCCGTTCCTCAGTGTCTAATTTTTTAAGTAATTGTATGTTGTGTTTTGTTATCAAAGCAAGGAAAGGCCAATAATTAATTTTCTCGAGTAACTCTGCTTAAATATCATTTATATACATATAACATAGGTACTGAATTAAAACAAAAAAGTGATGTAAATTTTTGATCATATGTAAAATAAAAAACATTAATTAGAACGGAAACATGCTCTGCTTTGTCACAAGGCGCAATCGAAAGTTATTTTCCCAATGTGAGGTTACAAAGTAGTATCGCTAGATTGTTTGTAAACTAACGATAAAATCCCTTACCGCCGTTCCGTACTATTAGGAAAACTTCCAAACGCCACTGCCAAAACTCTGGAGTGCGTTCACCCTGAACATTTTGGCGGCAAATCGCGATTCCTTCATTATTTTTTCATCTGAATCGAATTTATTTTATAGATATTGGCGCTGGTTCGCTGGGGATGCCCGTTGGACTTGGCCATGGTACCGCTTGGCGTTCCTAACTAGGTCGACGACGTCACGGGAGCTTTAGCCAAAATTACGCCTCACTTCCTAGTGAGAGACCGTCGTGGCGCAGTGAGGCAGCGTGAGACATAAGTGTGACGGTTGTAATTTATTTACATTTTTCTAATGTACACGGTAGACGTTGCAGCTTTAAGCTTCGCCACACAACACGCAGGATAGGCAGAAGGAACCTATAAACCTGGAAACCTAGTGTTAAGACATTCCGTTCTTATTACCGTTTCCCAGTTTCCACTGAATTCTGGACGCAAATTTGTGGATTTTTTTTTTTTGACTTAAAGCCACGAGGCTCTCCGGCTCAACAGGTCTGCCGCTTTGTGGACAGGACACGTAATTCTACAATAA
This sequence comes from Heliconius nattereri, assembly GCA_013403645.1. Lineage (NCBI taxonomy): Eukaryota > Metazoa > Arthropoda > Insecta > Lepidoptera > Nymphalidae > Heliconius > Heliconius nattereri. The sequence goes on along the minus strand of JAAIXI010000257.1, from coordinate 841,263 downwards.
ATCCCCATTGTTGTAAACTGAATGCAAAATTCGATTATATGCATTTAGGTAGTTAACCTGCACGCATCGAGAATGCAAATTGCATCGAGCTTTTGAACGAGGAATTTCTATAAAGGCACAAATCTAATGTATGTACTAATGTATCTAACTGTCTATGTACTTGTATATGGAAAATGGTGGTATTTTGCTTAGGGTTTTATAATGTGCCAACATTCCGTGCTAAATGACGGCAGGAAGAAGGATTTGTTTGTTACTGGCAATTGACTTTAATTTAAATTTTAATGTAGAGGAACAAATTTGATATAAATATCACTATAAATATTAATAGCTTATATATTCAATTCATTATATAGCTCAAGATAATCTTGCGACGTTACCGAAAACTTAGTACGTCATAAGTGACTCATTTCCACTATTAATATCCATAAACAATCTTCCTAATAAAATTCGAATTTTGGTTAAAGTATTAACATTAGCACCAATCCTAAATATTTTTTACTGATATCGATGATTTACAAAACAATGTTCAACACATCAATTTAGAGCTAAGGCATAAAATCTTAATTTTTCGGCATTTTCAATCCGGGTCGCAGTCAAAGGTACCACATATTGAAAATACAAAAACGTACGCCCTGAAAGAATACCAACTTTACGACATCGTAAACACAGTCCGTTGTAAAAAACACATCGAAAACCAATCCGCTTGCTGACCATCAAAGAGCTTTTGCGCAATGAACACGTGGACGACCTTCATTTTATTTTTTTATAAGTATATTTAACAAAAAGCAATAGAAAATTATATAGCTATACGAGACAAACCCATGGTATGTTTTATTTTAAAAATATTTTTCGCTCTGCTTAAATAATTTCGTCCACACAATTTATAAGAAATAGTTCGTAAATAAAGAAATATTACAACGAAAAAGTAAGAGACTATGATAATGATAAAAAATATAATAAACGTTAGGTAATTTACGCCGGGCTATAAAATGGAAAATTTCGAATTATTATTTTTCGTACCAGTTCAAATTTCAGCCTTCTGCGCACAACAGCACATGCACGGCGTTGAGTTCCGCCACTCAACACGCAATGCTTCCAGAATTCGTTGGAAAATGGGGAGCGGAGTGTCTTAACAGTACTAGATTTTATAGAAGTGATAGACGGAATATCTCACGATAAAAAATTAATATAATTAAATGTAAATATTAAATATCTCATTTCCTCAAGTGAAGTGAAATAAAAAAATAATTTGATAATAATAAATTTTGAAGATTCAACACACAACCATCTCGTTGACAGTCAAACACTCTACCACTGCGCTACGGTGGCCCCAACAACTATATTACAGTATTATATAGTTTCACTAACAAGTTGAAGACCAACAGCAGCTGAACGGTTTGCGCAGAAATAGAAAATAGTTTCAAGAACTAAACGCACCGTTCTAGTTATAGCGGATATATTTATTGGTAGTGACTAATCTCATTTTATTTGATCATTACAATCAATGCTGTATTTTTTCGTCAATTTTTGACAAAAAAAATAATAAATATAATGGAAAATTAATAAAGATAACCTAAAAATATTTAATTATTACATTTTTTTGTTGTTACACTTGAATTAAGTTTTAAAAGAAATAAATAATATATATCATTGTTGAAATAATAATAAGTATTATAATAAGTGTTTTAAGTTTAGATTAATCGCTTTTACTTCGACCACAAACCATTATGCACTCGAGTCAACCTTTCTCAAAAGCGCTGGCTATCAAATAACATTACTATTTGATATGTGTTCAACTAAAATGTATCTTCTCTAGACAGACGTGCTTATTAAACTATATTAAATTTACATCATAATAATATATTTAAGATACAATCATAGCGCAGGTGAAAACAGTCTGTCTGTATTATGCGTCAATTGCGAAAACTGACAATATTTTATTAAAAGATTTTTTATATCAAAGTTTTCAATTACTACTACAATCTTATAAAATGTGTAATGGAACATAATGAATAATGGAAATACCTACTAGATTCTTTTACCCTGGATAAAAAGGAAACATTTTAAAAAAATTACACATTATAATTTGGCTATCAGTTTTAATTTAGGGCTTTTATTGTAAACAAATTGAGCCAATATTATATATACTGGAATAAAGTACTTGTATAAATTTTAAAATTGATATACTATGTATATTGCAAAAAAAAATACAATTTATTTCTTAGATCACAATTTTTAATTTTGACCAAATTTTTCTTTTGTGCCCTAATCAAAAAACTGCATTTATTAGCTTAATATGCTCTAAAAAGTAAAAACTCTCCATTTTCTATCTTTCACCAACTTAATAACCACAGCGATAATTAAAAAAATTAAACACCACACACCCACAGATACCTAAACTTATCACATTACTTTTAAATAAATTATAACAAATTTATATAAGGCACTGATAATTATATAAACGATATAATAAAATATTAAGATGAATACCTATTATAGTGAAATATGTAGGCAAATCGAAGTAGAAACGACTATAAAAGCCACATGTTTAGAAATCACTTTATACATTGTCTGCTAAATCAAAGGCCAATCTATTTCCGATGCAGCTCAAGTCATATAAATAAGACCACCACTTGTATATAATCTCCGGTATTTTGCGGGGTAGGCATAGAATAGAGTACTTAGTGACACAGCACTCTGTTTTTTTGATTTGCCACTTAAATATGACTATTAAACTTATTATTACATATGTAACTAATTATTACCAAAAGTAAATAATTGAATATAGATTTATGTAGATACTGTGTGACTGTTTTAAGAATCGTAGTTACTGATAAGAATTTACAAAATAACTTTTAAAATAATTCAGCTCTTATATATACTTTATTGCACTTAAAAAATTACATAGTAAAACAAAATTGTAAAATTCGTTAACAATGGTGGGCTTATTTCTAAAAGAAATCTCTTCCAGCCAACCAAAAGAAGTGGATATGACTGTCCAACAGCGGGAAGAGATTACAGTGCAGTTTTAAAACAAAGAGAAAAATAAATAAGAAATTAAAAATTATAATAATAATAAAGAAGACACATAATGATTCCAATACATAAATAGCTACAGATACATCTAAAGTTTGTAATTAAATATTAGATAAATTTATAATAGCAATTACATACATTCTAAATTTATGATAATAAAAAAGTATACATAAATAAAAAATTTATACTTACATACATACAAACATACTTACATATATATATATATATATATACAAACAAGTGAAGTGCGGTTGTCTTACACACGAAAAAAAAATAAAAAGCTGTCTGAATCCAGTGAATTAATTGTTCACAGTAGTGAGTAAATGTTTCTTAATTATTTATTAAAAAAAATAATTATTAAAAAATCAGCTTCACGCAGCGGGGTAGGCAGAGGGAACCTAATGTTTAGACACTCTATTCCCCACTTTCCACTGAACTCTGGAAGCATTGCGTGTTGAGTGGAGAAACTCAACGCCGCGCTTTAACACTCAACACGCAGTGGCATCAGAATTCAGCAGTTCAGCTCAAGATTAGGAATTGCCAGGTAAGCAATAAAACGTTTGGTTTGCTAAATTTCGAAAAATAGAATAAGCTGCAATATAATCGTTGTTTATAGTTCTTGTGTAGCGTTTATCCTAAACGCTTATTTGCGTTTTAAGGGCAATAAATAGCCCGTGGTCACGATACGCACCGTAAGCATGAATAATACAATTCTTTTATTCTATCGCGAATCTAAAACGCTGTATGTATGACCGCAAACATGCACTCAGCGACCTTCCTCGCAAGAGCTTAGGTATATCAGCGCTACAACTCTAATGCAACGGGATTGATATTATATTTATACATACTAAGTGTAAGTTTCAATACGTTTCATAGTGTTTTAGGCATATCCGTATGTATATGTAATAAATATATATGTACATATATTTCCGTTACTGAGTGACTGTAACGGAAAGGTGTGTAGAGCACTGAAATTTGGCATGTAGACCCTACATGCATGATGACCCCTTAGAAAAGGTAAAGGAGCCTTGAAAGAGTATTTCCCATAAGTTTCATGAGATGGGAAAAATAGGACTTTAATCACTTTTAATCGATTTTAAATAAAAATTATCAGCTTCACGCGGTATACCGAACACAGAAGGGTAGGCAGAGGGAATCTAGTGCTAAAACTCTCCGTTCCCCACTTTCCGCCGAATTCTGACATTGAGACATTGCATGTTGAGTGGCGGGACTCAACGTCTGAATTTGGTATTATAATAGAAAAACATTTACAAAATACACTTTATTCGTTGTTGAGTTGAGGAAGTTCGAAGGCAAAGCGATTTTTTCTTCCGCCCTATCGACACAAAAACTCGAAAACCGAAGTCTGGTTAAAAGTGGAAAACAAAGTGTTCCCTATGCTCACCTTTCTATGCGAAAAAAATGTGAAGGCACTTTTCTTGCAGAAAAAAATGTTCAAGAAAATTTGCTTACTCTGTGCATTCGCTGAGCTTATGGGTGCTCGATTTCACCTTGGGAAATTATTTTATTTCAATTTAGTTTTTCCGATCGCACTAAACGGAATGCAATGTTGGTTTCAGTAATGCAATATCTCTAAAATACACGGAAGAAAATGGATTGATGTAGGTCAGTTACTAGAACTGCTTTGCATGATGCGAGAATTTCATATAGATTAAATATACATAAAAATGCTAGGTTTTTTTATCTGTAATTAGCTAAATTATAAAAAATACATTAAAATTACAAATTAAATTTATATTTATATAATATTCAACATATTCTGCAAAAAATATTCAAATGTCATGTGAGTTATAAAATCAATTTTAAAAACAGCGGGAGAAAATATATAATGATAATATAAGTAAAAAAAGACCTACGAGTATAGCTCTCCCTGTAGTTCTATAATCATAATAGATCTACAGATTATATAAGCTCGAGAAGAATACTAAACTAAATGAGCTTACCTGTTGGTACACACTCACTAAAATATATTATATATTTTACTATAAATTATTTCATTTACAAAATTAATAAAAAAATATATCTCTTATTTAAAAAAATATCAGAGTAATGGGCAAGAGTAACCGAAAAAAAAAAGAAAAATTACAAAATTCTTAGCGTTAAGCCCGCCTATTGTACATTTATTTTATTTTTTGTGCAATAAAGAATATAAAAAAAAAAAAAAATATACATTTACCAGAAAATATAAATATCACACAAATTTTTCGGCATGTTATGACATCTGACATTTCACTACCAACCTAATAACAAAAAAAACCGCCAAAACAAACGTCAAAACTGTGCACAGAGTATAAAAGATAAAATCTGCTTTCAAGAAGCGACAGCGATCGCATTAAAACACATCAGGTTTATTAGAATTCCTCTCCGTGTATGTACGTACGTGCCTCCTAGCATACATCAGTAACCCAAGACATCCGGGAACCGCAGTTAAACTTTGTATGAACGTAAAGTGTCCGGGTGCTAAAGTTACTGGTTAAGTAATTTAACTGCCAAATAGATTGTTCGGGATTAAATTAATCTCGTGTGGAAATTTTGAGAAAAATATATATCTTGAAAAATTAATATAGAATGTATAACAAAGTATTTATTTTAAATAAGCCTCGACTTGTTTTTATAAATACTCGTTGAATAGCAATAGTGATTTTAAGAAACTTTAAAAACTCCAAAGCTTAATTTAATTTAACTTTCCCATGTATAATGTATTAAATAATTTAATATTTACGACCCGTCAAGAACTTAGCGAAGATCGTATAACGTGGTCACTAGGAAATTGCATCGGGACATGTGAGTCATTCCATGTTGTACAAACTCTTAGATTATTTGGCAACTACCGAAATGAAGTCTGAAGGTTGAGAAAAAATTAAAAAGTTTTATATTTAATCAAAAGAAAAGTCTACGACTTGTCAGTGTACCGAAAATATTTTTTCGGCTGTTGATGAACTGATTGCCAATATATTTTTTTTATGTTTAATAATATTTTTTCAAAATATTGTATGAGTACAAATAAACTTTTAATTTCTTCAACTTTTAATTTATCTTACGTTAGCTTTTACGCAGCTACGTAACATTAATAAAAATATATTAAAATGAGCGAGCAATCGTTCCGGAATGAGTTAGAATCTGAGTCTAAATACAATGGTGGTGGCTTCTGACTAAAAATAGGGGAAGCTAACTAACAAAATAATTAAATAAAATAACAATTCCTCGACTGGTAAGCGAACCTACAACTTGTCGTGTTTACAGTCACACGTTTTTTCCACTGCACCCCGATTGGCCTCAACCCATAATAATTTTTCAAAAAAGATATACTCGTATCAAAAGTCCAAATACGTAGTAAATTAAACTTAAATGTCCAATCTGCATTAGCCGATGAGGAAAAACAAAAGCTCAAATATAAGTAAGCTTAAGCTAAAGCTTCTTTACTTAAGTAAGTGGAAACTTAGACCGTCTAATGGGACATCAGTTACGTTTGACTGAAGAAGTATAATGAGCTTCACTGGTATAAAATTTATTTATTTTTTTATACATATAATAATTTTATATATATGTTTTTTTATTTTATATATATGTATAGCTAACTGTCACCCGTATTTATATGTAACGTTTTAATCCGTTTCCATAGGAATATTGAAAAATCTACACTTAGTTCTCCCCTACACTCCCCAAGGAACCTGCAACATCGTGACCATCGTCAACTGCCAAAACTAAGCAACGTTGAACCCAGAAGAGTTTTTAATAAATAAATATATAATACAGATTTTAAATTTTGGATAAAGTAGATTATAACATTCCCTAGCTACGATAGTAATTACTTTCCTATTAAAAATAATAACATTTTCTTAATTCTTATAGCATCACGTTGTATCCTATATAATTTTTATATGTTTTATATATCGATTATGAGGCCATTGTAGCGCAGCATCTGGTTGTAATCATGGTGTATTGTGAGTTCGATTCCTACGAGGGCGAACGAGTTATTTTCATATCATCCCTCAAGTAAAAAAGCATTGTGCAGGCAGGTAGGTGGGTGGAGAACGGAATGTCTTAACATTACCCTCGATCGATCCTATCCTCCGTCTATCCTGCTACATGCGGGATACAGCGTGAAACTATAACATGACAAATCTGAAAAAATAGTAGCTGTTAAAGAAACATAAAAACAGAAAATATATGCATATAGTGAACAAAAACCGCGATTAATAGATTGAATATTCTTCTAAACATCGATCAACAAAGTTAATTGTTAGTAAAATCGTTTCTGACTCTGTAATCCCTTGATCCGCTTAGTCTACTAACGTGCTACGAGAGCTCAGTTGCGTTGTATTTTCATATTGGAGGCAAAAATATTTTGTTTGTTCTACAATTTCGTAAATATATATGTAATGAATGTAGTTTAATTCTTAATTAATTATAATATTACTTCTGGTCTCCTGTAATTATGTTTTTGTGAACTATAAAGTGTAAAATTCCGTGTTTTCCCATTTCCGTATTCCATACTCTCCTGAAAAACTTACATGCGAAATAGAGAACTTACAATATAAATAAAGGAAAAAATCGTAAAATGAAAATATAGGTATTTCATAGAAAAAATGTATGTATATTTGCAGTTCATTGCTGTGAGTGCATGTGCCCACACACACTTAAGTTTGTCAACTTTTATATGTTGTATTTCCCATAGTAGGCCAAAATCTTGTAATTGGTACGGAAGCCTCGGTAGATGATTCCGACTCGCATTTAACCAGTTTTATTGTTTTACATATATCTTTAGGCAAAAGATATTAATATTATAATAAAAAGTACCAATAACAAAGAAAGTGCCAATTCCATCATCAACATATCCCTCATTTGTTGCAATAATGACGTATTTGCTGAAAAATCGCTAGGGACTAAATCAAAGTTTGTAAATAATCTTAGTGCATATACTCGTATTAACATAAACCTATTATTGCAGCAAATAAGCAATATTCTATGAACCGCTATACAAAAACGCGGATCAACAAATCCTGCAGTTTGGTATTCCCCCCGCGTCGCGCAAGGTGAGGCGAGGACGATGCACCGCGCTCACATTCTAACCACGACCAGCATTTTTTCCTCGACAATACGCGCACCAGCTCGCCGCGTTGTATAATAAATGTTATGTTAATATTATTGCTATTGTTCAACAGTGTGTCATTGCGTAATGATGTGACGTTTTTCGCGATACAGGTTGGTTTGGGTCGTCCGTCGGTATAAGGCTCAGCGCTGTGTTTTAGGGTTAAGGAACCTTTTTTCTAGATAAGACCGATTTCTGCCTAAGTTCGATGATGCGTGTTTTTTTAATTCACGCTTTTTCTCTTACAGCAGGATAGGTAGAGGGAATCTATTGATATGATACTCCATTTTCTACTTTGCAATATACCAATTAGTGCAATCAAAGTATGATTATATTTTCTTAACTCAGTACAAATTGCAAATAAATTGGAACAAAGAAGAGCTTAACTCACAACGCCCTCTCAGTTAACATTCCTTCAAATGATCGAATCTTAGCCGAACGCCTATTATGTAAAAGTTATTTCGTAATCACAACTACTGAACTGAACTGGAGCAGATCTGTAGATTTCACGATCGCAATCACGTACTCGTAGCTCGCACTTGAAAACGTGAAGATAACTCAGGATGCAGCCATTAGTGTAATAGAAGTCGTCGAGCGTCCAAAATCATGCAAATCCCGCAATCAAGCTCGAAAATCGGCGAAAATTATTCACGTGCAGTGCAACTCCAAATCCTGCTAAGACGACGACGTCTCGAACACCAACGGATGACGTTTAACGGCAATCGTATGCAAATACATCCCGGGGCTGTCCGGGATGGTGCGGGATTACGGCTACCCACATCACTAATCCCCGTGTAAGTTAGTTCACTGTTGTCGGGGCTTAACGTAAGATATTGGGCTCGTATGTTTGAATATTGGTCTAATGTATACACTGATAAATGCACTAGTGACGTCGAGTTATGACAATATCGCCTCGATAATTTGCTCTGCGCGGTTAGTGCCGGCGTGCACCATATACTATAGTGATGTACCGATTCCTGGGAACGCAGTATCGATATTCGGACAATGCAATAAAATGATTATACGATCTAATCGCATAATGGCATTCGATCGTAAATCATTATTAATAAGATATTGCTAGCGAAACTAGTTACATGAGGAGCAAATGAAGATGGCGCCAGACGCAGAGCACATTTAAATCATACATATATTGATCATTAATTCATCGCATAGATCACACTCGGAGAAAACACTTGAAATTCTACGCCGTCCTCGCGCTTCTACGGAATACCAAGTAGGGAGCGACACCGCCCCGCAGTGCTCTTTATTAAAATTAGACAAAAATGCATTTCTGCAAATAAAGAAACGAAAGTCACGTCTCCGCTTAAGTGCCGCCCGTTTCAATAGCCTCCGACGTCATTAGGAAGAAAGAAGTAATTAAAAGTCCGATAAAAAATCTCAAGAACAAAAGTCGGCGCCCCGGCGCGTACGTGCGGCGCGGCTAGAGCTAGTATTGCTAGTAAACAATCCATAATCAAAAAAATCAGCAAGTGTTCACTATAAACACGATAGTGCTTGGCAAGGCTGCGAGGCGCTCCCGATTAGACTGCGCCATCATTCCGTCGGTTCATTCAATATTTTTTTTACCGAACGCTGTAATTTCTTGGCTCGAACGCATCCGTTTACATGCCAAACAATAAATTTATTAGCCGAACGGAGGAGTGGCAACACTGGAGCGCGTCACTCGTCAATACGTCACCGATTGCGTGGAATTTTGAACATTTTGGAAATGGATTTGAAGCGGCGCGATCGATCCGTGCGCGCCCATTATATAACGCGCCGTCAAGGTGACTCGTCCGAACCCACTACTGTATCTATTTTAGTTCGAATTTCATAAATATCCCGTGACAGCTCATCTCTCCTCTCCCGCGTGCTTCGCTTCGGCGGCCATCTTCGCGCGGGTTGCGTAACCGTCGGGCTCCGATGTCGCCCCGAAATACGCCGGAGCGTCGTTCCGAAACGCCGGCGGCGTCCTTGCTAATTTTAAAGTCCTTTCCTAAAGTTTATCGCCTGTGAGGTAATGGAGGTGTGACGTAGCGCTGGCAGCCGCCGGACGCGTACGGCGAGCGGCGAGAAAAATTGTCGGCCGCGTGCGAGGTTAAATATAGCCGCGTCCCGGCACATCACTAGTGCACGGCGGGCTCGATACCATCGGAAAACTAATCGTATATTACCGCGCGTGTCCGGCGGCAGATGCGCCGACCGAAATGGCCGACGACCACCATCAATATAGCCGACCTAATTGAATATTATACGGCAATTTGTGTTACCGAAAATCTGGCTGCGAGCGTGCGGTGGCCGTATATAACGGGGACGGTGTTAATGTTGACTATGGGCTTGACACGGCGCGATGCAGTGTTGCAGAACTAAATATAGCCCAGCTGTTTCAGCTCTGGGCCTTAGCGTTTGCGCAACGTCGCCTCGCCGCTGCTCGAGCTCGCTGCGAGCAAGACACGTTCTATTATCGGAAAAATGGACCGATACGTTGAGAAATATTCTCATATTCTCTCTTTCTTCACGATTTCCATGACATTCTTGAGAGTTTTTGTATCTCATAATGTTAGTGCCTACAAAAGAGTTCCAAATGAAATTCTTCTAGAGAAGACACTTTTAAATAAACATAAATCGCGACGATAGACTCAGGATTCCGGTTATAACGTTCTAACGACTCCAGAACCGGGTCAAACGGCTAGTTAAAATATAAAATGGTCGGTTGACAGGCCCATATATTAAATTGAATCGGGAACTGCAGCGCTTGCAACGAAATGCGCACAAAATCACAAATATGTACAATATTTCAATTTGAATTTTAATATACTTTTATTATACACATTTGTTTTGGACATTTGTTCGTCCTGTATTTTTTTAATATAATAATTGTTCCTTAAATAAAAAAAATAAGAGACTACCTTTCCTTGATCTAACAAATTTAGACCTGTGACCTCCTTTATCACTGTCCACTTGCCTACCCTCTTCTTATTATCGTAAATAGAAAGAGAGGAATTTAATATACTTTATAATATTTTTATTTTCATTTGTATATTGAATATGTCTTAAAACAACAAATTTAGCTGATCGCGCCGTCGCGCGTAGTGCTGAGTGCAACTAATTTGCCTACCAGAGGGGAGAAATGAAAGTAATTTGAATATAAACATTTCTCTAAGTGAGGACCGTACTCATAACCAAAGGCATTTTCAGTTTCATTGTACCACGAATGCGTTTAATTTACTTTTATAAATCAATTAAAAGGTATTAAAATTTATAAGCATACTATACACAGGCATAATCAAAGGCTGCAGTTGAGTGCAATACGCCGCCCTTGTAAGTGAATTATGTAAGGAAAGCTCGACGGTATCATATCACTACATCTGAAGCGTCGTCACGGACACGCTTAGTATATAAAAGAGGTTCCTTAAAGAGTTTACGTATATACATACATTTATGTGTAAATATTATCTCGTTTTTATTATATCTTCTGAGAAACTTAAAATATATTGAGAAAAAAGATGCTTATAAATCTTCTTAGAGGTCATCTGACTGTAAACGCTATCGTTGTGGATTCGATTTCCCCTAGGGGAATGATTAATTTTATTTTTTGCTCTGGCAATAAGATTGAGTACCACAACGCAAGTCTCAAAAATTAGACTGTCGACGGTGCGTAGGAACACAGTGTTTTATAACTAGATTTTTCCTGCCTGCCATATGGGGGATACAGAGTGAACCTGAAAAAGTCATGAAAATAAATAATCGTCTAGATATAAATTTTATGAAAAATTGCATTAAAAAATATCTTCATGACATAACATAACATACAGAATACTAGCAGCGTTAAAAGATTTTTTTAAATTTATTTTTTACTTATTTGAAAGCAAAGAAAGAAGTGTATAGAAGAGTAGGTAGAGGGAACCTAGTTTTTAGACGCTCCAACCAATATTTTACGAGATATTGTGCTTAGTGGTGGTGCTCAATACCGTGCTGTCTCACCAAAGCTGGGTAGTAAAAGAATTCAATAAAAATAAAGCTAATTTACTAAAATTCCAGTATGAAATCCACAAAAGTTAAGACGTAAAAACAAAAGAGGGTAGCCATAATAAATTTTATGACAGTGTTATTATAACAATAGAAATAGTAGTAATACGTCATCTTAATATCCAGCCTCCATCGACCACTTAATTCAAAGTTAAGGCTTTATGGCTTCCCCAAGTTGTCCCATAACTTCAACTGGATATAGGAAATCTATTCTCAGATAATGCTAAAACTACTTTTTGCCATTAATGGCGAAACTTACAGCTTCCTTGATGGTAACTAGACTTTTAATAAGAAACTAAAGTTTTTTTTCAGCTTCACGCCATATCCTGCCATATAGCTCAAAGGACACTGTTCGCGGACAAAGCAAAAAATAATAATTTGTAATATTTTTAATAGTTCTTTCTCTACCTACAGACTATATAAAATAGCGAGTATAATAGTCTGTTTTCAATTTACCTTTTTTAAATTAATTAAAACTATAAATAAACACACAAATACTATTTACAATTATACTATCACTACTGAATACCAATCCGCCCGGGAAAATATCTCCAGATACGCTCATAAATAATTGTCCAACGTGTTTGCCGTTATTTAATACCCCAAAAAACCTACACAATATTCAATTACACTAAAATATTTCTTTACATTAGGAAGATATCTAAAAATTCACTTTCAATTCAGCGGTCTTACAGAGTTACTGAAGTTAAGCTGTGGACGTCTTAAGAGATTTGCAACAAATATTTGTGTAGCTTACACAAACAGGGCCACCAACTTAGTGTGCTAGTCAAATATTCAATACCGCTAAATTTTTAAAGCGTCGCTTTGTTTCACGACTTTAACAGGATTTTTTTTAGGTTCGCGCACATAGCAGGGCAGGCAAGGGGAACCTGGAAGCCTAGTGCTATGACATTCTGTTGCTATTAAGGGAAACGGAAGTCCGTTTCCCTTTTTCCACAGAATTTTCGGCATTAGTGGCGGAACTCAACGCTACGTATCGAACTAAAAAAATATTTTCTTTACAATGCCTGCCTGGACAGGAAGTGAGAACGGAATGATGATGAAGATACGTGAATCTAAAATAAAAGAATTATGTACTCAACAAAAGGAATTTTCTAAGCCAAAAATAAATGTTCATGGAAAATATTAATAAGAGTATCAGTTAAAACCAAATACTACAAAAATATCAACGTAGACAATTTGAACTTTTATTTTTAAAGAGTCTGCGAAGGTAAAGGCTATTGTATCGTTATCAGCAAGGGTAGCTTATTCCGATACTTTATCGAGATCTGTCTCGTACACGCCATGCCGAGATATGTAGAGACGATTTGTAACAATTGAAAAGCTCTAACATTTTTATTATGTACAAGAAAATTAATTAATTATTTTAAGCTTTCAATTATATAAGGAAGTACTGAAAATTTAAGCTCTAAAATTCGAAATATAAGTAGCGCTGCCTCCCAGTATAATATTTTTAAATCTAAAAATCATAAAAGATGCAAAGTTTAAAAAAGGGGAATTTATGTAATACAAAGTATTTTCAGACATTGTGTATTTCCGCTACTTCACAACTCGAAAATGAACGAAAAGAGTATTTACAAGATACAGCGTGTAACTTTAAAAAATAACAATATCTATTATATATTGAAAAAAAAACTATAGCCGATCCAAAATGCCCTTCAAATTGTATTCATGGAATGGAAAATGTAACATACACAATAAAATTCTAATATTTCTTTATATCTCTAAGTCATAATAGTGGAGATCGTTGAAAATCACAAATGAACAGACGAGGTGTTAAACAGCGTGTAATACGTATTCTGTAGAGGCAAAGTTTCCATTGATTCCATCTTGGTAAGTTCGAAAGATGCCAACTCCGGCCGCTGCCTACTGGTACCTACTGCTACGTTTGAACTGATTTTGATGTCTTCTGAAGCTAACAACTTGTTGTTTAAACAAATATTAAGGAACTTGAATTTAAGTTTTGTCGCTTTAGGTATTATTTAGGTATATTTTTTATAAAGCTTATTTAATAGTTCGCTTTATTCTTCATGTAGGAGGGTAAATCAAAAGAACATAACTCCGTATTCCTCATTCCGGCTAAATTTAAGACACTACGTATTGATTGTCGATTGCTTAACGCTCATGTCAATCAGAGCGAAAACATAAAAATAATTCACCTTATAGAGATTTCAGAAATTTCTATATTCGGACATCGATGCCGTCACTGAAAATTCTCTCCGACAAAAACATTTTTTTCCCTATTTCGAAAGAAACAGGGTGAAACAAGCTAAGAATGAAATATTCTCACTATTTTGAAATATTATTACTACTCAAGCTTTTGCCAACTCCTGGCAACTAACATAACAGCCAGCCTTGACTCTGGTCACTGTCAATGTCATCCATCAAAAATAAGTGACGGCCATCATCAGGCTTAAGCGTGGCTCTATGGTAGAGTCATTTAATAAAGCAAAGTAATGAAAGAAAATAAAAACAATTTTATTATTATTTTCAAGCATATCCTATAGCTATCCGGAGGACACTGTTTGGAATGTAGACACATTGATAGTGGGTTCGATTCGGAATTCGGTCTTGCTGAATTCACACTACGTAGGGGGAGGCAGGGAACCTAGTACTAATACACTCCATTCGCAACTGTACAGTCCAACTCTAAAAAAATATTTTAACGAAATTTTAGAACAATTGCTGCGTATTAAAAAGTGACTTATAAAGATAATCAGATCTGGAAGATTTTTGGTCCTATAACAATAAACAGTTACATTTTTTTATTTACATTATAAAAACTAAGGTTCTCCTATCTATTATAAAGATAGAGTTAGAGTAGAGAGTACACCATCTAAAATATTTAAATGAACATATAATATATATTTACGTAGTAAACTAGGCCGTGTCATACCCACATATCAGGTGGCAGGTTGTATTATGGAGTTCTCGGTGTTATCGCGCAAAGTGCACGTAAGCGCGTGTGCTACCTACTGTGGCTTATCTTAGAGTTGATCTTAAATTAACAAATAAACAATAATGGTAGTAAATTTGGTCATATTATATTATAGTGAAATATCGGGCCTGGTGGGTAGACAAAACCTATTGTTATCTGCAATGTACATACAAAATGGAAGATTCACAGCTATATTAAAATATATTAATAAATTAAAGACTGATTTCACCATACATACTCATACATAGTCATGTGTATCAAAATCGAATTGTGATAAAATTTATTCTTAATATGGCTTCTAACTTTTAAAAATAACCCTAAATTTTGTAAGTGTTGTACAATTATGAAAATTCAAATTCAAATAGTAAATGTTAAAATATCATTATAGTGAAATATTATAACATTCCAACAAGGCATATAATAACAAATTAATAACTTTCTTTTTTCGAAATTGGTTATAACAATACCGTTAGTACTGTGTAATACTACACCTAATTACTTGAACAGAACAAGAATGGTTACGCTAAGTTAACTGAACTGAAAAATGAATAGGGGCTGAAATCTTGGAAGTTTGATATTTTCGTTTATAATTTTCTTATTCTACTTATTAATTTTATTTTTTTAACTCAAAAGCTTACACAATGTTTCATAATATTAGTTTATTTTATCTTATATTTCTTACTAATATTATAAATGTGAAATTGAATGCAATGGTGGATGTTTGTTAGACTTTCATGCAAAAACTCTTGAACAGATTTAGTTGAAACTTTACGGTAATAAGCTGATACGCCAGGATAACATATAAACTACAATTTATGTAAGAATTTTGGCTATAATATAATAATAAGTTTAAGGGCCTCTAGTGTATGTATATTTTCGTGGCAAATTCTCCTAAATACTTTATTTAACAAAGCTATTCGGGCGTAGTTAAGAGGAAGTGCCGTATTATAATACTGTGTGATCGTAAAAAAGAATCACCATGTCACAGGCGACAGATTTAGCACTGACTGACTCCACTGAGATAATTGAATTGTATTATTTATTATAACAAAATAACCAATAATATATATAAAACTAGCTTTTACATGAAGTTTTCATTCGCATTACTATAAATTAAAATTGTGTAATGTATAATAAGAACATTATTTTTGTACTAAATTGTTAAATAGTAATAAATAAAGAAAAATAAAAAATATATTATTAAGTTACGTAGAAGGAACGCTGTGTAATATAGCCTATATATAGCCTTTCTCAACAAATAGACTATCCAACAGAAAATATTTTTTTTTAAATTCGAATATAGTTACCAAGATTAGTAACGCTTTCAACCACACAAACTCTGCAACTTTATTACATTATATAGTTTTTTTTAGCTCCACATTGTATTCCCGAATATAGCAATATAAAGTAGGTAGAGGGAACCTGGAAACTTAGTGTTAAGACACTTTCGTTTCCCAAGTTCTGCTTACTTTTTGAGGCATTGCGTTGTGTGAAATGGAGGAACACTAAAATATGAAATTTTTCCTTCCTTTAAGTGGTATCGAATCCAGAACCGTCGCGATTACAGTCTCACGCTTTTACCCCTGCACCACGTCGGCGTCAATTGGCCAGGCGGTACTACATAATATCATTATAATAGAATAATATATATAAAATTATCTATCTGTAGGAATTAGAGAATCCATCTCTTAGCCTACAGTATTAGCCTACAATACTCGAGCCATCTTCAAGCCAGATCTTAGCGTCCTACGTTTAGTAATTTCAGTTGTATACTATGTATATATGTCAGTCAATCGCTCATTAAGAGAAGGTTTTATATATTGATAGATTATTTGAAAAGATTTTACGCCGTTGTGATACTGTAGAAGAAATTACGATGATTGTAGCGTAGATTTCAAAATCGCTATGAAATAAATTATATAATATAGAACAAATAACTTCCACTCAAAGGACTGTTGATCTTCTGCTTATTTATTTTTTTCAGAGAATAAATAGTAGCGCATTATAAAATGTTAAAAAATATCTTGTTATGAAATAACTAATTATTGGGAATGCATAATGCACATACACATTTTAAGTCCCCAAGGTAAACTTGATCGCAACAAATGCAAATGGACTATTAAACAAAAAAGATTTTTTAAAATCTGGACCAGTAATTCATGAGATTAGCACGTCCAATCAAACAGACACTTCAATATCATAATATAAATATACACAATAGATAAATAAATGTAAAACTTACCTCCAAAACAACATTTTCTCTTACTAAAAACCGTACGTAGCTTGCGTTGTACCAGTACGAGTATATCGTAAAATAAACGGGCGGTAAGCTGATAGCCATTACGTAATATAATTAACCATTCCATAGAGATAATTGATTGTTCATCAGAGCTTCAACCACAGTTTTTCAATACCAAAAATACCAATCATCTAATGGACTTCTCTTTGCCTTTGATTTAAAAAACATAAATGTTTAAAAAATAAAAGGATACGTGCATAACATTCTTGCTGTAGGGTAGTGCAGGAATCATGCACATTTACAAAACTTCAAAATTCGACTAGAAAATTAGTTTTTATTAAATTATGGTACATTTTTTCTCCGTATTAAATTACTTATAAGTTATGACACAAAGATATTTGTCGTTAAATGAAAATCTGGTCGAATTTAGGGGAAAAAAAACGAAATCAAGATCAGTTATATACAAGACGTTTCTGCGTAAATTAAATATTTTGTTTAGTTACGTATATTTTATACAAAAAAAGATTGTTTTTAACTATTTACGCAAAAACGTTAATAGTGACTAATATATAAGTACAGTGGAGCTAATTGTTTTAATCAGAGTTTAACCGTAAAATTTAAAAATATATAAATTAAACCACGGCTTAACAAAAAAAATACCATAGTTTTAAGTAAAATTACATTGTTAAAATCTTAGAACAATCAGCTCTATATCAACATTAACAGTTAGTGAAAACATCCAAACACCGAAAGTGGCAAGGTGATAGAAAGAGAAAAAAATATAACACGAGAAAGGGACGGGGATAACATCGAATATATTTGTTAAAACACCGATGCGCGGGCGCCGTGCGACTACCGGCCGGGTATTTTTGGCTGTTATTTTTATATATTTTTTGCATTTTTTTTGTTAAAAACACATTTTTTTTCTAGTTGTAACGCTAAAGTCTTATATTTTAGTTTATCTTTCCGTTGTGTTAAAAATTGTTCCGTTTTCCTTATAGTTGTTCCGTTACGTTGAAAATTGTTCGGTTCGAATGTCTTATCGTTTTATCGTTATATTTGAATAGCACTTTTTTGTGTGTATTTTTAATCTTTCCAATTAAACGACATATTTAGTTAGTTGTATTTCTTTCATTAGTTTATATTTTTCATTATTTAAGTCGGTTATATACTTTTAATAGATTTAAGATTCCTTAAATGCTTAATATTGTTTTGTAGTGTTTCCTTTATTTTCTTATCTTTTTATGTATTGTATTTTTTATTTTATGTTTGAATGATAAGACATTATTTTATTATTTAACCATCTAAATATTACTTTGTGATTTAATATTAATTGATTTAATAATAATTAATATATTTTAAAGACTTAAAATATATATTTATATATCGTTCATTTAGTTCAACAATGACGTAAAAGCACTTTTAAATATATTTTTTGAGCTTTACGCTGTAACCCGCATCTAGCAGACAGAATAGGCAGAGAGAACCTACGATATTTCTCTTCTACGATATTTTAAAAAGTGCAAATATATTATTATTGCACCATAAGTTATTGATATATTATTAGTAGAACATTTACGTTATTTATGAACATTACAAAAAATGATACGTTCTCTCTAGTGGGAACCCACAACTGAAGACTGACTGACTAAATGAAGTCTATACAATAACAATAATAGAACTAAACAAAGCTTACATTCAAAGCTATGGAACATAGAAAGAAAGGCTTATTCAAAGTAAAGTTCCCTTGAAAAATGTTATTCTTGTCCTGTTAAAGCGTCCGTAGCGCTTAGTTGCTAAACGCCACCGTTTTGCGGCGAATTGAAATTGCCTGGGTTTTTTTCTCTTATTTACTTCTGCTTCCTTTATATAGAATGTTAGTTTTGTTTAACGTTGAGTGCCGCTCGTGGCGGATTGTAGTAGGTCTAATGGGTGTAGGTTAGAATTTCACTTGATTTTTTTTTCAGCTTCATGCTTTATCCCGCATATAGCAGGAGAAAACCTTACGACACTACTCTCTGCTCTCTGCTTTCGGCCCAAATTAATTGCGTGTAGAGTGGCGAAACTCAAAACTCGAGTTTGATTCCCATTTGTTTACAGTCAAACATTGTCCGACTTCGCTACGTTGGCCTTAACTAACTTGCACAAAGAAAATATATATTCCGATAATTGTTCATACAAATCTAAGTTAACCTATGGACTATTTAATAAAGTTATAAGTTAACAAGGAAACAAATCACATTCCCGCTTAAAGCAAAAACTTCAAATACATGAAATTCAACGTGAACCAAAATCTAAACAATATACCTACGGCGTTAGTGCTGACGCTAGACGACGACTAGCGGAGCATTGAAATGGAAAATACGTAAATACTATAGAAGAATCTATACAATAAATGTTTAGTATAATATATTTTGTATGAGACCACTAATAGGTAACTGTGACTTCGTCTACATTATCAAATGGAAATGGACGTACGAGTTTTGTATCTTATATGATACATTTTAAGATAGCTGTAGGCTAATCTAACTGTGCCGCCTGCTGTGACCTTTTTTTAGTAACTCGTTGATTTCCACACAACAGAGCATGCAGAGATATAACCAAGTGTTATAATTTAAGATACTGCATATTAGGTTTCGAAACTCTAAAAGCAATCCATTTCCCCAAATCGGAATCGAGCTCCCACCTACGTTTACAATGCCACAATGATCTCAGTCAAAGTCCAAAGAAAATAAGAAAATTTAAGTTATTTTGTTGAAAGTTTTAAAAAATTGCGGATAAGCGCTGGCACGCGGCGGAGCGAGGAGCGAGAAGCGTGCAGCTTCAGGTGCGTTTAGCATTTCTATTATTTTCTTCTCTAAACTTTTGTAAGCATATTTGCAATGTTTGGGTTTATACTGTTAAATATACATTCTTTAAAGCATTTTAAATTTAAATATAAAGTTATATGGGATTTTTACTAGTGGTTTTTGTTTTTATGGGGTTTATAGTGATAAAATAATATTAGATATGTATGTATAACTTTTATATATAATGAAGAGTCTTAACATTAGGTTCCCTCTATATGCCCTGCTATACGGGAAAAAGCCTGAAGCGGTTTACATAAAAATAAAATCGATATATTTTTTGTCTAATTGAGCCTGAATAAACAAAACAAAAGGGTATTGTCCCATTTTCTCTATATTTACTTTAACACGTAACATATTTATGCACATGTATGTAAATGCTTAACGCGCTTTGCCAAACTGTACACCATCAACCTATCAAACTGATAGCATATAAATTCTTGTAAATTGTTCGAAAATTATTTACATTGGCATATAAGTATCGTCGTTAAATTATATTATGCTATTATACTTTTATTCTATTTTTATATATAGATATATTTATGTTTAAAATTATGACAAAATAATGGAATTTCTCTACGTATTATATAGGTAGCGCAGTGGGACGTCTGAGTGTAAACACGATGGTCGGAGATTTCATTCTCACTGGGAGAAACGAATTATTTTTATTTAAATACGTTATTCAAATTCAACCACCCATCTAAGAACCCAGAAAGAAACGGACGGAGTGTATTGACACTAGGTTCTGTCTGGCTTCTCTGCCATATGCGGGAAAAAGCGTGAAAGTAATATATTATGTGAGATAATAAATGAAATAACATTTAGTTTTTCCCTCACTTTTGTCTTTAATTGCATATTTCTAATGATTTAATGTGGTTTCTATACATATGTACATATTCGTATATGAAATTTTCTATATATTTTAATTTTTTTGTACACCATCCTACTCAATGCAATCTAATCTAACAGAGCGAAATACCTATGAAAAATAATTTTAATATAATCATTCCCCAAAATGAGAATCAAATCCACAACCATTGAAACTTACTACTCCACGATGAAGGTCAAAGCGGCACGACGGCCTACCATAACTATTAATTCAATTACTAAAACGAATCATAACAACGATCAAATTGACTCTACATTCAAAAACTATATAGGAAATATTTCTAATTATTAATATATAATATTTATTATTGGCATGTATTAGATATATATGAAAAAATACATAGACAGCCCAAAACCCATCCCCTTCCCATGAGAACGCGAGATAGAATGAATTCCTATAAGAAAATCCTATAAGAATACTGACACTGCAGACTACGGTACGATGGCGTAGTGCAGTTACTCACCATATTGATTTATATTTAATACAGGACAGCTTTTTTACACTAAAAATATATTTTTTATACTTTCTTTTATAATAATATAGATTTGTATTTAACATATATATGAAAATTTTATTTTGTTTCTGTAATGCTACTTTATAGAGCTCTCAGTACTGGAGAGATGACTCATTTAGGCAATTGAAAGATCTGCAATAGCACATTTTTCGTTATCTAGCCTTATATCTTCATTTTTGTTATTTTTTTTGGGAAATTTCATCGTTAATAATAAAGAATGGTGAATTTTTGCACATTTAAGTTATAAAGGATATATTTGTTAGAGTTTTAATTTTGAATATATGATATCAGCACGTTTGTAGACACGTGGTGACGATATTTCGACATGCTTGCTCTACGTTTTGATGAATGTTTTAGTATTTACAAAATATTCTAATACTATATTTCCTACATATTTTTACCACAGAATCATATTTTTATATAAAAAAGATACTAACCCATAAGGGTCAGTTCTGTATAACCTTTTAGAGCTTTTTTTTGTATGACGAAATTTTAATATTGCTAAGTAAGCTTTGAAGTTTTGATCATTTTCTCTTATTTTACCAACCTTTTACCTTTTTTGTTTTCACTAGTACATACTACATTTAATGTATAGTATTTTATTTTTGTATAATTTATTAAATTATATAATATCAAATATAATTTTTTTTCGTATTAGATATTTAAAAAAAATTGTAAAATATTTGTAATTCACGCAACTGCATTACTTAACCTCAAATTGTAAACAAATATATTAATATCATATATAAAAGAAATAAAGTATACTTACATTTTTTTTATTAATAAATGAAACACAATTACGAAAAGAACATTTACATGTTGGTGTTAACTAAAAAAAATATTAAAATAATAATTTTAACCAATGATATATAAGAAATATATACCGTAATATTGATAAAATTACAATTTTTATTTAGTATCTTATAAATATTCTTAAGCGAAATAATATTTGGGATTGTGGGCTACTTTGCAACTAAAAGGTACATAAAGGTCTACGCGACTGGAGCTTTCGTAGAGGTCACGATCTAAGAGTACTACCGGTTATTTGGCACAGATTTTTTTTTTACGCGAACGTTTGTATTTTCGTTGTGTTTATTTATAATTATATTGTTTTTGTGTGCTTATTGCATTTTAAAATATACCATTATTATAAATTGTGTAACATTGAAATATATTTGTAAACGGCATATTTAGAATTTCCATTTAGGTTTTAGCATATTTTTTTATATCTTTTATAATGTTTTTATATTTTACTTAAATTAGTAACTTTATTTTGATATATAATACTATTTTGAACGGAATTTCTGAAGTGCTTTCGTGTATTCACATTGCTTTATTAAGCTCGAATGTAAATAGCCGTCGGCAACAAAGTAGAGTATTCTAGGTTGATCCGATGCGAAAAACAAACGCTAAGGAAAACATAGCGCCCGAAGCTTTGCACGGTGAACAACTTCGGCCGTCTCTACCGCTATCGATCTGTTTACAAACTTTACACAAACACTATAAAAATCACCAAAAAAACGCGGACATAATGAAAAAAAAACCAACTTATATAACAATTGAAAACCGATTCGCGCGTAAATTTGACGTTTGACAGTTTATTTTTTTTATTCACGTGCGCCGAAAATACACGGGCGGCGGTCGCGGCGGTAAGCGACATTAGCTCACAACATCTGTTAATATGATCATTGTTAATTACATATGGGCGTTGTTAATATATGTGCACCTGTCCCGAGGAGGGCGCTTGCAGGTAAGTCGCTACGTCGTCCACCATGCAGGCTCGCGGAAGGTCGGGTAGGAACATAATACGCTAAAAGGCGCGCATTGCGTGCGGGCTGCGCGGCGCGCCGCGTCCGACTGGCGCTGTCGGCCCCGCGCCGGGATTCCCCCCTGTCGTCCCCCCTTAGTTTAGGGTTGTACGGGTTTTCCGGGTGAGAAAATAATTTTGTGTTTTTATTTATATTGTATTTAGTTTCAAAATATTTATTGTGCGTATGTCAAATTAGTTTTGTAGGTTGTTTCATTTCGTGTACATATGTGATAGGCAATGTATATAATTATTAAAATATAAGTGTATATTTTTATTACAGCACTTTTTTTATTCTCTAAGATAGATACAATATATACAGATACAATATATTTGGTAAATACAAATCAATGCTTTGTAAAAATTAGATTTTTTTAGTAAACTAATATTTTGATGTTATATAATATATGACATAAAATAAGTGAAGATTACAATAATTGATTATTGTAATAAGAAGAGTCTTCATCTTTATTATTTCTCTTGAATTCTGACCATTTATAGTTTTTTTTTTTATTTCATATTATCCAATGGCAAAAGATACTTCACATATTAATTACCTTACTGAGTATAAAATCAAAATACGGTACCTACATAAATACTTATATTTAAAATGTTTAAAAAAGTCAATACTTTCATGTTAAAATAAAAAGCTTTTTTTTTTTCAATATCAATTTTCCACAAAACCAACCCTACAGCGTAATGCATGCTCTCGCTGCGTCTCGGCGCCGCTCGGACTCGATCGGTACACACTCGGCTATATTCGGAAAGCTCTCGCATTAGACTGAAACAGCTATATAATCATGACATTATATAGTCACAAATAAAACTCAACTTAAAGCCCTTAAAATAAAGCCTAAATTCCCATAAAGAGAAGAAACCTTCAAGTGTTTTGAAATATCCTAATTTATCGAACTTGCTATCGTCGGTATGCGTCTTTAATGCAAATACATAAGGGTGATTTTTACTTGCAAGTATTTTTCAGCTGACGCGTCTATAAATGTCACGTATTGGTTATGTGTGAGTGTCGATGTATATGTGTGTGTTGAAAACACATCTTGGGCGGATCGTAGCATTAGGCAGTTTTTTTTTCTGAGCTAATCTAATGTGTCTTTTTTTTTATATTACATGTATATGTTTACAAAATTGTAAATTGTATTGTGTAGTAGTATATAATAAATTTAAATAGGTAAACATTTTGATTTTAGTACTAATGAATATTTTTTCTTATATAAAAAATAAACAAATAATCTACTAAAGTTCTACAAATACACAACAGCATCACCTCCAATAAAATTATAATAACCGACCAACAATCAGCCAAATTAACTAAGAATAAATATCTAAAAGCGATTTTACATTCTAAAAATAGTCGACACACACGTTAATGGTATAATGCAGATGTACTTGTAGATTAATTCGTCTTGCGCAATAATCACGAGTTCGATTCTCCATTGAAGGTAATTAATTGTTCCACAAATTGGTTTCTACGTATATCCGAGTAGCTTGTATTGGAAAACGTGTTTTGAATGTTACTGTAGTCGTTATAGTTGTACTCCTTTGGCTTATTATACGATCACTTGATTATAATTTACTAGTTGTCACCCGTGTCTTTGCGTGGACATCTAGGTGCTTTTTTTAAGATTCATGCTGTATCCTGCACATATCAGGGTAAGCAGATGGAATGTTGAAACTTAGTGATAAGTCGCTCCATTCTCCACTTTCCGCCGGATTTTGGTGGCATTGTGTGTTAAGTGGCGAAACTCGAAGCTCCGTTTTGCTTCATTACCAGAGCGAGGATATGAAGATATTAAATATTTTATCTCCTCAAGTGGGAACCGACATCACAACGTGTCACGGTGTAACCGTGTCACAACGAAGTGTCTTAACACTAAATTCAATAAATACCTACAACGTGAAGCCAAAATAAATATTTGAATTCTTTCTAGTGATAAGTCACTCTATTCCTCAAATTTCGACAATTTTTACACATTTCAACTATGTAGGAATAACATTTTTTGTTATATAATCATTTTCTTAACCAATCGTTGCAATAATAATGTATTAGTTACTAAGAGGTCAAAGAAAACTTAACTCATTAAAATTAAGCAATGCAGTTTTTGTACAACTACCGCTTCACTGCCCTTGACATCTTTAATTATAACTGCTACTACTAGCTTCACGCTGTATCCCTAGCGGAGTAGTCAGAGAGAACGGAGCGCCCAACGCTACGGTCTCTGCATTCCTCTTTCGCCTCGTCCACTGTCATCAACCTCTTCATACATGTCCTCATGCTTTTCATGTGACCTTCCTCCAGTATCTTTGGTACTGTGTTTTTGAAGATCGACCTAGGTCTTCTTCTAAATCTTTAATTATAATCTTTCGATCAACTATATATAATCTATTTATAAACGCAGTAATTTTACTACCTTTGTATTTGTAATTAAACTCTAAATATTAAGCCATAAAGCGTAGGTTCCATACCCCCCAAACATAGGTTCTATTAGTGGTAGTCTTAAATATTTTTGGAGTATTTATGGTATGGTTCCCACTTTTCGCCTAATTGGTGGCACTTAACGCCATGTTTTATCTTGTTATCAGATCGGCTATTGAATTGAACCCACAACCCTCAAGTCTTCAGTAAGACTCTATTCCGATGTGCTACGATAGGGTGTTTTATTTCTAATAATAGCAAAAGCCAAACAATCTATCGCTACATAAAATGATTATACAAAACCACAAAACAATATATTTATAGCAATTTCAAATAACCTATAGATAGTTCCGTTCCCGAGCTATCGCGGAACATAAAGCCGGACATGCGGAATTAAAAAGAATAATTGCATCGGCGCCGCGGGCGGCCTATTTTTTGTTTCAGAAAACCGATATTACAAGTTTTTAGAGCAACGTTGAACTAATCATACTTTGTACTGCTATCAAATGTTCATTTAAGTATTTAACAGAGTCGTGGTGTGGATGCTGTCCCATAGTATTTGAATGCAAACGTAGATTTGATTCTTTTTTTTATTTCCACTCTGTATCCTGGCCATAGTAGACACAAGCCCCTGCGCCACGACTGGCTCCAACATTTTATCTACTAACAAGCAAAGTTTAATCAAAATCTGTTCAATATATCACATATCGATCGCATTTGCTCACATAAGTCTTAATAGTCGGGACACGATATATTTATACATGTTTAGAATGTTAATACCATAAATGTATGGAATTTATGAAACTACCAAAGCTCAACGCTATGGGAATTATGAATTATGCATTACACAACAGTGGTACATATATTATATGTAAATATGTATATTACTAGGTTTTTTTTTTCAAAGAGAAAGTTATTTTTATGCATATGTAAATAAGCGCAGTAAAAATTCAAAGTCATCGTGCAGCGGAACAGCGCCTTTAATTCGAATCCTGCTCGTAGAAATGAGTTATATTCATTTTCTTTCTCAGATAACTAGACAAAACGCGGTGTTGAGCTCCATTTCCAATGTCTTAGGACATAAGCGGAGCGTGCAGGACGGAGCGTCTGCTATATGCGGGATATCTGTAACTGTTTCCACGGAATGAGTTTGCACTAAGACTCTCTAGAATTTAATATCAGACACTCAGAACTCTCTCCTCATTTTCCTCCATTATAGAACATTAAGTGTACGGTGGCAGAACCCCATGCAACGCGTTGTCCACAAATTAAGTTACCTTAATGGGAATCGAACTGTAAGTCGAATTGTAAGTTCCCGTCTACAATGGAGATACCATTCCACTTCGCCGACATGGCGTCTACAACATATGCAAATGCTCATAAAAGTATTACTCAGTGCTTGGTAGCGACGCAGCACAACTTCGGTCACCGTCGCGTCCCATCACAATTGTGAGTCCTTCGTGCGTAAGGGAATACTTTTCGGGGTTTTGTTTTCCTCAAAACTATAGCTACGGCTTATATATGACAAACTTATAAGTTTAATAATGCTTTGCTTGTTGCAGACTATAATATTTAGACTTCCGTAATATTTAAATATAATCATTATCTGGAATGGGTCTGGTATAGTTCTTTTTTTTTACTTCATCTCTTTGCGGTACAAATATTACTATATAACAGTAGAAAAGAAGAGATAAGAATATGTGTGTAAGCTATTGCATTGTTTCGATTCCATAAGAGGGAATAAAAAAAGCTTCACGTTATATCTCATATCCGTTTCTCAATGTCTGCCCAAATTTTGAGACATTGCGTGGTGAGAGTGGGAACTCCACGCCGCCCCTTTTGTCTCGTTACCAGTCCAAGGAAATAAAAATATCTCATAGTCTCAAGTGGGAATCGAACCCCCGTCAAGTTAACGAGACCCTGTGTCAGTGCGCCTCCACGGTACTAACGTGAACCTTAATATATTATATAATTCTAACAATTAATTAAGTTAGAAGGATATATGAATGCGACTGCACTTAGCGCATTCAGTTAAATACTGATAATAATTTATTCGAAGTTGATTAGTAGTAGGGATGTAAAGAGCAAGAATATTACGCCAGTAGTTTTGTTACGTAGAGTAGCTTTTGGCAGAGACTGGAAGGATTGTGGTGAATAGCTTTTGTTGCAATTTCATGGTTCCAAATTGGGTAAATTTACGTTTATAATAACGAAACTAAATTAAAAAAAGAGGTTTATCTTAAAAACTCGGAAATTTCTTATTCAGAGATAGTGATAATAAGATATTTTTATAATCGTGATTTTTACACATTTTAAATTATTATAAGACCATATTAATATTAATTTTTTTTTGGAAAGCTCACGTCTAGAAAATTTTGAAGTAGGTCGTGATAGAGTCTATGGATAGAGTCTACGTCAGGTTTCCTATAATATTTCATCTTTGGTCGCGGGTTTCATTTACATATTATAGTTACCTACTTGTACTTCTAAAACTGAATTTAAATAATATATTTTAAAAAAGACAAAATATGCTTTTCTAAATCGACAATTACAAGTGCTACAGAATGTGCTCGAAGCATAGTTTATGTATGTCTAAACTCGAGTGGTTTCCTAGTAATCTCTAAAAAGTTTCACTATTCAGGTTCTGGATCCATCATCATCATCAACTCGATGATACCATATTAATATATTGTCACCTACATCTCCGAATAATTGCCAAGTTACGTCGTGGTACAATTCTTGGAAGCGGATCAAATTAAGTTTTACAAAATTATAAGTCGACCTAATAAAAGTGCGAACAATTAAAATTATAAATTTTTACTTGAAATCCTATAATAATTTCCAATGATTATACATAACGTACATTAACATTGAGGCCATTCGGGGCGCAGGGGCACAAGAGATGCGGATTCAATTCCCACTCGAAGAAATTAAGTATTTAATATTTTCATTTCCTCCTAGGTAAAAAAATTATGCCTTAGTTTTGTAGTTTCTGATATATAAATAAAATGTTTTTGCTTTATTACACAACTGTAATTGTATGAGAGGGTAAACATTTTATCACTTAAATATATCGTAAAAATATTAGTGCCATATACTATACATGAATAGTACGGCGACTACAGCCACTACTAGAAGCTACTGCGCCTACATTTTTATCGTTTTTCGCCTTATATAATATAAAAACTCTGTGAACATTGACTTAAGGGCTTTTATATGCCTTGTTGTAGTTAAATAATTTCGCCTATTATCTATAAGTATATTTTAAATACAGTCACATTTGAACTTAATAACTGCTTGCAAAAAAAAGCTTAACATTACATTAATGACTAAGTATATTATTTATGTATTGTTTTTTAAAGTCACGCTGTATCCCGCAAATAGCAGGGTTGACAGAGAGAACCTGGAAATGGAACCTGGTTAAAACCTAGTGTTAAGACAGGCATTGCGTGTTGAGCGGTGGAACTCAACGCTGTGCTTTTCCGCGTTACCAGAACGAAGAAATAAAAATATTAAATATTTCATTTCCTCACACGCCTGTGCCCTGCGCCACGACTGGACTTAAATATTTTTAACTATAAAAGATTGTCGGCCACTAATATAATCCATATTTTGGTAATAAAAAAAAGAAGTGATGAAAGAAATTATGTCAAAATGATATAATTATAAAATATATTTCAATTTTTATTTGTTACACTTAAAGTTGCTAAACATAAATTTTTAAACTGGTTTGAACCAATTCCAATAATAACTCTGTTTTGAAATGTATTTTGATCTGCTTTCGTTCCACTAGTAGCTCAGACATTTTTAAGCTAGTTTATCTCAAAATCAACTAATAAAAATTACAGAAAAATATTTAATTAATTCTAATTTTTTTTTGCTTCCATCATCTCTACCAACCAAGTGCTCTATGAATAATCACAGAGCAGTAAATCTAATATAACACAACTAAGAGACTCAAAATCCAGGGTCGTATATTATATTAGGCCGGGAACAGACCGGCTACATTATTCACTAGCTCGTGTGCACTCGGCTTAAATACAGATTTGATTTTCACTACACGTTCCTTTGAACGTACGGTGAGAATAATAAAAGTTTCCAAATTGGAGAAATAAGTAAAACTAAATTCTACTGTTTTATCTATATACGAGTATGTATATGTACAAAAAGAATCTGCAGATACTGTTTTGTCGTATTGGGTAATGAATGACTATCGAATCTACTATGTCATATTTTTGTCTAGAGATGTTTACAGCCGCACAATGATAATGAGAATGAGGAAGAACTTGCTCAAATGGTTTGGGCACATCGAGATAATGAGTGGAGGAAGGTCCCTAGAAGGGAAGGTCACGTTAAATTCATGAGTACATCTAAAGAGGCATGTTTGTGCTGATTGATGACAATGGACAAGAAGAAACAGGTATGCAGGGACTCCGTTCTCTCTGGCTAGTCGACTAAGAATAGAACGTAAAGTTAAAACAATCTATTAAACCACCATGAGTACTAAAAACACATCACAAAATTCCTTTTAAAAAAGGCGTTATTAAAAATCGTATAAAGCCTTACAGTATTACTTTCCAACTAATTACAGAAAATAAAAGGTCCGTAGCGCCCGCGGCGTCGATGCAGTTACTCTTTTTAATTTCGCCTGTCGGACTTTATGTTCCGCGATAGCTCGGCAACGCGCACTATCTATTGGTTATTTCAGAATTGCTGTGAACGACGTCAGTTTTAATTTCTTTCACTATAAATATAGGTTTGGAATGAATATGTGCTAAAAAATATTTTATGAGTTCATGACACTGCCGTGAATGAGAGACAATGAGGCTAACCTGCCCTTGCGGTGATTGTGTGTTCGGTTCCCACTCGGGGAACTGGTTAATTTTCATTTTCTCGCTCTTCACGCAATGTTCGATACTCCTATTCGGAAAAGGGTGGTATAGAGTATCTTGACATCGGTGTCTGTCAGTCTACCCTGGTGCTATGCGTAAAACTGTTTTTATTTCTTATATATATTTGGTATTAATTAGAAAAGTTATTATGGGCAGGAAGTGACCTGACGCGAAAATATTTTTACTTTACCGAATTCTTTATACCTGCCAATAGAATTGAAATAAAACCTACCACTATTGCCCAATTCTAAAACAAAAGTTATAAGTTATAATATTATACTGCAAACATTAACATAAAAAATATTTGGTTTATTTAAATGATCCACAGATTAAATAAAAGGCGTCCCCGCCTCGAGCGCCCTATAACTCTGTAGTGCGATGGCTGCTATACGGGCTTGTATACAGCGATAGCTCGTGCGCTATCTATTGCGGACGTATCGGTTATGACTATTTGGAAATTGTTGTGAATTACGGTCTGTTTATACGAGTACATGCTACGATTGCACAATCAGGGTGAGTTGGGTAGAATTGGGTGCGTATACGATTCCCAGTCGTGGCAAGCTTATTTCGTTTCTCCTGCTGTAATAATACAAAAATAACGTAGAAGGTATCGTTTTCTGTCAAACGTAGTTATCAAGAAAAAAAATATTGTTAAGCTCTCAACTTAAAAATTATCGATTTTTATCTTGAAAATTATTCTAAAATAAACAAGTAAGGATTTCAATAAATAAAGGAACTAAACGGTTTTAAAATATATTTGCACTATTAAAATAATATTGTTCCTACGTGATTATAACGCAGTGCAGACTTCACACTGTATCCCGCACATTAGCATGGTAGGCAGAGAGAACCTGGAAACCTAGTTTTAGGATATTCCATTCCCATTAGGACACTTCCTTTCGCCACTTTCCGACGAATTGGAGGCATTGTGTGTTGAGTGGCGGGACTCTGTGGTGAGTTTTGCCTAGCTACCACGAAACGAAAATTAATATTTAATTTCCTCGAGTGGGAATTGAACCCACAACCTGTCGCGTTTACACGCTTCTACCACCAAACCACGAGTGGCCTCGAATAATTCAAGACCATCTAAAAATTCCACATAAAAATACGTTCAAAAGGCTTTCACTTAAGTGGTGATATTTCCACCGTCTTTTATTTAACGCGGCGACACGGAGCATGCTCGTAAGATTGCAATTTGGTCCGCATTAAAATTGCTAAGAATTTGTGAATATTGGATAGGAATTTATATTACTTGTGGCCTGCGGACGGTGTCGGTTGCGGGAGCTAGGAACGTGATGCAGACAAGACTGACAGGAAAAAATAGTGATATAACTCTATGTGTTTCATGATAACTTAAAACATATTATGAAGTCCCTAGTACTTTGCCATCATCTGACTGTAAATTCAAGGTTTGTAGGTTCGATTTACATAAAAGAATGAATGATATTTATTTTATCGCCCTGGTACTAAGAGCGGCGCCGAGTTTTAAGACATAACACGCAATGTCTCTAGATTTGGAATGTAAGGAAACTGGTATATAAATATTTTTTGGCTACGAATAAAAAAGATACAAAGGAAACCAAAATAAGAGATAGTAACACAGTTTGAGCTTAGACTCAAAAGATCAGTAACTATGTTATTTTATCCAATTTTCTATATTTTCGTAGTATCTGCGTGCTACATGAAAAAACTACGGCAAAAGCACGAAACTGTTTTTTTAATTATTTTTTTTTCATTTTTTCGTATTTAATGCGTTCGTTCGGTCTGTCTATATTTTCTTAAGCTATCTTCACACAAGATTATATTTTGATGTAGCGGCGCAGTGCAAACTTGGCTATCGCTTATACTAGTGACGTAAATACATTACCTATCACTACCCCCTTAGTTAAACTTAAAGATCGCTTTAAAGTTTCTTTCTAAAATTATGATACATGACGGCGTGGCATAATTGAGATATTCCTGATTTAAAAGATAGATAGATTGCTCTCTCAATGCTTCCTTTAATTTGCTTTTTCTATATGAATAAAACGTTAACCAAACAAGGCTTCAGCAATGAAAGCTTCAGCAACATTGCATACAATAATTACTTTTATCACTCTCAGAATGTTATTTCACGCTAAGGGAAATACTTATTAAGAAAATGCTAAAAAAATAATACGTAGCGGATTTGCACCCACGACGCCTCAAATCCCGCTACTTTAAATTTTTGATACCTTTTCTAATAATAAAAATTCAATAAAATAACATTTTAAAAATTTTATGTTTATATGGAGGAGTTCGAATTAGCCTAATTAAAAGAGAAAATTATCTTCGCCTCTATGCGCGTTAACTTATGAAATTAACATTTTCTTATGAAATTTTAAAAAATATATTCTTTATTAACGTTTTAAACTTCATATCATTTATGTTATAATTATAAAACTTTCCCCAAGATAGATTCCAACCCACAAACATTGGGCGTTCCAAATACATTTTTTTTCCTTACTTTCCGCTCAATTTCAAGACCGCGTATTGAGCGGCGGAACTCAACGCCGCACTTCGTGTTTTTATCAAAGTATTTCACTCCCCCAAGTGGGAAGCAGACTCACAAAAATCACGCTTACGGATAAATCCTGTGCCGCTACACACAGCTACGAATATAGGGTCAGCTACGATTTTGCTACGAGTCTCGTAGACGAGCAACCTCTTTTGTAGAAAGCTCATAGTGTCATTAGTAGCTAATGGCGGTTTCAAAATATTTTTAACTGCGAGGTTTTACAAGCAGTAAAAAAAATCAATATTGTCACAACATAGGTATTTCGATATTCTTATCGAATCATCAAATCTCTGACAACCCTGCTATATGCGGGATGCAGCGGAAAGTAGCGTAGATTTCTTTGCCATCCGAACATGTTTTTACCAGGACCTTCCTCGATACTGTTACTATTACCCAAACCACCCATCTTCTAGTGCAGGCCCTTTTTTAGCCTCACGTCTATTCCTCTTATAACAAGCTAGGCAGAAAGATCCTAGTTCTAAAACCATCCGTGTTCCGCTTACCTGCCCAATTTGAAACATTAAGCGTTGAGTGGCGGAAATCAACGTGGCATTTACTTATCAGAGTGGGTGAATGTAAGTAATCCACTCTTCCGAGTGAGGATCGAATCTTCTACTATCGCATATACCACCAAACGCTGACCCAATTTGCCACAATAGCTACAATGTACATTTCTATCATAAATAATAATATTATAAAGATATTTTTTTGCTTCGCGCTGTATCCCACACATAGTAATATAGGCAGAGAGGACCTGGAAACCTAGTACTAAGACACTCCCTACCCATTAAGACATTGTACACTTTGTAGGAAATGAAACTATTAAGTAGTATTTCAATCCCCCAAGTGGAAATCTTATCAACAACTTTTGCGTTCACAGTCGCACGCCCCTGCCTCGACGGCCTCAATCTTTTTTATTTTAAAAATATCATAAAATATATTTAATATATGTATGTATCTATTATGTATATATATATATAAAATATAAGACATTTTACGAACAATCTTATCTCCTAAAGACCGCAGCCTACATCATAAAGCCTGTGCACAGAACTGTTTTTTCCCTACTGATTTATACCGCGCTTATCGCGCCCCTGAATTTATTTGTCTGCTCCCTGCAGCACACCATTGGTGGCTTTGGATATTGGACTATGAAGATTGTAGAATTGACTTTGAGATATTTTTATATTATTTTTATTGATGCCAATCATCGCGCAAGGCACAAGCATGTGACCGTACATACGACATGCTATGGGTTCGATGTCCACTCGAGGAAATATAATATTTAATATTTTCATTTCTTCGCTCTAGTACCGAGGCAAGCCGTGGCCTTCAATTCTGCTACTCAACACTTAAAGCCTCCAGAATTCGGCAGAGAGTCGAGGGCGGAGTATTTTAACACTAGGCCCCCACTGCCTACCCTGCTACAGGTGCAGCATACGGGTAACAACGTAAAGCTGAAACTTCATAGAAATCACAGCGTTGTGCACCGCCAATCAACACGTAATGTGCCGAAAATTGGGGCAAAGTATCTTAAATAGGTTCTCTCTGTCTACTCCAGTGGCGTATTTGCTGCCTGGTGCGGCTTGGACTTGATGCCCTCTATATAAAAAAAAACACAGATTCAAAGTGTCTTCTACTCTCAAGTAGATCAAGCGTCAGACACTACAATGTGACATTGGCTACCTTTAAAAAAAATGAATCGTCAATTTTGATGCCCCTTTCCTTTTAGCTACGCCACTGGTCTACTCTGCTATGTGGGACGAACCTTGAAGCTGCTTTTTTATTTGATTGTGTAAACACAATTAGAACAATTTTTTGGTTGAAATATAATAACACTAGGTATAAGAATTATTGAGGTATTTAGATACAAAAAACAGAAAATTAATATTCTATTCCTACTGCCTTTCGAGTTTATATAAAATTGACAGGGAGTAACTGCCAAAGTTAAAAACTTATTACAACAGGATAAACATAATGAAAAATAATCTATTATGATATTTTCCAATTGTTCTATATATGCTCTTCCTTAATAATATTGTGAATAAATGCATGGGAATCGAATCCATAACCTGTCGTGTTTACAGTGTCACGCTTGTGCCCCTGCACCACGACTGACCTCGTAGTGCCATGTCTAAACTATGATAGGTCTACGCGCCGTAGTCTCGACTCCCGAGCGCGGTAATTGTACAAATTATAAACATGTGACCGAGTGCGCGACTGACGCGGATTACAGCCGCCACCGCCGCCGCCATGGCCGCGCGCTGCCGTGCTGCAGTCTATTGCTTACTTTATTTATTACTTTAGTATACTCGTTAATGGAATATGTTAAATATATCTACTTGAATATTATTATTTTAATAATATTGTTGGGTTATAAGACATCATTTCATTTTAAAACGAAACAGAGGTCATTTTCCGCTGCTGCAAGATATAATTTAATTTGTAGAAACTTTGGAGAACTTATGAGCGTAGAATTCATACGTAGAATTAACTTTGTCTATGCCAGAATAGTTTTATGTCCACCCCAGAATTTTTAGTAACGGATAATTAAGGCCAAATGGTTAAAAAAGCTCAAACCCAACGACCTGTTTAAGGCGAAGTCGAGAAATATTAAATTTGAAAAAACATTGTTACTCCTGGAACACCTGTCAATGTAAAAAATTACATTGACAGCACCTGCTATTGCACTACACGGTAAAATATGAAGATTTTCATTTCATAAATAAAACTAATCTATTATTCTACTTCTATAGGACGATCATCTCTTTCAAGTGACCACGGTAGGTACCACGTGGAAAATAAAAGACACAAAAAAATCAAAATTAAAAAAATAATCATAGCAATAACAGCGTCAAATATCGGTGTGCGCGCAAACAGTTACAAAAAATCTAATTGGAGACAAAATCGGTGCAGCGAAATGGAAAATGGCGGAGATCGAGTCAATAATTGACGGAATAGAGACGCCTAATATTAGCTCGCTAGCGTACTTTCAACATATTGCTATTTTTTTTATTTAAAAAAGGAAAACATTTTTGTTCGTTGTCCTTATACAAATAATTTAATATTTTTACTAATCTGTTGTGCACTTAAAATGTTATGTTGTATGTATGCTCTTGATTTTATAAGATGATTTATAAATAAAAAATAATCTTTCTACATTTTTTATAGTGTATTGTATTTTACAAACCGACCCCTTTAATTTGATATCCATATTACTTATTAGATGGGTTATGTAAAAGATTGTAATCCACCATTTTGTTATGTCGGCCATTTAATTATAATGTAATTTCATTGTCATCAGAACTGAAGTAATAGATAAACTATTAATCAACCACTGGGAAATGGGTCGGATTGAGCTTACACGATACTTACATACTAACACTAACAACTCAAAAAAAATGAATTGTATTATATTTAGCGATAAGGCCGCCATTGCACATTGATCTTATATGTACTGTGTAAATCAAATGTATACTCCAATTGTAAAAGTGCAATAAAGTGTTATTATTATTATTTTTTATATATATTTTTTTTTCGAAATATAATTTCGGTTAATATGAAACCCACGAGCTTCAAGCCAAGTGTGGTCCATTTTCTGGAATTGGTTGGGAAGTAATTTCTTCCTGTAAAAACTTCCTGACAATGCGACAAGTATTAAGGATTGCGGCTTTTTGCATAGTTATGTATATGTTTATAGGTAATTTTATCTGCTCTAAATAGTGTAAAAGACTTTTTGGTATAACTCCTGTGCTGGAAAGCACCAATGGTACAATATATACTTTGTTCATTTTCCATATTCTTGTAACTTCTTCTTTTAATTCTGTGTATTTATTAAGTTTTTCTGTTATAGATTTTTGCAGATTATGGGTATTCGGAATTGTTATATCTATCAAGTATGTTTGTTTATTTATTTTGTCTATAAATGTTATATCAGGTCTATTGTAGTGTATTGTTTTGTCAGTTAGAATTGCTCTATCATAGTACATCTTGCAATTGGTAATTTATTTATTATTGCCAACTTTTGATGCACAATTTGCACAACTTGATTGTGTCTATGAGTACAATCTGTCTGTGCTAAGGAAGAACAAGCGCTAGTTATATGCTGGATAGTTTCCGGTTGTGGATGACATTTTCTACATTTATCATTTTGTATATTACGATCCCTGACAATGAATTTTCTATATTTTTTATTACTATGATTTGATCTTGGATGGCGATCATAAAACCTTCAGTTTCTGGGAACAAAGAACCTAATTTTAGTTTGTTCGAAGCGTCCGAGTCAATATGCACCTGTTCCAAGTCATGAAGGTGTCGACCATGTAGTTCCTTTTTACGCCAATTATTGAATTGTTGTTCTACATGGTCTTGAAGTGGTTTGAATGAAATGTATCTATTTTTTAAATTAAGTGGAGTGAAATTATCATCTAAATCTATTATTGCAGAATGTAAAGTGCTTTCTGATTTTGTGTAAAAGAAATCTCTAAGGTTCTTGACCTGTCCTTTCCATAACACTTCCAGATTTATTAGTCCTCTACCGCCTTTTGTTCTTTTTATATTGGTTCTCTCTATTGCTGATTTTGGGTGCAAATAATTATATTTAGTGAAAGTTGTTCTTGTTTTTATCTGAAACCGTTTGATGTCAGTTTGAGTCCATTTTATTACTCCAAAAGTGTATGTTAAAACTGGAATAGCGTAAGTGTTTATTGCCTTAAAAAGATTTTTTGAATGAAGTTGCCTTTTACATATTGCATTTAATCGTTTACTGAATTCCATATTTAACTGTTTTTTTTAATTTGAATATGATTTATACTATTAGATTGATGTACTCCTAGGTATTTATAAGTATCACCTGACTCCATTAAATTAAATTAAATATTTTCTGATGATATGAATTATTTTACATTTATCGATCCCAAAAGACATATTCATATCCTGACTAAAATGACTAGTAATTTTGAGGAGAGTTTGAAGACCTTTCTTAGTCTTTGCAAAAATTTTAATATCATCCATATACATCAAATGTGTGATAGCAGTATCATTATTTAATTCCTTTTGTAACAAATTTTGGTAGCACTTGCTTATTATTGACTATATCCGTAATTATAGTAGCTAATATATCATGAGGAACGTAGAACTTTTTGTACCAAAAGTTGAAAAGATGAATAACGTCTATTCCTGCTGCTTTCCAGTTTTTAACATGCCTGACTACTTTTTCAGTATCTTCTCTGGTAAACTGTACAAATTCCATATCGCTTACATCTTTCCATCCATTTTCCACATCAGTGACGAATATTATATCCAGAATGTTCGGCTATTACTATTGCACTACAGTAAATTAAAGTATAAATATGGTATAAATCAGAATCTATAAAGTAAAATTGTTTAAGAATTTGTTTATTAAATATATCTAAGTACTCTTATAGCCTCTTATTTTCTTTTAGTTTAGGCAATTTAGGACGGGCTGTGGGATCTATTCCTGTATATTGAATAAGAGCAGTTTCCAAATCATTACTTAATTTATTGATATTTAGTTGCATCTTATAAGGACTTTGTTTCCGATTTTGTCCATGTTCTAATTGAAGTGTTGTTAATGATGTATTTGTTTGAGTTGAGGCGTGAGAGGATGGTATGGCGGAAAATTGGGTGTGTAATGACACTTGTGTGGGACAAACGAGAGATGAAGGTTCGAGTGACTCTTGTGATCGTGACGTATGTGTTTTAACCAACTGTTGAGATGAATCGCTATTTTCTTCTTGACTAAGAAGGTCCGCTATTTCTTTCTTTAAAGTCTTTATAATTTCGTCGGATAAAAGTTTGTTTCTAACAAATACACGTCTTTGATCCGCAATCCTTTGGGAAGAAACATTTATATTTGGGTATGTTAAAATAAAATTGTCGTGAAGTTTTTTACAGTACATGGTGTTGTCAGTCTCTAAACGGGTAATGTAAAAATATGTGCGCATGATAAATAGGTTCATTTCTTCTGTCCATTGCATACGCACTCTGGGTTCACCAGCTTTGGTGGTCGCAAGTTGGTTGACTAATGCCTCCTGCGAAACATCCTCAGTCGCAGTAAGGGATCTGCTGCTACTGCTGTCTGTCAAGTCTGTCGGTATATATGTTGGGTCGGCTGTAACATTCTTATCGGTGGGAACCCGCCTGCTCAATTCCCTACCGCCGATGGATCGCATGCTGAGGCACCCAGCATCGGCTCCAGGTGCGCCCCGGCACTCACCCCCGGGAAGCGGCCCTATACGTTTCCTATTTCGTGTCTCCATATTAATGGGTCACCTTAACCTTGTTAGCCGTGTAAGTTTTGATTGTACACGTTACCGCCCGTTAGCAAGATGTAGATTTTGCAGAGATTCAATCATTCCATTTTGGGGGGTCACGAATGCAAATAAGTCTGCACACTGTGGTCTTATATACCAAGGGAGAAACAAAATGTTTCGCCACAATATCAGAAAACTTAAACCATAATGTACCTGTGATCTGGGCTCATTTAAAACCTGTCATGGAACTCCTTCCTTCTTCAATAGAAAACATTCATTTTTTAAGCGATGGTCCAGTTACTCAGTATCGTAACAAAGATATGTTTTTTACCTAATTTGTAAATTGACTGAAACATATCCAAATATTTCTCAATTTACATGGAATTACCATTAAGCCGGTCATGGCAAAGGAGCTCCAGATGGTATCGGAGCAACATGTAAACGTGTCGCTGACAAAATTGTTGCTTTAGGGACTGACATAGCTACCATTAACGACTTTGCTACCGAATTAGATAAAAAAATGTCCCGGCATTCAAATATTTGTGATAATCGAAAAAGAAATTGATTTTCAAAAAAAGACACTGAGAGGTAATAAACCAAATATTAAACTTTTCAACTGGTACATTAAAAGTGCATAAAGTACGAGGAAACCTCAGTTGCTTTTGTAGCAATTTTTGTCCTCATTTCCACTTAGGCGACATTAAATACCCCCAAAAACAAAATAAATTGGATGAATTGGAGATACTGATTCTGAGGAAGATGTGCCAAATGAAATGGTTGCGCATACATCTACGCATTTAATTAATTCATCTGATATAATTAACAAAAACTGTTAAGAATGGAGATTTTGTTCTTGTGGAATTCCAAATAAATAATAAAAAATATAGATATGCTGGTGTATGTTCATCAGATTTTAATGAAGAAGAAGGAGACATCAGAGTTACATTTTTAAGAGTCTCCAACGAAGATGGTACCCTTTCTAAAATAAACGACAATGATATGTCTGATGTTAAATGGGAACAGATCAAGGTAACAGAGTATTCTACAAGTTTCCAAAGCCAATTGATGTTTTTGAAAAGTAAATGATTGATTGTTCAGTATGTAAGTATAAAATATTTAGTTATGCGAAAATTATTGATTCTGTTCTTTGCAAAAATGAATAAGTTCATATATACTGTAGACTGCTATTTTTTAAGTTGTTTAAATAACCTGGAGACTGATAGATGTATCATTAAATAGTACTATTGTTTTGTTTTGTGAAAGAACATTATATTTTTGGTTTTTTTTTAGTAGATTAAGATTACAGTACCTGAAATGTTACAAACTTTTCATTTTTTGATTGTTTTATAATGAAAAACTATTAAACAGTAATATTTACTGTTATTTTCATCTCAGATAAGACTAATAAGCAGAATATACTTCATTCTGTTATTTTAAGCGGGTATTGAAAAAGCATTAAAAACTATTTATTTTAATATAATAATAAGGTGGCATTAAGAAATTATGAAGACTGAATGTATCTTATATAATAAAAAATATTCTAATAATATAATTTTTACGTGTTAAATAAATATAAGTCTCCTTGCTCAGCTTATAACAATGGTGTGTCACTTTCCTGGTTCAATTTGTCACTACTCTGCCAGTAGTGTCACTCCTCTGGTAACACATTTTTCTCTGGTACTTATAAAACACAAAAATATGAGAAAATGTTCTGGCCCCCATGATTAAAAATTTCAAAATGGTGTCAAATAGCGAAATTATAAATATTAAATAGAATAGATTACATTTCCTTCTGGGACACAAAAAAATCAAATAGCGTATATCCACCCATAATACATCTGGGCATTTTTTAGCTCGGATGGCAACCCGCACTGTATTCCACATATAGCAGAATAGACAAACAAAACCTAGACAAAGACCTAGACAGAAAAGACAAAGAACCTAAATGCAATCCCCAAATTTCTTCTAATCTTTAATAATTTGCGTGTTTAGTACCGGATATCAACACCACACTTTAAATATACATAAAATATGTCTATAATTTTAAAACTGTTACAAACAAACTCAAAATATATAGTAACAATATTTGAATAAGTTGCTTCCCAACAAACCACAGTGCAACATAGAAGTGCATAGGCATTTAGCATTTGGACTCTGGAGCTAAAAAGTAACGGCGTCGTTATGTAACTTCCTAGGCGGGCACTAACTGCTATAGACGCGGGTTTGGAACTACGAAAGTGTTTTGATAAGTTTTTGATATGATTTTTTATTTATTTTTTGTTAGCTTCACGCTTTATCCCGCTATAGCGCCGAGTAGATAAAAAATCTAATATAAGACCCTTAGCATTTGGTCTTGCGCCGTGTTGACAATAATTAACGAACCCACAGCCACTGCGTTTGCTGTCAGAGGCTGTACCATTTTCCCACGATCGTCTTCCACTATTTTTGCTATAGTCTTATTGACGGGGAAATTGTATATGATAACAGATTTTTTCTTTACTTCTTACATTCTGAATCTACAAATCATTGTATTTTTGAGTGAAAAAAGTTTAAAGACCAATGAGCAATGCTAGAAATATTAAATCTTCAAAAACGAACGTCAAGACCCTAAAATTTATGTCGAAATTCTTGTAAATTTTAACAAGCGTATAAAAATGCAAGTTGCAGGTTCAAATCCCGCTACGTTCAAATATTTATTTAAAAAAAATAACCATACCATATCCAAAAATTCCACATTCCCCAGATACAAATTCGTTTCGCGCCATATCGCCGAGTTTTTCCTCTCTAATTACGCCGCAGCTCCAGCGCCGTTTGCGGGCCCGCGACCGGAGCGCGGCTAATCGCGGCTGTAAGATTACTAGTACACCACTATCTCTCTTAATGACAGACCCAAAATCCATGGAGTATCGTTTATGTTAAATAAATACCATGCTCGGCTTTAACATTTTGGTAAATAAGTAAGTATTAACGTTGGTTGTTGGTTGGTTTTATATTATATATATATATATATTTTAGATATTTGAATCGAATATGGCGTTGAGTTCTACAATCTCTGTGTATAATGTCGCTAAATAATATGA
Organism: Heliconius nattereri; assembly: GCA_013403645.1. Classification (NCBI taxonomy): domain Eukaryota; kingdom Metazoa; phylum Arthropoda; class Insecta; order Lepidoptera; family Nymphalidae; genus Heliconius; species Heliconius nattereri. The sequence goes on along the minus strand of JAAIXI010000257.1, from coordinate 798,617 downwards.
ACATTTAATACAACTTAAATATTTTTAATACTTACGTGTCAACTAGTCATCGCCCACAACTTTATTTGTGTAAAGTAGAAGATTTTATTGTTTTATCTCCTAACCGACTTACATACTACTTTTCAAATTTCTAAGTCCAGTAACTTCTTCTGTACGTTTTCCGTCACAACCACTTATATGCAGATAGATAAATATTAAATAATGTTAGTTCAGGATAATGATTATAATTTTAAAAACGTCGAGTCGGAGTGTTTTAAAATTTTATATGAAAAATAAGTTCAGATTCTCTACTAGCCTAGTAGTACTAGGTATATTGTACTTAACTCATCACTGCCTGTTTGTAGATGGAACATAGGGGAGAACAGGGTAAGGGGCTCTCATAATTTGTCAATTTTTCTGGAATTTTTTATTAGGAACTCATACCTTGATTATTTAACAAAATTATTGACACAGTTAAAATCAATCACAGACATGTATTAAGGTACAATCACAATTTTACAAAAAAAGTCAGTCGCTTCCATTATCCGACAAATGCGGCTAATAAGAGCCTATTTAACACTCATATGCCAAATGGGAACCTGCCCGACCGCTCTCATTACCCTGTCTTCTCCTATATCAGAAAATCTATTATTTATAAACTTAAACTCGATTTTACTTTTTAGCCTAAACATTAGTGTTTATTTTAAGCCGATTCATAAATTGAAAAGCCATGTATTTAATCATTATAAACTATTGTAACAATATTGCTGCAAAATAAGGATCTTAAATAATTATTTCATTAGAGTACGAAAGTAAATAACATGACAAAATTTCATAATATTATATATAATATAAACAGGTGAAGCTATTAGTAGGTCACTGGTAAATAATAAAACAAATTTTAATATTGTAATTATAGTTATTTCTTTACTTATATTTTGTAATATAAGGCATAAGTTTATTAAAAAAAAAACAATAAAACAAAAATTGAGTTGTATGTCATTTGTAATTTTTATTGTAAAAGTATGCATTGAAATAAAAAAACCACTTGACACACAAAAAAAAACAATTTATTACTTATTTTTAACATATTTTTTCTTTGTTTTAATTAAACTACTAGAATCATCATTGAGTTGTTGGAAGAATGCTTTTGATGTTTTTAATGATTTATCATTACTTTCATGTCCTTTCACTGTATTTCTGTGTTTCGTTACATCTGCCACATGACCTTTTTGCTGTTGCAACATTTTCTTTTTCCTTCTTTCTCTATTTTTATCTGTTTGTGTCCTTTCCTCTTTACTTATCAGATCTCCTTTACGCTTTCTTTTAACCTCCTCAGGTGCAAGTAAGGCTGCATCACTGGTTGCTACAGGGGCAACTTCTTCCATAGAAATGGCTGGAGTATTACTAACAATTTTAACATCAGCCTGTGGTGGCTTAGGTGTATAGTGGTAATGGCACAAAGCGTCTAATTGAGCAAACAATTTTGTCATAGCATTACGTATTTCGGTATGACTTTCCGGTTCTTTCTCCTCTTCTACATCACCTGACTGAGCTTGTTTTTGTTTTAAATATTCGGTTTCATAAACTTGCGCTAAGCTTAGTTTGCTTTTAGAATGGTCTAGAATTTCAGGCTTTTTGAAGAGGAGCTGGTCGTCAACAGGTTTTTCCTTTCTTATAACATCGTCCCATGCTTTATCTTTTATTCTTTGTTTAATCAATCCTTCTAAAGTTATAGTAGTCTGTTCAGTTATCGTAGGGGGTGGTCTCGTTGTAAGGTCAAAATCTAAAACTTCCTCAAGCAATGAGTTTTGGGGTCTTTTACTCGCATCAATTTCTCCTTTTAGTTGCCACGGAGCTTCGGTCAAGGTTTTCTCTTCTAATTTTGATATTTTTTGCTTTAATCTATGTTGACGCATCTCAAACTCTGATTTCCTTTCATCCTTCTCATTATTTCCATTGATTAGGTTATTGGATACATTTTCTTCTTCAGTACTTTCATCAGAATCTGAATCATCTGAGTCTGGTTGCTCAAATCTAACTTTTTTATCATTTTTTGATTTATTTGATTGACTTTCTACATTTTCTTCAGGGTCAGGCTCAGCAAACCTTACTTTTTTTCCTTTGTCTGTGACAATATCCTCCTCAAGAATATCATCATTCTCATCTTGATCAATCTCATCATCATTATTTTCATCATCATCATCATAATACTCACCATTTTCGTCATTAAAAAAATCTGCATACATCATTTCTTTGCCTCCCTCTTCTTCCGACCCTTCACTATTTATGTCTTCAAACATATCTAAAGATTCTTCATCCTCATCTATGATTTTTTTTACATTTCTACCTTTTTCTTCCATTTTCTCTTCATTAATTAAAAACTTTTCCATATCTTGTAATTTGAAAAAATTATCATCAACGATAGAGGTTTTAATTTTCGGATTTCCCTTGCTTTTTTTCTTTTTATCCTTTACTTTACTTTTCTTTTCAATTTTCTGTTTAGGTGAAACAGAATCATCATCCTCATTAAAACTCATCTGATGATCATTAGATGCTTCTTCTACCTCATGTTCGACAAAATTTACAGGGAATGTTAGATTATTTTTACTAGATATGCAATTAGCTACTTCCCATACAAGATGATCCCAACATTGTGAATTTTGTAGTTCAATTTGTTGCCAAATTTGTTCCTCGTCGAAGTCTTCAATAATTATTTCAGATAGAGCTTGATTTGTTTTCGATTTTCCATTTTCTTCTTGCGACTTAGTAAAATCGTACAGTGATTTAATTAAACTTTGAATATCACCTTTTATGTCCTCTTGTACCGCCAAATATTTTACTGGTTTCTCAGTTAATGCATGGAATTTATCTATCATATAATCCATCTCCACGCTTGCCATTATACATATGTTTATGAAAACAAATCCTAAAACACTTATGTTAATTGGAAGCGATTTTTGGTTATTATTAACAATCACAAACACACGAGGTTATACATTTTTGACGTATACGTTGACATTTGAGAAACGTGTGATTTTGACATTTATATGTTGCTATACATGTGATTCGGTATATAAATGTATAAATGCAATTATTAATAATTGTAATATTTGTGGTATATGATATGAGTATTACTATACTGTATGTAATGTATAAGTTATTAATTATATACAATCAATTAATAATAAACTACGCTAGATTGAATAATAATTGAAAATATATATATTATACCAAAAAAATACTTTTTGTTTTTATGCTTTTGCATTAAGTATTTATTTTTAAATCAATAAATGTACTCCATAAGATAAATTTATTATTAATTTTGTTTAAAATAAAGTTATTTATTCCTATTAGCTCTTGGCAACATCATCATTGCCATTGCCACTAAGCGGCCATCTTTGTTTATCGTTCGCTGGTCTCAACTCAATTCCCAACTCTCAATTGTCATGTAACGTGTTTATTAATTTCGTTTTAGTTATTTTTATTTTATTTTTGTTATGTTCGCATAATAATTTCCATTTTATGTTTGATGCTGTGAACGGCAAGTATTTTATTTTTGTGACAGATATAAGGTAAGACATAACTGATCTTCATGTAATCTGCAAAGGCTAATATTTTCTACAACAGTGCACATTGATCTCATTTTTTTCCTAAATTAAATTCTTCCGCCTACATATTGATAACTTGATCTAAATGCCAAACGCTTGTGTGATAATCAAAGTGAAAGGCGAAATGAATCTTGTCTTCCGTACTCTCGATGGTCATGTAGTATATTTTGTTGAATAGCTTAGTAAAAATAAATAGCTAAAATATTTTAAAACATTTTGCCTATGTGGCGGTAAAATGTTATTATAATTATGTTTATCTTTTATTGCCTTTCCGTAATTTAGTGCAGGTACCTATAATATAATAATGTTATATTCTTCATTTTATATACTTCACCCCAGTCAAAAACCTTTTCCAACATGTTTTTGCTGTTATTGTTGTTCAACTTTATGGCGTTCCGAACGTGCCAGTTATTAAAATAAATACTTAATAAATCATGAATATTTAGTCTTTATAGAATATATCTTAAAGGAAAATATTGTACAGACATATTTTTTTAATATTTTAGACACAATGGATGCACAAGATCAAATGGAATTAAAATATAGTGCGGGCAATGAAGTAGGAGGCTTGGAGTTATGCATTGTCTGTGGAGATAGGGCATCTGGTAGACATTATGGTGCTATAAGTTGTGAAGGTAGATTTTTATTTTATCAAAAAATCATTATCAAAATACTTAATTTGTTCTGCAAAACTTTGTAATTTTAACATTTCAACTTTGTAAAATGTTTTATTATTATAAACCCTTAGAATTTTATTCTCTTATATAAAAGAGATGTATCAAATGTGTTTTTTTATAGCTTCATACTTTTTTCTCATACATTGGAATAGGCAGACGGTGTTTTTGAGACACACTTGCCACCGAAGAATGTGAATTAAATATATATTTTTTAAATTAATTGACAAATATTATAAAATATACAAATAGAGCCACACTAATGTCTATTTTTATATCAATACACTTTATAGATTAAGTTAAATATGTTAAATAAAAGAATATACAACAAATTCAAATTTCTACAAGATGCTTAAGTAATTTAATCTCTTATTTCTTTTCCAGGCTGTAAAGGTTTTTTCAAAAGGTCAATAAGAAAGAAACTTGGGTATCAATGCCGCGGCAGTATGAACTGTGAAGTGACAAAACACCACCGTAACAGATGTCAATATTGTAGACTACAGAAATGTTTAGCTTGTGGAATGAGGAGCGACTGTGAGTATCTATATAGTTAAAAAATGTTTTTTGTTTAATATTAATATTTGACTAAATTCCTAAGTTTTACCCATCCCAGCCCTGCTTCATTTACATTAGAGAAATAATAATCTTCACTATTTATAAACACTCCCTCAATTTCAAACAAAACTTATATTATTTCAAACAAAGCTATAATTTAATATATTCACATTGGGGCAGTTGTGGGGCAGGTGCACAAGCATACAACTGAAAATGTGACAGTTGTGGGTTTGATTTCCACTTGGAGAAATGGAATATTTAATTGAGTTATGGTATATTCATATTTTCATTTCTTTGCTCTGGTAACAAGAAAGCATGACATTCTTCAGCACTCAACATAATAATTTAGCAGGGAACAGATTGTCTTAATATTAAGCTCCCTGGTTCCCTCTGCTTACCCTGTTATGTGTGGGATACAGGTTGAAAAATTTTCAAAATCATATACTAGCTTTTACTTACAGCTCTGCTTTCTTACCTTCTTGTATTACCACATGACACATTCCAAGTGGAGCAACATGGTAGCTACAGTTAGCTATAAACTTATAACGCATTGAAATAAATTAAAACCATTAATTTGAAGTAATATCAAATATAGACTTCCTTAAAAAGCAACTATCCAACAACAAAAAAAAATATTGAATTAAAACCAGTAGTTCCCGAGATTAACTTATGAAATAGTATAAATATTGAATAAATTATTCTTAAGCATGTTTATATAAATCATGATCATCATCATCATCAGATCTTGAGATGTTGTTTTCATTCAGAAATTAAAATTTATGTATGAAAAAAGCATCTCAAAATTGGTCACTGAGTTGCTCTAACTGGCTTTAAATAACATGTACATAAATACAGTGCAGTCAATGACTTGTGCCCGCTCTGAAGTTAATTTTTCTGAATTTTGTACTTAGTTCAAATAGAAAGAAAATATTTAAAAAAAGATCAAGTAATCAAATCTGATCGAGCCAGATAGCTAGCTAACTTCAGGGCGCCACGACTCATCCACCGTACTATATATATGTAAATAAAAAACATCCACCGAGCAGTAATTCTTGCTCTCTATGGACAGCGGTTCAACATGAGCGGAAGCCAATAGTGGACAAGGTGAAGGGCGAAGCGAGGGACGCTCACGAGCGACAAGCTGCTTATTCTAAGTTGTTGGGATTGGCTGGACAGGCGCAAAACGCTCAAGTATGTTTTGTTATATTTTTAGAGTTGCATGGTTTATGAAGTCGGGTTAGTAAAGTAGTTAGTATTTAGTCACTCCATTCTACACTTTCTATCGAATTTCGTGCTAATTTGTTTTGAAGCGTATAAATATGTTTTACCAACTAGTTATAGAGCGGACGTATTGTTTCGTACACGACGTGCGATCGTCGGTATACAAATTCAATTGATACACAGATCGCTCGATCAATTGACTTCTTAGTGTGTGGACGAGTCCCAACTGGGCAATAAAATCGTTGCAATATTTCCTTTCCTTTTCATATTAAAACAGCTAAGTTTAGTGTAGAGGAGTTCATTTTCAGGATTCCATACCCAAAGGTTAGATCGAGACCTTATTACTAAGACTGCCTTTGACGAATTACGAAGACAGACTTTGTCCATCTGTCACCAGACTGTAACTTATGAACCGCTTAGTTAGAAAGTATATTTTGAATTTTACAGATAATGTGTAAAAACACAATAAACATTTTTAATTTTCATACCACGTTCTTTTCAATAGAAAAATAAGAAAGTAACTTTTTTAACCCCAATGTATCTATTTTCTCAGATAAATCCTAAAGAAGAACCGAATGATGCGTTCGGCGCGGTGTCTCCTGCTGCACCAGCTTTGAACTTTGCACTTGCTGCTGCTGTTGCATTTAATAAGGGAAACCCAGGTATTGTATACAGCAAATATTTTAAGCTAATTTTATACGTAACATTGTTTTGTTATATTTTAAAAACACTGTGTGCTAATTGAAACCAACACCATACTTTGAATCAAAAAATTCAAGACAAAAAATGATGTTATTTGAAATTTTGATTTTGAAGCCAGGTTACAGGTTACGTAACAAGACGAAATGCAGTGTTGAGTTCCGCCACTAAATACGCAATGCAATGCCTCAAGATTATTCGGCGAAAGTGGGAAGTTTCTTAACAGAATAGAGTAATTTAATATTAGGCTCCCTTTCCTTACTGTGCGTTGTGCCGGATACAGTATGAAGTTAAAAAAAATATTATTATAGTATCTCCATACTTGGGCGCGGGGACTCCCACGGATGTCGAAGGAGCGAGACGGCAGCAACTAATGCTACAAACGCAGTTGGCAAAGAATTTATTCAAAATGGGACAATTTGGTATGTTTAATTTACTTAAAAATAGTTCATAGATGAACCTTCTAAATATAAAAAACCTAGTCACTCTTTTTCTATAAAACACACATTTCAATACTATATAAGACAATATACCTTCACTTTCATCTATCTTTTGTCTTAATACTAATGCCTCATGTTTTCTCTACGTACCTTGCTATGTGCCAGGTATAGCGTTACTACTTAGCGAAAAAAATATTTAAAACTACTTACATGCCTGTACATATAAAAGCTGAAAACAATAAAATATATATAAAAGTCACATATCTACCATGTTGTTGACAGGTGCAATTAATGAATACCTGCAATCTGCATATGGTGCAACACCCCCAGAAGTACCATTAGGTGCGTTACATGCAGCTGAAACACCACAGAATGATGGTAAAAATATGTTTTATTTCTTTTTTAGGATAGGAAAAGGATTGTTTCTATCTAGATATAAAAATAAAAAAAATCATATCTAATAATTTAGTTGATCATTGTTTAATTATTTATAAATAAACTTATATATTTGTTTTCTTTATGCTGTGACTCTAGTAAAGAAACTACAAAGAATGAGTACTATGTGACATCAACTTATTGTTAAATAATGGATGACTCTTATAAAGCACTTTACTTATTTTAAGACACAACACGATAGCACAGTTAGTAGTAGAGTACATACAATTGAAAGAGTCAGTATAAAATAAAACGCGGATCTTATTTTCCCCTCCACAGCCGACGAAGCCTGCATATTGACGCCGGAGAGCCTTCAGCTGCCATTATCGCTGCCGGCGGGATGCGCGCCCTCTCCTCTGCGCCTGCACGCCGCCTGCGAGGCCGCCGCGCGCCTGCTCGCCGCGCTCGCCCGGTGGACGCTTGCCCTGCCCGTCGTTGCACAACACACGTGAGTGCGAGTGAGACGGAGATAGTGAGTGCACCTGCCCACCGTAGCCGCGCACGCGATGCAGCGGGTGAGACATGTGTGCTCGCCGTCCTCGTGCGCTGGATTTTCAGCCAATGCGAATGGGACGCAGATAGTGGGGATGTATCGTACTTATATCGTCGTCAAGCCCACGTGAATGCGAGTGAGACGGGAATGACCCGGGAAACTGAGATATTACGTTGATATGGGTGTGAATGAGACTGAGATATGTGTGCCAGAACACTTTGCGGTCTAAGCTTGTCATTTGTTATCAAAGTGAATTGAATGAATTGCCATGTATTTTCTAACATTGTAAAATAGTATTATGAATGTAATTAAATGCTCACTCGTTCTAAGGAATAAACGATTATGGCAAATATTCTGCCTGTTTTAAATTGTTCTCACTCACTAAATTCTAAAGTGTACTGTGTTCTGCCACTCAACACACAATACCTCCAAAGCTAAAAAATATATAATTTTTTTATTTATAAATTATTACTCTAGGTTCGAAATCCAAGTGACACTCCTCCGCAAATGTTGGCCAGAGCTCTTCGTACTGGGCCTGTCCCGATGGTCGCAAGCGCTAGGTCTCTCCACTCTCCTGCCGATGCTGTCCAATCACCTGCAATCTGAGTTGAGGGAACGCGCTGAAGCAAGACATCAACCAGAGCCCGTGACTGATGTTGGTCATCCTGAAGTAATTTTTTTTTTGTTATTATTTTTTAATTCTGGCTATAAAAAAGTATTAATATTTTTAAAACAAGTTTTTGTTTTTTTTGTTTTTATTATATACTACGATTGTTTTTCTTATCTATTGATAAGAAAAAAAACAACAACTTTACGATGTTTCGTCATATATCATATTTCAATATATATATATTTTTTGTAATTTAATAATTTTATTATATTTGCTGTTGGCATATATATCAGTTTACTATTTATGGCTATTAAAAATAGTTAAACAATTTAATCTCCAGATAACAATATCCGACTACACGGACGAGCGTGTGGCAGAAGTGTCCTCCACCCTGCGCAGACTCCACCAGTTCCTAGCCCATATGGACCAGCTCCACATATCAGAGAGGGAGCACGCTCATCTACGCGCCCTGTGCTTGTTCTCGCCTGGTATGTGTGGGGAAAGAGTTCTAGGGGGATTTTGGAAGAACAAATATATATATATATATATATATATATATATATATATATATATATATATATAATCCTATTAAACTACTATAAAGATACAAAAAATATATTTAATTTATGTGATTTTTACAGAAATGCTGGACACCACGTTACTCTGATGTGATGTTAGATAGTCTTGTTATTAATTTAATTTACTGCTTTATTTACTTTAATTGTATTTTTTGTAAGTTTAATTTCTTTTAACAATTTAATATAAAAATAAATCTCTGTCCTTAACCCCATATTATTTTATAAATACAAAACAATATAAAGACAAATGTTTTGTATAAGACAAATGAATAATTACTATCTTCATTATTTACAGATGGCGCACCAGAATTCCTAACCCGCAAACTCCAAGAGTACCAATCCCGAGTACTCCGTTCCCTGGGATCCCCCGCGGGGGAACGTGCAGCCGCACTGCTGCTACAGTTGGCGCCACTGAAGGGATTCCCCGCCGCCTTCATTGAAGACGTGTTCTTTGTAGGCTTTGTGGGTGATGTTAGTATTGATGATGTTATACCTTATCTGTTGAATGCTGAACGTTGATTGTGAGTGTTTTGAAAATTCTTGTTGTTATACTTAAAGTATTTTTACAGTTCGATCGACGAGTCGTGGCTGTCCTGAAGTTAGCTATATACGCAGATTTGATATAAGAATTTTCTTACTTTTGATTATTTGAAACTGAGTGAACAATGCACTAAAGCTCAGAAAACCTATCTTCAGGGTGGCCACACTATGCTATGCTATGCAAAAATGGATGACAGTTCTAAACAAATTTTGTGGGTGTGTTTGTACTGATAATGTTGAATACTGACGAGGACCGTATTTGTTGAGTTTTGATATATATTTAATATAGTTAAATTTCTCTGGTCTAGCAAAATAAAGACGGTGTAGTTTCCCGCAATACAGTTTATCTAAAATCGGTGGAAAGTTATACAATTGGCAACACCATATTATAAATCAATTATTGTAATTTAGTTTATTGATTGATTAACTTTGATTTTAGTTTTTGCAATAAATTAGTTTTTTAAGGACGCGAACTTAAATGTAATTACTATTAAATATCATAAAACTTAAATTAAGTACTATTAAATATTTAATCACTAGATTATGAAATGAATATATATTTTGTAAATTTTATAGTGGTATAGTTATATGTCTTCCTAAGTTTAATAAATGTGTTTGAATTTAAAATGACATTGTAAATTGTATTAATGTTCGTGATTGGTCACATTGAAATTCTGACATTTGTAAAAAAAATCTAAATTAATTTAAATGTTAATAACTTGAAATATTTTAACAATATTTTTACAAATATGAAACTGAGAAGGTGTTCTAACACATTTATGCTAACAATTCATTAATAATATATGATTTAAATATTACACTATAGTGTATGTGTTTTAATTAGAGGAATATTTGTTATGGAAATATGTATAATATGTATATGTATACTTTATTTGCTGTCCTAGTAATGATAGTAAAACATTAATTTAATTACTGCAATACTTATCATACAGCTTAAAGAAAAGAAAGCAGAGAACACTAGGTTTTTTATGTTGTCTGTCAATTCTAAGTACCGTCCACTAATTAAGTTTTATGTGAAAAAAATATTCAGTTTTTTTGTGTCAAATAACTATAGTGTATATTATAGTGTCAAATAACACTAAATCAAACCAGTTTTAGATAGCCTAAGTGCCTTACTAATAAAAACTATTTGATTCTATTTTTTGTTTCAGTTTATCTTTTTAAGAGAAAAAAGAGCACCAACATGCACTCTTGATTGTTTTTAGAAAGTATTTAGATATATTGCTTTTAAATTTCATAAAGATATCTTCAATACATACGAAGAAAATAAACTTTCGAGTTAAAGGTTGTTACAGCCATAACTCACAGTAAACCTGTAAGGGTTAGAGAAAATTGATGTGTCGCTATTTCGGATAAAATGTATTAGAATCATAGAAGCCAGTGCAGCTTTCCCATGCTTATCAGGCAAGACGTTTTCCGCTACCAAAAGACAATTGCCTAAAATTTAATTTGGCAAGAGAGAAGAGAGAATGGCTATCTTTAGATGTTATTCCACTTAGGAAAGAACAATACTTTTTTCTTTTTGAACTACGTAACAGGGTTAAGACCCGCGCCTCTTAGAAACTGTCCAAGGGCTCTGACAACTATGTAGTAGTACACAAAATATAAAAGTCCACCATTATGAAAAATTACTTTTTTATGCAAACGAGCGTATGGGCCACCGGATGGTAAGTGATCCTCGTCGTCCAGGACCCAATGAAACAGGAGCTACAGGGGCGTTTTTGAAGGTACCCATGTCATATCGACCTGAAAACATTCCTATAGGTAGGTTACTCCTCCGTTGGGTGGCGCGTGGAAGGAAGGTCCTACGGACAGTAGTGAAATGTCACGTATAAATTATATTTGTGTTTGTGACGTAGGTACCTACTGTGCGGTTAGAAAAATTGGGCGGCAGGCACCTAGACTACACCAGGTCAAACAGTTCCCCAGACCACTTGCCATGATAAATACGGTGGAGAAACTAAGTACACACAGATATGACCGTATTTTCTCGTAATATATACATTTTGTGCTATAAAAGAAACATATATATATATATATATATATATATATATATATATATATATATTATTTTTAGTCATACATCCCAATTATGCCTCTAGCGTTGATGAAGCAACCCTGACAGGGTATTTTTTCTATAATTAGTATGAAAAAAAGTAAGCCTTATCATTTACCTCATTCATTATTTGAATGTCGTCATTATTTTTACTCTGCGTCATGTTAGTAATTCTATACTAATACAATAAAGCGGAAGAGTTGGTACATTTGTTTGTTTAAACGCTAAGATCCTGTAGTAGTAGTAGTAGTGTTATGTATCACAAACAATAATTTAAAATTGCAAGGTGATATTTCCTCGTTTTTTACTTGACAAGCATTTGCTAAAACATTGAAATCAAGTAAATTTTATATAGATGAACTTTGGCTTTTATATCACTTCATCATCATCATCATCATCAACAGCCATCTTTTGTCCACTGTTGGACATAGGCCTTCCCCAATTCTCGCCACCACACTCGATCTTCAGTTTTTCGGACCCATCCGCTTCCCGCCAATCTCTTCATGTCGTCGGCCCATCTGGCAGGGGGTCGTCCCACCGGTCGTCACACCGAGCATAGCCCGCTCCATGGCGCGCTGAGCAACTTGAAATTTGTGGACGAGGCCTTTCGTTAGGGTCCATGTCTCCGCCCCGTACGTCATGAGCGGAAGCACGCACTGGTCGAATGTCCGAGATTTCAGGCATTGATGTAGTGACGAGTCGAAGATTTGACGAAGTTTTCCGTACGCTGCCCAGCCCAATCGTATTCTTCTGTCAGCCTCTTTGTCGAAGTTGTTCCTACCAAGTTGTATAGTTTGGCCTAGGTAGATAAATTCCTGGACAACTTCGATGCTAACATTATCGACGAAAGCTGGCCTTGGATCTGCAAATGAATTGAACATGACCTTAGTCTTATCCAAGTTCATTCCCAGACCCACCCGTCTGGAAGAAACACTCAGGCTTTGCAGTATCTCAGTTAACTCATGCAGCGATTCGGCCATTATAACTATGTCGTCAGCAAATCGAAGGTGTGAAATGTATTCTCCGTTGATATTAATACCCTGCCCACTCCAGTCCAGTGTTTTGAAGACATCCTCTAAAGCGTTAGTGAACGGTTTCGGAGATATTACATCTCCCTGTCTTACTCCGCGCTTCAGAGGGATTGGTATTGTCGGGACATCCTGAATTTGGACAGTCATCGAAGCGGATGTATATATACATTTCAACACCTCGATATACCGCCAATCGACTTGACATCGCTGCAGAGAATCGAGAACAGCCCAGGTTTCGATGGAGTCGAAGGCTTTTTCGTAGTCCGCAAATGCGAGACACAGAGGGCGATTATATTCCTCAGTCTTTTGTATAACCTAGCCACACTTAATTTTACTTTTTAATTTACTTACTTACTACTTAATTTTTTTATTAAGTGGTATAACACTTAATTTTAAGTGTTATATCACTTAATTTGGACATATCGTCGGGGCTAGTGCAGAACCGCGAATCTACCACAGGTGGGGAGCGCGTATCTTCATTTGATCTGATTCTACAGGAGGAGGTTAAAATTTTATAACATCGTTAATTTACGTCCAAGTGGTCTCATTTTAACATAGAGAATAATAATTGATATTTTCTACGTATTTTTGCCATATACAATCATTTAGAGTGGTTAACATTAATTTAACATTAATTTAATTTAATTTAATGGTTAATTTAAGCGCCACGCCACTTACGCTGATTTGATTTGACCACGATCTTATCAAATTGAAACCTGACAGTTAGTTATACGGTTTTAAAATCAAACGTGCAATTAATGTTCCAAATAATATTTAATAATAAAATGAAGATTTTATTATTTATTAATCAATGTATTTTTTAAGCAATCCCCTTAAATATAAAATTGAAAATACATTATCAATAACACTTTTTAATCAGCCTTGAGCGATTCTTTATCAGCCTTTTATACATTTTTAAGTATTACAAATATAAATAATTTCAAAGTACTAATACACAAAAGACCAAGAGCTTTTTCAGAAAACATATCGATCAATAATATTAAAAACAAATTACTGTTATATATTTAATATATGAATAACAATAATAGATTCTTCAGCTACCTTTATGTCCCAGTCATTTTCTTAGAAAAGAGCTGTGGTAATAAATTTGGTAATTTTTTTTCGGTATTTATGGTAATAGCTGAAATTAGTCATAGTAGTACAGTTTGTATTCAATAAAACCATTCAAATTCAAAATATTCTTTATTCAAATAGGCAATTATTATAAGCACTTTTGAATCGTCGAATGAACATATGAACAAAAAGCTACCTACCATTGGAATTGTACCTAAGAACTCTGACGTCGACTACGCACTTTGTACCAGTCCCTATTCCAGGGCGGATTGTATCATAAATAAGATTACTTTTAATGCTATAATCCTTGAAAAAAGTGTGGTCACACGTTACTACTTCATATGGAAATGGATTCAGGCTAGCTTCTTTGGTAACTGAGGAGTATTGACTAGGTAAAAATATTTCCCGATGTTTTAACTTTCTTTTAATTGTGTAGTGAACTGAATCCACTTCCATTTGGGTATGGCCTTTTTCTAAAAAAAATGGAGAAGCGCGTTCGAAACTATAACTTTTCTGTTTTGTGATGTATACCATCAATATAAATTACGACGTTTTTAGAACTCTCTTCTATGATTTTCTTCAAATAATCGACAAAAAAGGAAGCGCCTGTGGAAGCTTTTAAATCTGATGTTGTCTCATTAAACCAATAGCGTTTTATATAGACAATCAACTCCGTTTTTAATTACAATGCACTAATTTTCAAAGATGGACATAATTTCACAGCTTGTCGAAATACAAACAAATCGGCAGTTACTACGTGAAGCTTTCCATTTTTGCAGCCTCTTTGTCTAAAGTCTTTTCTCGTCTTGCTAAATCTTTACGTGACACATGTTGTTGATTTATTTGTTCTATAATTTTGCCAGCTTTATATGAACAACATAGATCACATCTTTTTTCGGTTGAAATATGATGTTCGATGCTTTTTTTTTCTTTCAAACCATCCTCTGAAAGCTTTCTAGAAGCGACTTTCTTTCCAGTTTTTGTTGTCTGTTTAATATAAATGCGATAGCATGCAACAACAATATACAATCCAAGCATGAATTTGTGCTTGGATTGCATATTGTTGTGGGCTTTCTTTTTTACTGAATATTGTTTTGTGCTTTTCTGTTCTAAATATTGTTTTGTGCTTTCTTTTTAACAGTAGAGTGAAAGTATTTTGGGCATGGCTCTTAAAAATATTTGTACCGACTCTTTTAACTTAGCCAACACAACATCTCTGTGGCTCTCATTCGATTCGTTACTGGACTCAATGGCAGCCAGGTCAGCTCAGCCAGCTCAGCCAGCTCACGTTCCAGGATTCTTTCAGGAAATAAATCATTTTTGCTACATGTTGATGTTGAAGCTACCGATGCAACATTGGTTATTTTAGAAAATAGACAGTAATTTGGGACTTTTTAAGCAGAATGCACTAAAAGTGAAAAGTGAAAAATGAATAGGCACAAATAAATATTATTGTTATTTATTTATAGCTGTAAGAGATTAATAATAGTGATAAGGTCGCCTAAATATCTTTATTGTGTTGTATTTTTATTTTTATCCAGCGATTTCTTTAGTAAGCTCTACTTGATTTAATGTGTTTTGACGGATTTCGACAGCAAAAATAAACTACAAAGTACTGTTCTAATGACACTTGAAGACATACGCGGTACTGTCGCTCGTAATTGTCGAATATAGATACGCAGTATTGTTTTTAGACGAAATCTAGCTTTATATTGGTCGAAAAAAAATCCCATCAGACAGGAGGCTGCCAATCGAAATCTTACGTCGAATGGCCGTGAAATGGAGATTTAGCTATATATGTCAGTTACGCGAAATTATCCAATACTAGTTACGCTGATTTGCACTATCCGTGACGATATGTATAATTCAAATCGCATAGGGCGCGCTCGCTGCCATTGACCTCTCAAGTAGCCACGTATTGCATTTTCTCAGGCAAATTTAATTAAGATACTAGTGAACAACGTTCCTTAACACTATTTTCCGTCTGCCTACCTTGCTATATGCGGGATAAAGCGTGAAACTGAAAAGAAAAAGGTAATTAGGTTTAAAAAAATACAGATTAGGATCTGAACCTACTCGCAAACGAAGGTTATGTACTCTTCGGCGTCGTTGTTTGCTGTTGTTTTATTTGGTGAAAATTGGTTGCTTGTTATCTGGTTTGGTCTGAGTTATGAAAACTAGACATTGACGATTAATTGTAGATATAAATTAAATAATATAATCAATCTGTTGGTACATGAATTAGTAGAATATTAAAAATATCATAGATAGTAGGCGGGCGAAGCCACGAGCGAGCCGCTAGTTATCACAAAAGATAGAGTCTACAAGATGATTATTTTATTTTACAAAGTCTCTTATCTCTGATATCCGGCTAATCGCAAATTGAATTAATTCATTAAGCTTTAAAGCTATATAAGGGAGGTAGTTTACAAAAAACCTAATAGACCCAGAATCTTAAACTTTATACAATGAGTGCTAAAATAGCGGTAGTGACTGGCTCTAACCAGGAACTAGGTCTTGGTAAAATCAGAGGCCTGTGTAAGAGATTCAACTGTGTGGTATACCTCACGTCGTTATATGAAGACCAAGGAGCAGATGCGGTCGCTGCTCTGGAGAAAGAAGGATTACATCCAAGATACCATCAGTTAGACATTTCTAATCGAGATAGTGTAATGAAATTTCGTGACCACATAATAGAAAACTATGGACATATAGATATATTGATAAATAATGCAGCCATAGCCTTCAAAAACAATGCCCCAGTCCAAGCTGAGAAGACTCTGCATATAAACTATTTTTCTACGCTTTTATTTTGTGAAATTATTCTGCCTTTACTTAGTAATAGTGCTCGTGTGGTGAACATAGCAACTGATTAAGGCCATCTCTCTAATATTCCCTGCTTGCACATAAACAAGCAGTTACAGGATCCTAATTTGAGTAGTACTAAATTATCAAGTCTGATGAACCAATTTATAGAAGAAGCTAAGAAAGATACTCATGCTGATAAATGGGGAAATTCTTCGTATGCAGTCCCCAAAGTTGCTGTCGTCGCTTTGACTAAGATATTGCAGAGACAATTTCTAAGTAAAAGTAAGTAATTAATTCGGTAATTCTTATAAAATGTAACATTCGTATCTGTATACAGGGTTATAATTTTTTTAGTCCTCCGGTAGGTAAACCGAGTACAAAAAATGATAATAGTTTTTCTTTAATTATATGATTTTTATAATTATTATAGAATGAATAACTAGTAGTAACTATAAGTTACAG
Organism: Heliconius nattereri; assembly: GCA_013403645.1. NCBI lineage: Eukaryota > Metazoa > Arthropoda > Insecta > Lepidoptera > Nymphalidae > Heliconius > Heliconius nattereri. The sequence continues at coordinate 781,330 of JAAIXI010000257.1, read as the reverse complement.
ATGCTCGTCACATACACCTGTTAATGGCGGTTGGTAGTATTACGTACCTACTTAACACTACTAACCCCTTTTTTTGTAGAAGGAAGTAGGTGCAACAAATGAAAATTAGAGGAGTTATATTTTACTTTCACTACATCGCCATTTTTTTAGATGTAAAAGTAAACGCCGTACATCCAGGATATTTGAGGTAAGACATGTCTTCACATCAAGGGACTATGACTCCAGATAAAGGGGCATATTCACCTTTGTTGCTAGCATTAGACGCACCCAATACTCTCCGCGGAGCTTATTTGTGGTGGAACAAAGAGGTTGTCAATTGGGACGGGGATTTCCCTGGTAACCGTACTAAATGAAGTGAAAGATTTTTTCCTAACTTTTTTGTAAGTAGGTACTTTTAGTTTTAAATAAATAAAGCATGTGTTAAGAATTAATTCTTTTTTAATTATGTCTTATTTTTAAACCTATAAGATTGTTTTGGTTAAATCTTCTTATTAAATGTATTAACAAACTATTAAGTGTAGTTGTAATAATGATAAGAGTCTGACTGTGAGACTGGTCGTCCCAGGCGATGCTCCGAGCTCAAAGTATTAATATTTGTTGTTTATAATAATTTCAGAGGAGCTACGGCATCTGCTCCTTGGTCTTCGTATAATGACGTGTACCACACCGTCGAATCTCTTACAGAGGCCTCTGATTATACCAAGCCCTAAACCCTGGCTGGAGCCAGTCACTACCGCAACTGTCTACCGTCTCTACTGAATTTACTATCTTTTCTTTTGAAGAGTATATATTAATTTTTATATACTGTTAATTAATGTACTATGATTTGCGATAAATTGTTGTTTAATTATGAGGAAAGATAAGAAATTACTACAATATTAAGTTTATTGTGAAATAAAAAAAAATTGTATGATTGAAAATTGAATTTAAATGATAATTTGAATGAAAATTGCAATATAATTTAATACTACACCTTTAAAAATCCAATTCACAATTTACCAGCTAGTTTGAATCTATAGCGACAAAATTTGTAAGCCGTAAATTTACCGACCGATTCTATCTAACTTTTAGAAATTAATAAACACTTTTGGTCCAGTAAGCTTTTATGTTATATAGCGAAATTAATCGAAATGCAAAAGTTGTCACCCTTAAACTAAGAATACCACTGTTGTGGGATCGATTGCCGCCCGTGAGAATGAATTATTATATTTTGTTCTCCCGAATGGGAATCTGCGCTACGACGGCGTCGTTTAATTACTTTTTAAAAGCAATTAAATTAATACAATAAAATAAAATAAAAAGCTAGAAAACAAATATTTATTTTTCATAATCTAAGCAGAAGCACACTTAAAATAATTCATAACAATAATATAACATGTATGTACACAAAAATTTATACTATTATTAAATGATATATTACTACAACATAGAATTTTAAATTTCTCAAGAGCTTTAATCAATAAAGACACAACACATCTCGTCTCACGATAAATACTTCGATAATGGGTTCGATCTGGGGCGCGATGATTATGAGTACATTTAAATGGTTTTTATTTCTCAAATCATAGACAACTTCGAGACTTGAGTTCCGCTACTTAGTCTCATACGCACCACCCATTTTTCGATCTGAACGCCGCGCTATTTTTAATACTTTACTATTAAGTAAATAATCTCTTATAATATCAATCGAATTCAGGATTTTTGCCTTCCCAGTCGACAATTGTGCTATCACACCATACATATGCACCTTCGAGCGAGTCCGGTGCGTCTAAGGCCAGGTATAAAGGAGCTCGGGCACCTTCCTCTACTGTGAACTCTCCTGTGTGAGAAGACATGTCCGTCCTTACGTAGCCGGGGTGAACTGCGTTTACTTTAATATCTGAAATAAAATGATTAATATAATATTAAGTATGAGACCAGTCATAGCGTATTGGCACAATTGTGCGACTGTAAACACGTCAGTTTGATTCCCGCTCTAGGAAATTATTTGTTAATATTTTTTTATTAATAATATTTAATATTTTTATTTCATAGTTCTAGTAACAAGGCAAGGCGCGGCGGCAAGTTCTATCACTTAGCACGCATACCTCCAGTACTTGATAGAAAGTGTGGAACGGAAGTGTGTTAATGGTAACTAGGTCTCTTAACACTAGGTTCCCAAGTTCCCTCTGCCTATTCTGTTATGTGTGTGTGTTCCTATTCATCAATATTTGTGTTTACAAATGGTAATACATAAAGTATGATGATATAGCAGAAAATGTTGAAATCATGTTTCAGTACGTCTTTTACAAAGTCGCACAGCATTGTCGAGTCATTAACGTCATGGAAATTTATCTATCGACGCCTGCTTGAACTATAGGAAAATTTATTAAATAAATTTATGAAATTATTTTCAGTTTTCAATAGAATTAGTAAGAAAATATAAGCCTCAATAATCAAAAAGAATAATAAGTAGAGACATATCATTAGAAAAAATATCTGAGCTATTGAAGTTAATCAACAACAACAACAAGTAACTAAAGGATATTCCTAATATTAGAAAAAGTACCTAAAGATTTCCGTGCGCGCGTACATACTCGTAGATACATAAAAATTAACAATAGTTCGAAAATTTATAAAACCGTCAACGTCATCTGCGCGTTCGCGTCGGTCATAATGTGCCGCCCGAAGGCTAGAAACAAACAAACTTTGCAAACCGTTCCTTAGCAACGACGGTTGTTATTAACATGGCAGAATAAATTGCATGTCAAATTAGAAAGTATTTTAATTTATTAGTATATATATGTAATGTAATGTTATATAACCTACATATAGCACTTTTAAGGAATGCAGCTTTCATACAAAACAAAAACAAAGTAAATCGGACCAGTAGATCCAGAGATCTTAGTCTTTGTTCAAACAAACAAACTCTTCCACTTTATTATATTAGTATAGATATAGACTAATAGAGTTATCTTTCAAACTTATTATTAAAATTTTGCCTATTGCTATTTTTGTTAAATGATCCTACAAAATACTACTACAGTGACGTATTTAGAATTAATATGACGGTCGGCGGGCGACGGTCATAGGTACAATTTTATTAAGAAAAAGAATAAAAGACTAGATTGATAAAATAAACTGACAATTCGAGTAAGTATCTCTATGACCACGGATCATTGTAAAGTGTTTGAAAACTCGGATTTCCCAAATATGTCCTTGTCCGTTTAGAAATGTTTCATTGAATATGTTCGGAAATATTTGACTTATCCCTCTAACTACGGTATGAGGCTCCGTCACACAGCAGACTGAAGATTTTAATTAATATTACGAATATCTTATTCCAAATCGTTCCTCACCTCTGTCATCGACGAGACGCTGCTGTACTCTCGTCAACGCGGCGACACCAACTTTAGAAACAACATATGCCGAATTTCCCCATTCCCTCACTTGCCTCCCCTCCCTCGCTGCACTCACAAAGTCATTCATCAATGCAGACAACTGACTGATAGGCAAATTTGGGTCTTTCAGACGATCTTTCAATTTTTCACTTGGTATTCTACTCAAATGGCCGTAAGAACTAGACATATTAACGACACGAGCGCCATTACGGAGCAAAGGAAATAACATTTCACATAATAGCAACGTTGAAAAGTAGTTTACGTGTATAGTTGTCTCGGCTTGTACCGCTGCCGGCTCCGGAGAATTTGTTTTGAAGGCTATAGCTGCGTTGTTCACTAAAAGATCTATATGCCCATAGTTTTGTTTTATATGATCATGGAATTTTGTTATGCTCTTGATGTCTGTAATGTCCAATTGGTGATATTTTGGGTGAAAACCTTCTTTTTTGAGGGTAGCTATAGCATCAGCACCTTGGTCTTCGTATAAGGATGTTAAGTATACTACGCCGTGGAAGCGCTTGCAAAGCCCTCTTATTATAGCGAGGCCAATCCCTTGATTGGAACCCGTTACTACAGCTACTTTGGAAGACATGTCTTCCACTGATAGCACTCTGGCTGTTTGTGCAGCGATCTGTGCCTTATATAGAGCTAATGAGTAAGTAGTTAGTAGATAATATATTGTTATCTTAATTTAATTATTAAGCAAATCTTGTGTCTGTTCAGCAAATTTTACTTTTTTACTGGCGTGTTAATTCTGTAATAATATAAAAAAAATATATAAAATGTTAAAATTATAGAAACATAAAAATATCTCAAAGAGCTATAAAGGCTAGAAAATTACACTTAAACTGACCAATTCCTAAAATCGGCTGAATACCACATACAAAAAACGCCTGTAATTTTTTTATAGCGTCCATAAAATAATAACTACTTTTATAATTATTAAAACAATTAAAAGAAACTAATTTTTTTTTTTAAATCAGCTTCATGCTGTATCCCTCACACAGCAGCGTAGGCAGAGGGAACCCAGTGTTATAACGCTCGAGTGGGGATCGAATCCACATACTCGAACCGGTTAGGTCCGTATTAGGTTTAATATAATTATAGTTATTTTACAGTGTATATACAGCATATTCTATATTTCAAACTTTTCCTCAACAGAATTTCGAAAATAAATAAAATACTTTCTGCGCTTAAGCGAATTGTCACATTAACATTGTTTATGTTTTCTACAATGTCACAAATAGCGAAGACCAAAATATTGAGTACTCACCACAAAAAAGTTTTAATAAATTTTTTTTTAAAATTATAAATAAATCTGTAATAGTTATACCTTATTTATGGTGAAATCCTTTTGGAATTCTACCTTTTTATAACTTCGGTATAGCTGCAGATAACTTTCAATTCACTAAATGAATATAATTAATACTAAAAAAAACGAACAACCCAAACTCACGTAAATATTTACAAAATATTATTGGCATTTATTTATAAAGCCATGCGACGTGAGCCGCAGTCGAACAGTCAATAAGATTTTCAAAGGACGCCTGGCGTCATAGATTATGTAAAAAGAAGAGTTACCTTAAAAAAGTGGAAGAACCTAATATCATATTTTATGTAAACCTACTCTCAAGCTAAACCTGTAAACACAGAAATAAGTGTAATTACAATAACACGCAATTTGTCATTTATCAGTAAATGTCACAGCAAAAAAATATATAACAATTAACAATAATAAATAAATATTACAACTTTAAGTCGCCTTCCAAAAGGAAATGAATTTGCCTCGTATTAACATCAGACGATTTTGAATTGTCTGTTCTTAGAAGAACAGATGCATCATTTCATCCAGAATTTAATGGTATGCCATAAAAAAATGTGCATTCAGCCAAATCATAAAATAAATCTTTTTCTCAGCTTCTTGTATTCCGCACATAGCAGGGCAGAGAGAGGGAACCTAGTGTTAAGACACTTCGTTCCTCACTTTTCGCCAAATTCTGGAGACCTTACGTGTTGAATGGCAGAGCTAAACTGCAAATGGCTTGCTTTGCCTCGACACCAAAGCGAAGTAATGAAAATATAAATGTAAATAATTATTTCCTTCAATCTTCTTTTCTCAAAAGCTATACGTCATTTTAATTAACTTCATGGAGTACATTTTTCTGCTTTCAAAATATTAAATAAAACTGGATATAATACTCATTCTCACATCTATTCGTAAAATTAGAACAGCAAGAACATTCTGTATACACCGTGACTTAGTTGAGAATTTTGCAAGTCATGAATGCTATCTTTTTATCAAAATTTACAAAGCTTTTAGCTTATATATAAAGTCGATTTTCGCAAATAAATGGCCGACTCACGGTGTTAATGATTATCATTCTGTCATAGATTAAGATTGTTTACTCGTATTTAAATAGTTAGTACGTGGTTGTCTCTGTAAGTAAATATGTATTAGCAAAGAATAATGCGTTTGGTCACTACGTTGTCTTAGACTTACCTACGTACGTGTGATGCAGGATAAAGCGTAAAGATTATTTTTAGGGTTCTATACTTCATAAGGATAAAACGGAAACTGTATCACTCTGTATGCTGCGAATATTACACGGGATCGTGGACGGTCGTGGTTACTTACCACCAAATGACCCGTACGCTTGTTTTCCTGGTCTTGTCCATATAAAACCTTATGGGGTATCTCCCAAGGGAAGTACCCTATATGTTCAGGTTTTTTTAATTCTGAAACTTAGCAGGAAGTGAGAACTTCCAATACAAATAAATGAATAATAAAACCGTTTAAAAACCGGACGAGCGCGGTAGATTGCGGCGATTAGAGGTCTCCATTTTTGTTTAAAAGGTCCTAACTCTAAAAATTAAGTACTAGGTATTTAATAAAAAAAATATTTACAAGCTTATATTCGTGGTTCATTCCATATAAAATGACCGCATACGCGAACTTAAATTTGTAAACTTTTATAGGTTGTACTTTCCTATATAATCATGAAGTTGATATGGCATCCTCGGTGGGCTGCTGAGGTTGAGTCATATATTGTGGTGTTTATAATTAAAATGATACACCAGCAAATAAATATAAATATACAAATAATATTAAATAATTAATTTGAAAAATATATTATAATAGAATTTGTAGTAAAATTAGGAGAAAATAAATTGAAAAAGTAGAACTTAATGACCAGTTGTATAAAAAAGGCAAAGAAATATAAAGCTACATGGTACATAAGTACAGTACATACCTACTGTAAAATATATATATTCTTTATTGCACAAAACAAAATACAGAAATTAAAGAAGAAAAATTTTGTTGACAAGGGTGGGCTTTATATCACAGCTGTGCCGTTAGGCTCATATAAACTATATATAGAGATAGATATATATCTGCATATTTAATTTGACAAGTCACCGTGCCCACACTACCGTACAAGATAAATATGTAAATGTATACTAACATTTATCATTATCAATATACGATAGTATAATCAAAGGATCTGTAAACTTATCAGGGAAACAGGTTACTTCTTACAGGTTATCTTAGCCCTTACTCTCTGTTTTTCTAAATGGAGAGTAGAATAGTGTACCACTACTTTCTAATTGTTATCTCGACAAAAATATCTTTAGCTGGTCCACACTACGCTTACTAGTTACTCATATCAATTCCAGTAGGATTCTGATGTACGGTTTGGGATTGTAATGATACACTCGATTGCTGAATATAGACTAATTTATTATTATAACTACATTACTTTTATATCCTAGCTACAATAGATAATATAACTATACATACCTACTTAAGATATACCACTACACCTTCCACCCTTTTAATAAAAAAAAAATACATTTATATATTTTTTTTTATACTTACTATATACTAATTATATTATACTATACTTATTAACTACAACATAAAGTTATCAAGTAGCATTATTCTTATGATACAATTTAGTCCTATTTTTATGAACTACATCAACTTTTCCATTTTTTAAAACTTCTACATTTGGCGGTAAGTCTCTTATTACTTTAAATGGACCAGTATACAATGTATCTAATTTATTTCCTACTTCATTCTTAATTAATATTAAATCATCCATTTTATAACTTATTGGGTTTATCCGTTTATCATATCTTAATTTTCTATTTACTTTACTTTGAATTAAATTATCTTTTGCCTCCTTATGTGCTGTCTGTAATCGATATTTGAGNGAATGTCATGCAGGATAGCTGCCAGCTAATGTAATAGATTGTACCATTGATTTTGAAAAGAGCAACTGTTGAGTTTCTTGCCGGCTCTTCTCAGCAGAACTGCCTTCCGAACCGGTGGTAGCTTTTTGTTCATATGTTCATTCGACGATTCAAAAGTGCTTATAATAATTGCCTATTTGAATAAAGAATATTTTGAATTTGAATTGAATAGAGAATAGAAATCAGAATTTATTATGTCGTGCGTGCATTGTAGGTACATCTAAACATTACATTGTATAGACTATAATTTTCCACAACATTCTATAATATAAGTAGATTATACATAATCGATTGTTTGTTGTCAAACGTAATCAGAACTATATTTTTAGAACAATCTCTGAACAAAACTCGTGTTAGCATGTACCTACGCGTATCGGGTTTGAGGTATGAGATATATATATACCAATGTAGCCACGGTTATCTTATCAGCATGAAAAGCATGTTTTTCGGTGTTATTTATAGCATAATATTCCTCAAACACCCACAGTTCCATTTAACTCATCATACCTATAATACTTACAATTTTAACAATTCATTTCTAGCTTAAAATATTTTAAACAACTTTTAGGTTTGTGCAGGCGAAAAATAAAATATTTTTGATTTTATTAACAATATATTAATATGTATAATTTTTGTATTTACAGAATGGTTTCTAAAGTTGCCGTTGTGACTGGTGCTAACAAGGGCTTAGGATTCGGCCTGGTCAGAGGTCTCTGCCAACGGTTTGACGGAGTTGTGTATCTGACATCGCGGGATGAGAAACGAGGACAGGAAGCTGTCGCTGCTCTCAACAAAGAAGGATTGTACCCAAAATACCACCAATTAGACATCACAGACAATGCCAGCATAATAGCATTCCGAGATCATGTTAAAGAAAAATATGGTTATATCGATATTCTGATAAACAACGCCGCGATCGCCTATTTACACGAAGCTCCCGAACCACTTATACTTCAGGCAGAACGAACACTATTTGTGAATTATTTCTCTTTTCTCTCCACATGTGAGATATTGTTTCCGTTACTGCGTGACGGGGCAAGAGTGGTAAATATGTCGACACGGGACGCTCATCTAAGTCGCATTCCTAGTCCAGAACTTAAAAAACGCCTGCAAGACCCTAATTTGACAGTTCCCGAGCTATCAGAAATGATGAACCAGTTTGTTGAAGCAGTCAGGGCTGGAACTAATGCGCCGTATTGGGGAAATTCAACGTACACTATTGCCAAAGCTGGTGTAACTGCTTTGACTAAAATACAACACAGAATGCTTAATGATCGTGGTAAGTGATTATTTTTTATATTTAAAAGATCCACAATTATGATTATGACTTGGATTATTTCAAAAAAGTTAATAAGCATTATTGAATTTTATTTTATAATACAAGAGTTTTTTCCAAGCTGAAATACATTACTCATTATTTCATAATACTTATTTGTCATATTTCTAAGATAATCTAGATATTCACTACAGTAATTTCCTTCTAACTTTTGAAAACTTTCAAATATAGTTGTAGATAACAAAATATTGCGAAAATTGACAACATAAATTTGCTACCACTGCCCTTTTCTTCCTAAATACATAATTGAATAAATAAGAATGTTATTTTATTGATTAATAAAATAACATTCTTATTTATTCAATTCCAAATCCTTATTTTATTTTCAGACATAAAAGTGAATGCCGTACATCCAGGGTTTGTAGACACCGACATGACTGCAGGCAGAGGCCCCATGACTGTGGAGGATGGAGTCGAAGCTCCACTATACTTAGCCCTGGATGCCCCAGATTCAATTCGGGGAGAGTTTGTGTGGTACAACAAAGAAGTTATCGACTGGGATGGAGAAAGACCGATCGAAGACTACTAGGGATAACCAGTTTAAGTGTAGCTTATATACCTACATGCATATATCCTAGCAGCAGAGCGAAATTAGCAACCTATTGTTAAGATACTCCGTTGTCCATTATACTTCCATTCCTTACTTTCCGCCAAATTTGAGAGACATTGCGTGTTGAGTGACAGAACTACATGATGCGCTTAGGAAGCTGTATGAGAATGGTATTTAGGTTTTTAAGGAACGTGTATTCAAATTAGATTTAACCTGCGGATTAACTCCACGAACAATTGCTGTGAACTGAGAGTCGTGTTTATAAATATGTTGATACATTTTCATTGCCACGATTGATGCAATATACATTGTTAGGTACATAGGCATAACCATCCTAGTCACCATCATATAGAACTTAGAACAAATACTTTCTAGTTCGCTAGCGTGCGACTGTAAACGTGAATGTGGGTGTGTGTGTCGTTCCCATTCGGGAGAATGAAATATTTAATATTTTCATTTCCTTTCGCGCTCGACAATTCAGCGAAAACGGAGTGTAACATTAAGTTTATGTAGATATCATCAATTATATTTAGTAATTTTAAAAAGGCTGATTTATTTTCAAAAAGTTAGACTACAATATTTCGTTATAAATATATTAAGGAATATAATAAATTGCATTTTATAAAGACATTTACAATAGTAATAAATAAATTATAAAATATTTAACGCTTTTTTTTATTTATATATATTATTTGAAAGTACCTTACATTTGATATTCGGACAATAATCAATAAAAAAGATCTATACTTGAATTGAACGTATATTATTCTCATATTCATATAAGTTTCTCAATCATAGACAATAAACGTACTTTTTAAATAGTTCAGTTCAGTTGTTGGTTTACGGCGTTTCAAGAGTGCCAGTTGAGTTGAATTTAATTAAATATAAATATAATAAAACCTTTAATCACCATCATTAATTTATTTTCATGTTCATTTTTTTTTCTCTTGATGTAATAATTAACCTAGCAACATTCAATCAAACTATTCCTAAGAAAATTCAAATGATAATGAACATAATATGACGTATTTTCAATTTCAAGTTTCAACTATAAAAACAGAAAAGCCAAAAAAACAACTTTTGACATTGACATCAACTTGCGATCCGAAAATATTTGTTCTGCTACAAAATATAATGAAGTAAAACATTTACATAGTTAATAATATTGTGTTATAAAGTAAATAATCCATGTACTAAGTATATATAGTGAGAAATAATATACTGTGATTTTAAACTAGCTACTAGTGTTAACGGCTTAAATTACAAAATGAGTATCAAAATTGCTGTTGTTACTGGAGCTAACAAAGGAATCGGTTTCGCGATAGTCCGCGGACTCTGTAAACGTTTTGATGGGAAAGTATATTTGACATCAAGGGATGTAAAGAGAGGTAAAGAGGCAGTGGCTGTTCTCAATCAAGAAGGCCTGCATCCAAATTACCATCAGCTGGACATTACTGATAAGCAAAGTGTGACAGTGTTTCGCGATTACATAAAAGAAAAATACGGATTCATAGATATTCTAGTAAATAACGCAGCTATTGCCTTTAAAAATAAAGCACCAGAACCTGTAGCAGTACAAGCAGAGCAGACTCTATTCGTTAATTACTTCTCAGTACTATCAGCTTGTGAAATTTTATTTCCAATATTGCGCGATGGGGCCCGTGTTGTTAATCTTTCTAGTTCTTGTGGCCATTTGAGTCTTATTCCAACTGAGAAATTACGAAAATGTTTCCAAAATCCCAATTTAACCATAGAAGAACTCTCTAATTTAATGAATCAATATGTTGAAGCAGCTAAGCAAGGGAGTCATGAAAAAGACTGGGGAAATTCTTCTTATGTTGTTTCTAAAGTTGGTTTAACAGCTCTAACTAAAATCCAACAAAGATTGCTCAAGGACCGAGGTAAGTTTTAAATTATATATAGAAAAGATATTTAACACTTATGCAAATATTATTATAATATATATAATACATAAAAAAATATAATTGAGACTACAAGGCATGAAAAAAATAAAGAAGGTATAAACTATTTTTGTTTTCTTGCTCTCGTAACAAGGCAAAGTGTGGTGTTAAGACAACTACTCAATATGCAAACTATCAAAAATTAGGCTGTACATCAGGAACAGTGTTAATGGAAAATCCTAGTGATTTCCCTATTTACTGTACTAGGGTAGAAAAAAATAATAATCTTTGAAGCCCATCATAGGGAGTACAATCATGTAACTGTAAATGCCACTACACTACACTGGCTGCGAGTAAAGTTCCCACTCAAGAATGTCCCACTGAAGAATGATATATTTAATTTTTAATCTCCCTTTGGTAACAAAACAAAGTGCCGCATTGAGTTCTGGTGCTTAACATGCAATGCCTACAGATTCAGGTTAAAAGTTGGGATTTGAAGTGTCTTAATGGTTCTCAGCTTTCCTTCCAGCTCGGGTTCCCTCTACCTACACCACTATGTAAAGGGCACAGTGTAAAGTTAGAAAATTACTTGTTTTTACAATTTACGAAATATTCCAGATATTAAAGTGAATGCAGTTCATCCTGGCTATGTGGATACTGATATGTCTTCACATAAGGGTCCACTTAGTATTGACGAGGGTGCTCAAGCTCCTTTATTCCTAGCCCTCGATGCTGCAGACTCTGTTAGAGGACAATATGTATGGAATGACAAGAGAATTGTAAGCTGGGATGGTGAAAAACCAAAAAATAATGATTGCAAATAAAATATACCATTTAAATGTATCATATTTTTTATTATTGCTTGTTATATATTATCTATTAAGTAAAAATAAATTTTATATTATATAAAATGTTATTTAAATTGTTTGCATAATACTCTTGATTTGTAAATTACTACAATGAAAGCTAGTGTTAGAAATACCATTAGTCCCACAATTTTTTAGAGTAAGAATAATTAAATCAGCTTCACATTTTACATCATTTAAGACACTCTGTTCTCTACTTTTCGCCGAATTGTGGACTTCGACGCCGGGCTTATTTGTCTTGCCAGAGCGAAGAAATAATAATTCATCCCCCCGAGGGGGCATTGGACCCCCAACCGATGCGCCTATGGCATTTGACTTTAAGATAATGCCTCCTGAATTCGGTGGAAAATGGGGAACAAAGTGTCTTGACACAAGGGTTCCCTGGGGAACGGAGTGTCTTAACACTAGGTTCCCTCTGTCTACCCTGTTGCGTGTGGGATGGAGCGTGAAGCTGATTTCTAAATTATGTTTTTTAGTTCTTGCAATCAAATCAACAGACTAATTGCTGAGATCTGCAGTCGGCGCGGCGTGTAATAATACGTGATAATTAATGTGACCATTTCTAGGTCGGCTTAAAACGGGACATTGTAGTGCTTTCGTATTTTTAGAGGTTTAAATTAGGATAGCTTACGTGTTTTTAGGATAACTTTAATTTTTCGTAACGTCTGATGGTGCTTTCGTTTTTTTTGTTTCAAGTGCAACTGACACTTTAATAAATCATTTAATACTTCTGTTGTTTAAAAAATAGCGTATTGCAAAAACACGGAGAAACTCGTTTCGACCGACCATATTTACTATTATATCACATGCCATTCCGAAAAAACGAGACATACCTGTTCCTGTGGCATATTTCGGGACACCGGGGCACCGGGGATTTTTTGGACAGTCCCGTTCAAAACGGGACGTCTGGTCGCGTATTGTACAAATAAATAAGCGACGACGCAATACATTGCTATATAACTGAACTGAAAGATACCGTTATAACATAGCAACATACAATCACACTGAATGTTACCCAACATAACATAATTTTCAAACGATTACGATTGCCTGCGAGCGATAAAAATTCAAAAGTCATTGAGACTTTGACTTGTTTTCAGTTCTAATTTTATAGAATTTACTTATTTTCATTATTGTTCTTTGATTAAGGCGTTTCGAACTAACTTATTTTCAGCACTTAATTTAAAAAAAGTCAAATAACTTTTGTCATTAACATCAACTCGTGCTCTAAAAAAAATTCTGCTTAAGTTAAAAGTAAACTCATTTTAGAATATGAATAAATAAAATATTTACATAGTTAATAATAGGTAAATATAGATGATAACCCGTCTACATTAACAAGAAATTAATATTTTGTGCTATTAAATTATTTGGTAGTTTAACAGCTTGTTAGTGTTAAAGGCTTAAATAAAATAATGAGTATCAAAGTTGCAAAGTTGAGCTAACAAAGGGATCGGTTTCGCGATAGTCCGCGGACTCTGTAAACGTTTTGATGGAAAAGAATATTTGACATCAAGGGATGTAAAGAGAGGTAAAGACGCAGTGGCTGTTCTCAATCAAGAAGGCCTGCATCCAGACTACCATCAACTGGACATTACTGATAAGCAAAGTGTGACAGTGTTTCGCGATTACATAAAAAAAAAAAACGGATTCATAGATATTCTAGTAAATAACGCAGCTATTGCCTTTAAAAATAAAGCACCAGAACCTGTAGCAGTACAAGCAGAGCAGACTCTATTCGTTAATTACTTCTCAGTACTATCAGCTTGTGAAATTTTATTTCCAATATTGCGCGATGGGGCCCGTGTTGTTAATCTTTCTAGTTCTTGTGGCCATTTGAGTCTTATTCCAACTGAGAAATTATGAAAATATTTCCAAAATCCCAATTTAACCATAGAAGAACTCTCTAATTTAATGAATCAATTTAATGAATCAATCAATATGTTGAAGCAGCTAAGCAAGGGAGTCATGAAAAAGATTGGGGAAATTTTTCTTATTTCTTTTTCATATTCTTCTTCCCTCACAGACAAACAAAATAAATATATATATAACCTGAACTTGACATATAATACGACAGAACGTCATAGCGACGCATTTTTTTATTTAGATTTAAATAAATTTATTTATAACTAGTGGGCCCGGACGCGGCTACGCCCGCTTGAACTATACGATTATGTATTAAATATATTTATGAAATTATTTTCGGTTTTCAATAAAATTTGTAAGAAAATATAAGCCTAAATAATTAAAATAAGTTAAAAAATAATAATAAGTGGAGATTTATTATTAGATAAAATATCCGAGTAACCGAAATGAACAAACAAAAGAAGTAAAAGTAACTAAAGGAAATTCTTAATATTAGAAAAAGTACCTAAAGTTTGCCGTGCGCGCGTACTAAACATTTTTCTATATTAAATAGTTAATAATTTTTGCGAACAATATTAAATAAAACCCCATATGATTAAAATTTCGATATTTTAAGTCTATAACATCTGTATAGAATATCAATCAGCTGCCTTACATCGACAGACAAAATCTATTCGAACTAAGCTACTGCAGGCCTAGCTTGACAACCAACATCACATGCGAGTTGCCTTGCACACATCGGAGCCCAATGGACGTCGCCTATGCCCTCGCCGGAGTATATAACAGCATTTACTCCGCAAGCGCCATTGTCCACTCCCTAAAGGTTCTCGGATACACCGACGCGCGAATACCACACTGTAATGATGGCACCCTATATCTGGTCCACACGCAGGAGGAGAAGAGGCAGCTGAAAGACCAGGGATATGGAGCTGGAGCAGGTTCGCGAGTCATGACTATCCATGAGGCCCAGGGGCAGACCTTCGCAGACGTCGTCATCGTCCGAACCGGACGCGCACGGATCCGAGTACATGAGAGCGTCTCTCACGCAGTCGTCGCAGTGACGAGAGATGTGTATAAG
>JAAIXI010000228.1:8328864-8474230 GCA_013403645.1 Heliconius nattereri | reverse complement strand
TAATTTTTAACATAATTTTTTTATTTTTCCAAAAGTTAAACTAAGAAGAATAATTTTCATATAAAAATTTCATACGAAATTTTTTCTTCAACTTTTTTTGTCTGTATTTTTAGTTTATTTTAGATTTATTTCGTAGGGTCGAGTTGGCTCTGTGTCTGTTTATAATTACTTATTTTTACATAAATTGTTTATTTTTCCAAAAGTTTAACTAAGAATAATTTTCATATAAAAATTTCATACGAAATTTTTATATCCAAGGTACCTGAACTTTTTCGACTTAGGGGCTGACCCAGGACCTATAAGGATAGTGCTCGTGTCCGTGATCTCACATGCTATATACTCGGTCTTTGACACATTGCATTTCATTCATAGAGAATGGTTATGTAAAAAGCTGCAGCTAGAATGTATCGGAAAAGATACAAAAACGCTGAACGTCATCCCGATTACCGTGTATTTAGATTTTTCTCTCTTCAACAAACAAGTAGTCCAGCAAGTATCGTACCATTCTGGAATGCAGATTAAATGCGCAAACTTTTAAAGTTACTTGCAAAAAAGTGTAGTACATTTTTTTTATAGTACAGTCGGGTAAAGTTCCACTATTATACTATTAAAAAAAAAATACTAAGTGCGTCAGGGACGACTTTTGTAAAAACGACTTTTGATCTGCCGTTGTTCTACCATTGTCCATAGTGCGTTGTCCCAGTCAAAATTTTGTCACCTGCTCTCTACGCACTATACACTGATGACATCACAATGCCCTAGCGAGTATTACTCAACGAGGAATCCTGCAGGTAGTACAGAAACTCATCCGGCGAGTGACGCAGGCACAATACTACGTGAACACCACGCGCCACTCATCGAAACCTAAAAATAGAAACCCTAGAGGTACACATTAGTCGTCTCGCGTCCAACGTATTCCATTGCGCCGATGTATCGGGTCACCTGCACCTAAGAAGCAGCACTCCACATACCCGGCCGCCGGAGGTCACACGTCTTCTTCCGAGGGACTTTCTATCCTCCTCTAAATCTGACTCATGACCTTGGTCGTTTAATCTAGGCATCCCTCATGAAACCGAGGGTCCAATTCCAATCCCCTCCTGCATCGCCTTCCATGTGTCTGCTCTAGAGCAGGTTTTTGCCTGAGACCACGGAGAACCAGCGCCCTGATGTCGTTGGGAGCTATTACGGAGATGGCTGAGAGAATGCTTCAATTCTGCGCGTGGCAAAGTAAATTTAGAAGTGATAACACGTATTTTGGAGTTATCCAATAATTATAATGTATTTCCACGCGACATAATTAGTTACATCTTACGTTTAAGTAGTTTTGGTTAAGTGAAAAGTAGGTAGTCTATTCTTTATAATATCTGTCGTTTAAGTTTTCTGTTGTTTGTGTTATTTGTTTATGATTATTTAAAAACAATTGGAAAATCCTTATTTAAACTACGAAAATGCGGGTTGCATGAGTATTTAAACAAAATTCACATTATCTTAAGTGCTTTGCAAACATACATTATATGAATAGTTCAGTAGTTAAAGCGGGCGACCGCGAGCGGGCCGCAACTTTTTTTTTAATTTTTTTTTTTTTGTAAAAATCACGTTTTATATATTTTTTTATTTATTTTATAAAATTATAAAAAAAAATTCGTATATTTTTTTAAATTTTGCATTCATTGCCATCTATCATTATAATATGGAAGTTATTAGTATCCGTTCAAGTGCAATTGCGATATTGCAAGCAGTTCAGTATCTTAATACAAGATGGCGCAATGGAGAAAATAAGTTTATACTTTGCAATATAATTAAAGTTGATAGCTTTCAAACAGGTGTTTTATTCGACAATATCTTTAGCATATTAGGGGAGATAAATAGTGCAAATAAATAATTTTTCTCTTATAATTTTAGTTTCCTAGTGAAAGTTATACAAGAATTTATGTGTTAAATATATTTTAATTTCATTATATGCAAAATTTAAGACACTCACGTCTTAAATTATTATTGAAGTGATGCATAAAGTTTAGTGTAGTTAGAACATTGTGTAAGTATGTTAAAATATTCTATGGGAAAAAAATCTTTTCAACAATCCTAAACCTAAGTAAATTAAAAAAAGACCTAAGTAAACCTAAGTAAATTCAAAACTTCATACATAACATTTAATATTTTCTCTTACAATCTTACTGAAGACAACATAAATGGTGTGTGCTACTACTATAATAAGAAACATGTATTTCTTTTTTTATTTTAACTGTATAGAATATAAATACTTCTATAAGTATTATTGTTTTCAAAAATGTATATTTTAAAGTAAATAAAATTCACAAAGCTTACTTATGATGAAAATGATAATAATTTTGTATATTTTTATAGGTAGTCACTTATGAGGTCATATTTTATAAGTACAGCATTCTCAGCATGATAGGACATTTATCCAGATATTTAAATAAACATTTAAATGCATAAAATAAACATGGAAACAATGGCAAGGTAAAAGTAACTTTTTATTGATATCTCTTTGTCTGTTATTCATAAACTATCAAAAAATATGTTTTTATTTATTTCACATTGAAGTTAGTCCATTAGAAAGAATGCCTGCCTTCTTATCAGTATGACTACAATATGTATAGCTACGTGGAACTAGGTATATATTCTTATATCAATTAGTGTAGAATATTTGCATTATATAAAAAAATCTAAAATAGGAAATGACAAGTTTTAAAATATATTAATAATTCCTTTCTTTTCCTATTGTTTAGACTTCGTCCCCGGGAATCATTGTTACAATAATAATCAGCTTCAGCAGGCAATGTACAGAAGAAGATTATTCAGCATTTGTTAATATTCATTCTCACATACCTATATTATAAATTCGAAAGTAACTCTGTCTGTCTGTCTGTCTGTCTGTCAGTCTGTCTGTCTGTCTGTCTGTCTGTCTGTCTTTTACGCAATCAGGCCCAAACCGCTAATTTAATTGTGATAAAATACTCATATAGAGATACTTGAGGGTACCGGGATGAACATAGGATACTTTTTTTCTTATATTTGTAATATTGTCGATATATATTAATATATTAAAATATTTTTTAATTTGACATGCAATTTATGCCGCCATGTTAATAACAACCGTCGTTGCTAAGCAACGGTCGCAAAGTTTGAAGTCCGCGTTGTTATATATATACTATAGATATAGATTTGTATACATTAACAAAAATTGGATGATTTCTATAGTTTGATATTCATCATTCATTCATCTTATGAAAATAAATATAATAGTCACTTTTAGCATTTCATCTAGATGGAAATTATAGTTTACTGTATAACATTCTAATAAATAATTAAGGAGATGTCACTGATTCCAAATGACTTAGCCTACGAGTTGTGTAGTATGACCGACGCGAACGGGCAGATGACTTTGTTGATTTTGTAATTTTTTATATATTTTCGAATTAATATTATTTTTTATGTAATTACTTGCTGCTTATAATTAATTAATCTTAGTTCGGTTATGTATACCGATGTTATACACTTAAAATATCGTAATTTTAATCATTTGGGATTTTATTTAATATTGTTCGCAAAAATTATTAATTATTTAATATAGAAAAATTTAGGCAAACTTTGGGTACTTTTTCTAATATTAAAAATTTTTTTAGTTACTTTTACTTCTTTTGTTTGTTCATTTCGGTTACTCAGATATTTTTTCTAATAATACATCTCCACTTATTATTCTTTTTTAACTTATTTTAATTATTTAGGCTTATATTTTCTTACAAATTCTATTGAAAATCGAAAATAATTTCATAAATATATTTAATAAATAATCGTATAGTACTAGCGGGCGTAGCCGCGAACGGGCCCACTAGTTTTGAAATAAAATGTAAGTTCTATATTTACTGGTTAATAAGATTAAATAATAATAATTTTCAATTTGATTATATAAAGATGGTGTATTTTGTCATTACTCAATGGTGTTAATTTCACCCTGAAGGCACATTTAGCCGCAACGCTCGCAAGCGCGAGGTTTCAGGAGTCGTAGTCCATGTGATTTGTTAGTGGGTTGTTAATAGATCATTTTAGCAAATTATAAAGTAATTTAAATGTTTAATTAATAAATATTATGAATTGGTTTAAAGTGCTGCTGTAATTAACACATCTAAACTACTTTCGATCTTATAACATTAGTGGTATAAGTAGAGTACATGTACATGAACATTCAATAAATAGTACCCATCCTTTTCTATTTATATATAATATTGGGTAGCATTACCTCCACGCTTGCGGATTTTGATATGAGTGTCAATACAACCAACGCACTAAATTCTTCAGCAATTCTTCGTCGTTCCAAGAAAATGGGTGACTCCTGCTTCACTGCGAACTGTTTTCATTTCCTACCATCGTTCCCGAAGCATAGGTGATGCTTTGTAAAGCTTCCATTTTAATCACGAGAGTGGCAAATTAGTACAACTTAAGTAACTTATATTGGATTGGATTAATGCGACAAGTCATTTATAATTACAACAAATAGTCATTTTCAATAATCAACTGTCGAGAGTCGGCCATTTTTTATGGTTCCGCACCTTTTAAGCAAAAAACTCCGTCCGTCTGTGATGCCCTTATCTCAAGAACGCTTGAAGATCTCGAGTTGAAATTTGAACTATATACTCAGGTCTAAGGTCCCTTAATTTCCTAAAAAGACATGACTGTTTACTCGTATATCACAAAAAACGCCCATTTCCATACCATAAAGGGAATCCAAATTAATATTATTCCGGTTGACCCAGAATTAGGAAATTTGGCAGATAGCACCTACCAGTTCGGTTAGTGGGTTCGATCCCCACTCGAGGGAGAGAAATATTTATTTGGGGAGGGAGAGAAATAATTATATTTTAAAATTATTAATTTGAATCAATGAAATATAAAAAAACCTGTCAAATCAAGTGATCGAGTAAGAGTTAGTTAGGGTGATGTTACGTTCAATTGTGAGATTGCTTTGAACATGCTCTTGAGAAGCAACTGAATATTGCTAAATTTGTTCTAGAATCGTATGTTCAATGCCAGGAAGAAGAAGAGGTAGTTAGGGGATCTTCCATAGCTGGTTCCACCACCACCTCTGTCATGTCCTCTGAAGGCGACGTGCACCAGTTGACGTAACTGTGCCTCTGCACTCACTGCATGATAGTACATTTCAATATTTTCATTTCTTCTCTCCGGTGACGTGGCAAAGAAGTGGAGCACGGAATGTGTTAACACTATGCAGGATACAGCGTAAAAAAACTTAATATTCGTATTTATTTTCATTGAACTTTTTTTATGGCTAAAACAAAACAGTAAATCATATTTGCTAACTCCGAATAAATCATTTCTTCTTTCACAGAAGCATAAATTTAAGGCTTTTTCTAAGTTAAAGTTAGCTTCTTCAAATTTCGAATTTGTGAGCATAAAATAAAATCACAATTTAAATATCTAAATATTTATTTATTCAAATTGTATCTACTAGTATCTACTACACCTAAACCTTTCAGTTTATTTTTTTAAATAAGTACATAATCTAAGCAGGACCTCCACAAGTAATTGCTGTAATAAACGAGTAATAAGCGCCTCCGCAAAGCTAAAGCCGTTTCTGCGAACTAAGTTCAGCAAGTTCACGCGGAGGCAGGCACGCAGGCAGGCAGGCAGGCAGGTAACGTTTACGTAATTATTCAAATTATATCCATTGACCTGATTACTTCATCATTAACGTAATAGTGTTGGCCTTCAGCAAGCAACTTTTTAAAAGTATTCTTAATCACTTTGGTTTAAAGAGTCTCCGCCACCATCGCGGGTAATATTCCTCCCTAGGAACTAAAGACATGGTAGCTCTTATAGGCGTAAAAATAGAAAAACTACTATTTTCTTAATAACATTAACAACTAATATAAAATATGAGTATTAAAGTCAATGACCCATCTTATTGAACATTTTATTGCTTGTATATTTGAATAGCAAAAATTAATTTATCGTCTACGACTGATTTCATTGTCAGCTGGTGGCGCGAGCGTCGTGGTCGTGGTCGTGGTGACCCTGGCGGTGGTGGTGCGGCGCGTGGTGGTGGTAGTCGGCGGGTCCAGGCCCTTGATTTCGAAGGGACCGCGGAACAGGGGACGGAACAATCGTAAGAATGACTGATAGCGTACTGCCGAGTTCTGTAATAAATACATTATAAATTAAATGTCTTGTCGTAGTTAAAAGTGGCTTTAATATAAATAAAAAATAAATATGTAATTCTTAATATAAAACACCTCAAAAGTTAGACTGGACTTTGATTCGTAAGTGTGGAAGTTTAAATAATTGTCAATGTTTGAATGTAATTATGTTCTCTTTTCTTTATTCGTATTTCTTTCATTGTTTCTTAAATGTTGTATGAAGTTATATTTAAGACATCACCACTAACTACATAATTAATATATTGACAAATTTACATTCATGATAATGCTAAGCCATTCGTGGCGCAAGGGCACAAGCGTGTACTGTAAAGTAAATGAGACGAGTTGTGGGATCGATTCCCATTCAACAAAATGTAATACCTATTTAATATTATCGTTTCTTCGTTTCGTCTTGATGGAAACGGAGTATCTTAACACTAAATTCCCAGGTTCCTTCTGCCCACCCTTCTAAATGCGGAGTACATGCGTAAGGTCAAAAAAAAAAAAGGACAAAAATATAATACCTGAATAACGTCGCCGATAATTTTAGTGGTACGGATGAGGAGCGACACGGATGGCCCAAACAGGCTCCCCGGAAAGTCCAGGCTGACCTTGTTGCGGTCGAACACGGGGATGTCGTCGGTAGGCTTGGTGGCGGCCTGCCGGGTCACCTGTCGAACTCCTCGCGTACTCCACGAGCTCGCCTTGCTGGACGTGTCCCGTGCCTGGGGCAGCCGTGTACGCCAGGAGCTCTGACCCGCTGTGCCCGGCGGCGGGAGTGGGGGCTGTGGTGCCGTCGGGCGCCTCCACGTAGCGCCATTCTACGCCACACGGAGCTTGTCAATCGAGTAGGTAGCGCACCACGCGGTAGCGCCTTCAGCATCCCGCCTCGCGGTAATGTCGTGTGTTGTTTGTATGTAAGTAAGTAAGTATGTATGTATGTATGTATACTGTATATTATAACTTGTTCATTATTATCGCAAATTGTTTAAAAGACGCAAATTTTTATGGAATAGATACACAGATAATATACGCTTATATCTGGTCTACCAATCATATTCTCTCTACGCTACCTTTGTACGAATATAGTCTAACCAAGTATCCTTGTCGCCTGCAGTGAAGGAACGTGGCGCTATTCACAAATAAGTAAATAAGCTAATATATACTGCTGCTGACAATTGACTTTACTGTAACAACGTACGGAAAACAACTTTTTTATATATTATTGTTTTAGCAATTTCTATTATATTCGCATTCTGCTAAAACTATTTAAATTAAACAAGTTTTTTATATAACAATAATTTATTTTCAGGTACAAAGTGATAAAAACAAATCTTAAATGAAGACATGAAGAATAAAACACTTTCTCAGAATTACGTTAACTGCAGTTGAAGACTAACTGCCCTGACGGATAAAGTAGATATACCTGCAAGACAATCTAGTTGATAGTGAAGTCTACAGTGAAGTGTCTCTACCGGCTGAGTGAGAGTGTGTCTGACTCCTAACGTTCATGCAAGTTCCACTCCGGAAGTGGAGTGTCTACTCGTGCGTGGAGGCGCTACGCACGTCTCGTTACCGTTCGTAACAGTCATACACTATGCAGTATTACTAGTCTCCAAACAAACAAAGTAAACATTTAATATAGAAAATACTCAGTTCTATTTACATATAGTATATTACATTACTAAGTTATATATACAGTAGAAAGAAATATCTGACCGTTAATAAAAATATATGTTGACTAATTTTGGAAAGGAAAGAGGAATATTAAGTTTAATGGACTTAGTTTGTGATCTATAAGTTTTTATTTCCGCTTTTTACATACAACGTAGTTAGGAAAAGGCATTTTTACAAATATATTTAGCATATTGGTATTATAATAACAATCATCCTTTTATGACATTCGACTTTAATATGGCACTAGCGGGCAGTCATTTGAAGCTATTGGCTTTGAAGAATAGTCGCGGTAGAGTCTCTAAGAGAGAGAGACGCGAGACTAGAGAAAGACTAGGGAGAATTTCCTTCGTGATTTGTCTTTGTTTCTTGTATTTTCTTCGGTGATATAAGAGACGGCACTTTTTTTATATATACTTGCATCGGTCCCACAGTAGTTCTACTCTACATGAGATCTCATTAACTACAGACATGCACTATACTAACATGCAAGAGCATGTACTAAGTAATACACTCTACAAATACATCTCTTTTGTTTGATAATCACGTCTACCAAGTACTACTGCAGTGCAAAAGAGAGTCAAATCATAGGACTATGTTTTTATAAATTTTTAATAAGCCAAAGTATAATAATCGAAACATAAGAGAAGTATTGCGTGCAAACGAAGGGTACTGTGCAGAAAAACAAACAAGTTATAAAAAAACATATATTATTAATTATTATATATATCACCAACACTCACCTAAATCTATTTACATATAAATACAACGCACTGAGAGCGCGTGGAAGGTCAGAAGCGTTAAGAGAGAACGCCACTGGGACTGTACACTGTGCGCCCGCTTCGGCGATTTGCGACACTGGCAAGGAGTCACTGGCGGTCGCTACTTAGTACTTGGGAAGTTACCGAAACGACGACGGCCTCGTTTTGTGATTCACGAGATATCGGCAAGAACTAGGAATCAACGTGACGCAAAAAGTCGGAGCGGGAGAAAGAAGGGAATTGAAAGCGTTTAAGAGTCGTCCTCCTCGGAGGAGTCAACGGTCTCGACGGCAGCGCCTGCCGCGGCTCCCCCTGACGAGGATCCCGACAAGGATGTTACGAGCGACAAGATGGAGCCCAGACCGGAGCCCCCACCTGAACCACCGCCGCCGGACGCGCCGCCCAGCAGCCCTGTCACCGCTTGGATCTTGGGGCCCAGGAACTGCAGCTTGGGCCCAATCACCTGCCCCACGATGCCACTCAGGGAGCTAAGGCCTCCTCCTTTCGGCGCTTCGATGCCATATTGTTTATTTAGCTCGATGTTTTGGCGGTCCAGCGACTCCACAAGCCTCGTCTTTGAGTCGATCAACGAATTGATTTTCTACAACAGACGGATTTGTTACTTGCCATCTTAAAAAAGATTTCTCTTATGGCCTAAATATTGTAGTATACTCACCCCGAATACGAAGCCCAAAACGGCGTTCTTGATACCAAACTTGGCCTGCGTAACGCCCTCGAGCTTTCGCTTCTCCCGCGCCTGGTCGTCGCTCGACGCGTCCTGCACACATACACTAGCGTCACTTCCACTACACTACAGTTTACACTCTCACCACCATAAACCACATCATAAATGTATATACTCCACCACCAATACCAAAAATCTGCACTCAGTAAACTGATAGCTGCATTCTTAACGACTAGTACGTAGAAGGAAAAATCGAAATCGAAGAGCCCAATTCAAAAAAACTGCTTCATATAAATATGATCACATAATATGTCAAGGTATGTAAGTGACTGGGACCGCAGGGCGCGAGGCGGGCGGCGCTGCTTGGCATGCAAGCCGCGCACATTACTTATGAAGGTCATTTATTCGCACGGCGATATGTCTATATTCTAATAAATATAAATGTGAACAGATTCAGACACTCGTAGAGATACGAACTCGTGCTTCCCGAGGCGCACAAAAGGCGCACGGCGGCGCGTGCGCGTGCGCATGTGTGGTGTGTCAATGTTGGACGTCGCCGCCTCACGGACGTCACTTTTAGTTTTATTGTAATATACAGTTTCACAGAAATTCATATTTACCATATTGCAACTAACGCGATTACTGCGGCTATACGAGTAGCATGTACTCGTACCTATTGCATGAATTTGAAAACTATAGAAAACTGCATGAATTTGAAAACTATAGAACCGAGTTAGGTTATTTGAATGAATGAAAAATGTAATTAACTAATTCGTTTCTATTGGCAAGTGTGACCAGCTCGCGCGCACTGCCGCCGGGTCGAGGCCGCCCGCCTCGCTACAGGACTACACGCTAATGCCAATATTAAAAAGGAAACTATGAAATAGGGGTCTACTTCGTGAGATCTTTGGTTTCGGGATTATTATTCATTTTAAATATAACTATTTAACCGGATTAATAGCGTATATTTGGTTTTATACATTTTTGGAAACCCGTTTTTGGGAAACGTTTCGAACACTTTGCAGTAGTCCGTGGTCACGCGTGGTGGTAGACTGAAGTGGCACTCGTCTGTCAGTTTTCATAATTATTAATTTATTATATCAAACTACCGCCAATGATTTCTTAATTGCCTGCATATATCGCGTACTTACCCTGGACTCTTGCAGAATGAGTTCATAGTATCATACGATTGAATTTATAGTTAACAATTTTTTTACTTTTTTTTTCAATTTTTAATTCATTCCTCTGGTAGGGCCACCAAAAGATCTTTATACGAGTTCCAAGCGCGAGGACAGCTAGGGAGGGTAGAGTAATTTCTTGTATAATCAACCTTAATCTTCTATTACACAATCTAACATTCTAACTATTTTATTCTAATTGTAGCTCACAGTCTGTCTTCCCGAGTAATTCCTAAAGATAACAAACATAAACCGTTCTTTAAGTAATACATAAAAAGAAAATAAACATGAATCCACGTAACATTAGAATGTGGTTCGAGCTCATCTTATTGTTTTATATGCTTGGGCGTCTCACGTACATTTACAAATTAATTATCATCATTCATTGCCAGAAACCAATGCTTACTAATGTACAAGTGTCACGGAGGTTGCGAATGTTGGGTGCATGTAGTATCTAGTATCTGCTTGCATTGACACTTGCGTAAACACGCGGGAACTATCACAAGAACCTATCAATACACTTTCATAAGCGCATTGTCTGCTCCTAGAAGGAGGAGGCGGTGGGAGGGAGGCCATTATTGTCCCCCATTCACTTTCGATTGTTTCCTATCACATGCGCCCCCTCGCCGAGAGAGCACGTGCGCGGCGGCAGGACTACGGAAGTGTGAGCTCACCTTGAATTGCATAATGTTTTCACTTACCTACATATTAAGTATTCAAAGTCTTAATTTGAAATTATTATATTCGTACTTCCCACTATCAATACATTCAAAATAATGAGAAACCAATGCTAGATCCTAAATACAAGATAGTTCTGTACCTATATTACTACAAATTTACGGGAAAGGAAAAGTCAGTTCTTTTTAGATTCTTACTTAACATCGTCTCTACAAATAGTCATTATTAAAAAGTCATTATAATATTTATTAATTTGGCTCGTATACTTTAATGTTAAACGATTCCGAAAAATAATCACGTATTCCCCCAAACAGTCTATGACAATATTCATTAGGAGCATCTATTAGCTAATGTCCCGACGGCCGCGGAGTTCGTTCGCTATAAACTAACATTATGAAAGTCCACAATTGATTTGACCCACAAATAGAGCCAGTTCACTCGTTCATATACTGCGCTAGACTTACGAGTAATCATCATTATTTTTGAATATATCAAAATCGTTTCATTTTTTGTGTATTTTGAACGAAATGAAAATAAAGGTTGCGCGGGAAGAGTAGAGTTAGTTGTTTATTTGTTCATCTCTGACGTGTTGGAGGGTCATTATGTACTAAAATTAATTATTGTTCAGATTCTGTTTTCTAATAAAACCCTGTATATATGTATATATGAATGTAATCAGTTATTTTATTCTCACATTAAATTCATAAAACACACGTAAATATTATTATATGTACGTATGGTATGTATGTCAACGAGATATTTATACTCGCAGTACGCGTAAGGCCTTGGATTAAATTGGAAAAGTTGAAAGAACGCAAGTTGACTACGAGATTGACTCAACTAGGAGTTTTGATCTTGTAAGGTTGGCGAGGAAAATGGGAAAAAATATAATACCGTAAAAGTAATCTCAAGATATTAAATGTGTTCGTTTTTGGTGTTTTATGGTTTTATTGGGAAGCCTTGTGGTTGGTGGTGTTAGTGGCGAGACGGGATGCTGCGGGAAGGAGAGTGTTTGATCGAGCTCGGCCTCCCGCCTCGGAGTTACAGTAAAGTGACGGCGGTCACCGGACAAACACTTTTGCAACTGGTGTGCAAGGCGCTGTGTATACGAGCAGGTCCACTGTCTGTCTTGACAGCTTGACCCTCTTATACATTAACATATGTTGCCGGCGGCACTTTGACTCCGTTACAACATCGCCTATTAAATTATATATACAAAAGAAAGAAACGGGGCGTGTAGCTGTCTGTGTCATAATTATATAACATCTTTAGAACAATGCGACGAGCCCGGCGCGGCAGCCCGCAGTTCATTATCTATAGAGTGTATATTTTTATATAAATCGCATTTAGCATTGCATGTTCAGTGGCGGAACTCAACCCACGTACGGAACCAACGACTAGTTGTGCTTACAGTCACACTTTGTTCCTCTACGCCACGAATGGCCTCAAATATTTTCTTATAAAAATAGTTTCTGAATATAACAGAAATAATACTTTAAGCAAAAAAAATATATAATTCGGCTCGTTAAGCCGGCAATTAGATATATTATATGGAAGAATAACATAAAAATAACAGTTTTTACGATAACATTTAAACATTCAATTCATGAGAAAGAAAAAGCTATGACAATATTGATTTACAACATAAATTGGTTAAAAACTCTTTTAGTAATGTAGAAAGCAAGAGCGTTTGTTTGTTTACGTACGATTTATGTTATATATGCACTTACGTCGAGCGGCTGCAGCGTGTTGTCGTCGGCGAGCTGGCGGCGCGGGCGGTGCGAGGGGGCGGGCGCGGCGGCGGCGGCGAGCAGCGCGGCGGACAGCGCGAGGAGCGCGAGGCGTGCGGCGACCATCGTGGAGGGACTGGGACTGTGCTCCACACCGCGCTCCGCCAGCGCCGCCGGTGCTGGTGGTGGGGCGCTGATGTAACCCGCGACCTAGCGCGGCGCCTCGGGGCGACCGCGCGGGATGCACCATGCGAACACATGGTAGCGCACTTGGACAACGTCAGAATGCAAATACAATAGCTGTGGGTTCGCTTCCATTCAGGGAATTCAATTATTTACATTTCTTCCTTTCTATGAATGATAGGGAATCATTTAAATATAAAGATATTCGCCAGTATCCCCGGAATTCTCGGGGCATTGCATGTTGAGTGGTGGAATTCAACCCCGCATTTTGCCTTGTTACCAGAGCCAGAAAAAGAAAATGTAAAATGTTTAATTCTCACTAGCAGGAATCGAACCTACAATCGAATCGTACGCTCCTGCCCCTGCGCGCGTGTCATAAAGCTACATTATACTATTTTAGTAATCTGTTCTACGTGTCCTTGCAATACCTACAATGTAATTGGGCAACGCCGCTTCGGCTTCTTTGGGTGGCATTGCTGGCTGCTTACTTGCAATATAATATTTGGCTGCTTACGTACGCGGTGTTTTATTATGTGTTTTATGACTTAGTTTGTGTTGAAGTAGGAATAATTCAAGTGTCTGTCATCAACTACATACACGTGGGTCGCCGTGTTTCACTTACAATTATTACTTAGAAATTAAATATATACCCCTTAACTTATCAACAGTGCAAAACTAATTTAACTAACTGGTTGGTAGAGTTAAGTTATGCACAGACAGAGAACCTCCTATCCACCTACTAGGCTTTAACTAAATAACACGAAACACACACACTTCATACACGCTCACACCCACATACAAACATCCACACGCCCACGTATTTGTTTATACACTTTCACTCATCATCAGCATCACCATCTCAGTGAAATGTTCATTTGTTATTTTGTTATTGTTGTTATTTTTCTTTTTGTTTTTTTTAATTCATTGTGTTTTTATGTTAATCTATCTCATTTATATTAATGTTTTAATTTTATGATAATTAGTATTAATATTATTATTTTTTGTATTTTTAATTTTTACTATTTATTGCTACTATTTTTTAATTTATAATTTATATTGTATACATTATTATATAGAAGGACGGCTGCGCGGCGGGAGCTAATAACTGCAACACAGTTTATACTACTGCAGTTATTAACGATTAAAGTTGTATTGCTATGTATCAAATATTAATTTAATAAATATATTATTATTATTATTACAAGTTAAATGAAATGTTAACTAATCGTTTTTTCTAAAAACCCATGTCTGTTTCGCTGTTATTACAACTTAACGCTGAAAACTACAAAATGCGAAGTTGAAGACCGTTCTAATAAAGATTTCATTTACATTGAAACATCATTTGAGGGATGTGACGTGACCAACCTTACTTGCATTCGTTACGAATTTTGTCCCTTCTGTGTCTGAATTAATATAACATTTAGCAGTATTTCGTAGTTTACACACTCGCTTACGAAACACGCTTACAAGCATTGATGCTTCAATTAGATAACTAACAAGTGCCTCACATCACTTCCATATTAAATATCATAACTACATGAAAGTAAGTCAGAAATCGAGAATACATCAGCATACATTGCCGCTCTACTGGCCGTCTCTTTTTGATAAAGGTTCTAATTTAGATCTAGTAAAGAAAATTTAAATACATGACTTCACTCCTAAAGCGAAACCACTATAAATATATTGATAAAATAGTGTTGTCTTCTGTATTGATTGGATGATGTGAAGAAAACTGCAGTTAGTATAAAGTAATTATTTAATTACATTTAAAAAAAAAACACTTATACTGGTGAGCTCGAAGCAGTGCCTGGGACTTGCCACCACTGCTCCAGCCCAATGTAATAAATGGCACAAGCTGCTACAGGCTGCTGGCATATTACAGATTATTGTTACCATCGGCAAATATAGCAAGTTAACAATAGTAATTAAATGGACCTAAACAGCAATAATGTTTCGTAAGGATGACCTCTTCAGCCTCTTTAAAACTGTTAACCTTTGCTTCACATTACACGCTCCGGCGACCTTCTCGCTTCCTGTGACCACACACACACAGACATGTACTGTGTGTTCGCAGCCGCGCGGACGCAACTCGCCCCACTGAGCCACATCTGACTCACTGCACTGTCAGTTACTCTTATATTGCAAATATTCACCTAGGTCAATATTTATTGACATTTTATAGCTGACTTTTCCATAACAATAAAGTGTTATTTTCAGGAATACTGCCAGAATTCCTGGCGAGCGTGATACTGACGGAACTTAAATATTTGAAAAAAGAACAATGTCCTTCCGGTCTGAAAGTAACTATCTAGTCATTTCTGTCAAGTTCCATAAGACAGTACAGGCGGGCACACTGCGCAATGACTGCGATAACATCGTAGAAACACTAGCGTTGTTTCCGGTCGCGGGTTATTAATTTTTGATAAACAACTTTTATATTATTTTAAATATCTTCAAAAATAACCACTTAACACGTAAGATGATAATATTTGATATATTTAAGTAATATACTACGACTGTAACGTCTTTGTTAGTACTTTACTTTAACTTATAGCAATCGTAATAGGGCCTGTAATCAAATATAAATTACGAATTATTATTAATTATATGAATTATTTAAAGTATCCTCATATTTATAATTACATTGTAAGTTAATTTCAAGGTGCTGTTGCTCACTGGTTTTCTTGCATTATTACAAGAGGTATACAAATGTAGAGTTAATATTTACATATATGCTCAAAGTATAGTAATATACATGTGTGGCATAGCAGTATGTTTACTGTTCGCTACACAACTGTTCATCACACGATGAACAGTTCGTCGCCCTCAACTTTGTTTGCGTGGATTTTAGGATATAAAATGGAAAATTCAGTTTTTCCCGTTCCTGTATGAATGTTGAGCTCTTCTCTTCGCTGCTTCCCTAGTTCCTACACTCTCCAACCAACCTATGAACATACAAGTCAATACCGTCATGGCGCAGGGGCACAGGGGAGTGCCTGCAACGCGGCGGTAGTCGGTTCGATCCGCAGTCTGCTCTAAGCGGGATACAGCATAAAGCTCTCATTAGGTTTGAGACTTATATTTTTATATCATTCCTTCAACAATAATGTTACGAATATGACAGATAATAGGATTATGACACAAGTACAGTGTCATAATATTATAAGTGTAGGTAGTATTATTACATATCCATTTATTTTTGTGCAAATTGTTAATAATAAAAACATAATCAGTATCTACATTGTCATACATAATAAGACTTCTGGATTTTTTAAACTGCTTTCGCTTATGTTTCATGTTAAATAACAAAATAAAAGTGCTTTAAGTATTAACATTCCACTGTGCGAAGGCGCAAGCGCATCCTGATTGTACCACGCTGGTGGAGACCACGCATATAGAGACATAACCTAAAACAAGAGAGAATAAGTATCGATGAATAAATATGATGTATCTTACTTGTGACTTCTAATGATATTTATTAGCGTCTAAATTATAATAAGCAGATGTATTCATGCTTCGTGCGAACCAATGTGGGCCAGGAAAGTAGCCCAGCCTCAGCTCTCAGCCCAGACTCAGGAAGTGTGAGTCCGTGATGCCCGCGGCCACTGACCCGCTGCGCCGCGTCGAGGAAGCTCCCCGAAGCTCTATGTTACATCGCTTATTGCACTGCATATATCGTAATACATTGAGAATATTGCAGTAGGTACCTCAAGCGGACGCTAAAAATCAAATATTCATGTTTAATTGTAAACGTCGGAATTTTAAAACATTTAAGTCGTTGACGACCTATTTTCATGCGAAATTAGTTGCACGCGTTGATGTCTTTTCTATTAAAAATAAGAACAATGTAGCCCGTGTGTATAGGGATTTTATTTAAAAAAAAACTAGCTTCACGCAGACCGATTGAACCAAGTGTTAAGACTATTTGTTCCTCAGTTACCAGAGCGAGTTAATGAACTAAATAAATAATAATTTTCCTCGAGCGGGAATCGAACTTACAACAGTTGCGTTTAGAGTCACACGCTCTGCGTCTGCGAAACGACGGTGTCATTTCAACATAATTTTGGAATGTATTCGTATTAAGCATATGAAATATTAATGCTAAAAATAATTTAACTAAATAGTAATAGACTGCATGTACTCGTATAATAGAATATCGACAACGCGGTGGCTTAGAAAGGGATTATATAACGTATTTAGCAAGTTAAAGGACAGTGGAGCATGATTCAGGCTTTGGATTCAAAATTATATAAGTCGGTTCACAATATCTGGTTTACATGTTATTGAGGAAAATCCCTATATTGAGTAATATATTCAGAATAAAGTCGTATGAATCCGCGAGTTCTATGACAGTTTTATCGTATTTTAAACTCACCCTTTTATACAGAAATAAAACTAATAGCACTTTTAAGCTTAAATAAAATATATATTCTTTCATATGCCTTCATAAATATACACAGATTTATGTGAAAAAAATCTTAACAAATTTTAAATGATAATATATATATATATATATAAAATATACATATTTATTAATTTTGTTAACCATGATGTTACAATCATTTCAAATTTGACATCTCATACGCGTAGCGAGTTGTTGACCCCATTACTCTAGTGTTGCAATCCAGCTTTATTAGTTGACCTAGGGTCCTAGGGTCTGAGCGATATCTGAGTCTAAGTAACTGGTGATTACATTTCCATCATAATATGTTTATTAATACTTCTTAAACAAATAAATCTTCATGGGAGTTTAGTGAAGTAGTCAGAGGTAACCTAATGTTAAGAAACTCCTCTCCCCACTTTCAGCGCAATTCTGGAGGTATTCATTTGATATGGTAACAAATCTGTAAACAACATTTTTATTATTCATTATTTAAAATAAGTGATGTTATCTTACTAATTTATTTTACATAAAATTAAAATTGACCGACTTAGAAAAGGAAGTGGTTAGACAATACTTACCTTAGTCCATATGGCCTTTGCCTAATTTGGTTATAAGTTTCTATAAAAAATTTGCGTTTTGATATTTGAGAACTACAAGATGTAGTTCTTAAATATTAATTTAATTTAATTTAAAAATTGGAAAATGAACTTGAGGTTGACATTTTTTTTAAATATGGTATTCAGTTGGTAAGTATTCTCAAAGTATATATATATATATATGTAAATATATGTAAATAAATATATATATATATATATACATATAATACAAATATATATATATATATATACACAAATATATATGTATATATAAAAAATATGTATATATATACATATTTTATAATTAATATTTGAATGAAGATGCTGTCGTAAGTAGGCGCAGGACATATCTGTCGCTCCGTTGGTCCGTCAGTGCAATGAGACCTTCGCCTCTCGTGCCCGGAGTACCGGGGCCTCGACACCGTCACCCCTACTCCCTGCCATTATGTACTCACGACGACAGAGTTACGACTATTACGTTAAAAATTCACATTTTAACCTTTTTTTTGCAATTGTAATGTTAATATTCTATTCTTTTTTTTACCTAGGCAGAAAACCTGGGAACCTGGTGTTCTATTCTTCACTTTTCATCGAATTTCGGATGCTTTGCGTGTGCAGTGTAACCGTGAACAGCCGTTGATTTTAATCTCTATCAAAAATATACTTTATTTCCACATAATATATATTCAATAATACAGCACTTATATTTATAATTAATTATCACTTAACATTAATCTCTTTCAAATTTAAATTATAAAGAAGAAATCTCGACTTATGTTAATTGTATTAAGTACCTATGTAAAAATTTCTAATACCTCTTATATGACAGTATATTTTGCACCTTCGCTTATGACTCGCGCGCTCGCTGGGCCCATGATGCAACCGCTAGCACCACACCACACGAAGAGAGCTGCATTGCAGATCAGTATCTAACATTACACAAAGAGATGCACTGTCTCTACCACGCAATCAAACAATTAAAAACACTAATATAACATAAATAGAAAGATTAACTTAAAACAATACCAATAACATTTATGGTTTTAGGCTTTTCGCTTAATACAATTTTTTTGCTTATAACTACAATACAGAGAACTGAGAACGTCACAAAATGTCTGAAATAAAATGTAGGTAATACGCGAGCATCTAAATTTAAAATTGATTATTGTTTATTCTTGTTGTCGTATACATAATGTGAAATAAGTTTCACTGAAACTGACACATTTCTTAAAATATATATAAAATTAGAAACATATAAATACGAAGTTGAAATATTTTTCAGTTAGATATGAATAGAGTGATAAAAAATAAATAGAATACACATATCCCTATAGCAAAGCGTGGCGTTAAGTTCTGCCACTCACCACGCAACGTCTCAAAGTCTCACGAGAAAAGTGCGGAAGCGTCTCAGGTTTCCTTCTGTCTACACCGATATGTGCGGGATACTGCGTGAAGCTAGAAAAGAAGTTACAATTGGCCTACTCTTCAATCGGCCTTTTTTCTACAATTGTTGTTACATCTAATGGTGCCCACATAGGGTATTCCTTTATTGTGGGTTAATGTATAATATGTTTGTTTGTAGTTACTGTTGACATTCGTTCACAAAAGATATATAATACAGCAAAAAAAGGAAGGTATGTCATAATAATACAAAGGTGAAGACATAGTAAATTTGTAAATTACATATATTGTACATTTTCAAAAATATTTTACTATTTTATGAAAAACATATGATCATTTTTTGTTTCTTTTTTATTTGATTGTTTATAATAAAAGCAGCTTATAATATAACGCATATAGTGAAGCCACACCTTCACACAGCCTTGTTACACACACAGTCGTCCTCGTACTATCATACAACGCGAGTGGTACGTACATATTCATGCTCACAATACTTAGATAAGTTTGACTATTGCAATGTTTATTTCCTTCTCTGATTTTGAGGCAAAACAAAAGTTAAAAACCAATTTACGTAATAACATTTCATAATTGGAAGTCCGCGTCCATCTACGACGATAAGTAAATAGACTTTCCAGATTAAACATCCGATGTGATGAAATACAAGTACATGTGTTCACTCACTAAATAAAAACTATCATAACATGGTTTATGTTCCAAGTTGAGAGTGACCAACCACTCCGCAACAAATAACATTCGGTTCGGTTATAAGCATAAAAAAGATTTATAAAAGTATTAAATATAATTCTAGTCAAAAAGAGCAATTAATAAGTAAGTAAGTATAACATATAAAACTTATAAATATTCGCGATAAAATGCGGTAACCTTGTATTAGAGAACGGCATTAATACTGGTTTAAATAATTGCAAGCAAATTTACCACGTGGTACGAATATTGCTAAGGCTACTTACAACTTTAAGACAGTTTATCGCTACAATTATTATATGATGATAATACTGTTGTAAATCATGTTAAAATTATCCATGGATACTCAGGAATCGGCGGAAACTGGAAGGTCTGAAGTATCTTAATGGGAATGGTAACATGGTGTCTTATCACCAGGTTTCCAGGTTCCCTTTACCTACTCTACTATGTGCCGGATACAAGATGAAGCTAAAAATATTTATGAAAAAGTTATATACATCTATTCTACACAATTCTATTATTTATAAATTATTTTTTTAACTAAAAAACTGTACCACTTAGTATTCAAAACGCAAACACATTAACGTTATGGTGCAGTAAGAAAGTATTTTTAACTAGTGGGCTCGGACGTGGCTACGCCCGCTTGTACTATACGATTATGTATTAAATATATTTATGAAATTATTTTCGATTTTCAATAGAATTTGTAAGAAAATATAAGCCTAATAATTAAAATAAATTAAAAAAGAATAATAAGTGGAGATTTATTATTAGATGAAATATCTGAGTAACGGAAATGAACAAACAAAAGAAGTAAAAGTAACTAAAGGAAATTCTTAATATTAGAAAAAGTACCTAAAGTTTGCCGTGCGCGCGTACTAAACATTTTTCTATATTAAATAATTAATAATTTTTGCGAACAATATTAAATAAAATCCCAAATGATTAAAATTACGATATTTTAAGTGTATAACATCGGTATAGATAACCGAACTGAGATAAATTAATAAGTAGTAGTAGTAATAAGCAGCAAATAATTAAATAAAAATTAACAGTAATTCGAAAATATATAAAAATTTACAAAACCATCAAAGTCATCTGCCCGTTCGCGTCGGTCATACTATACCTACCACTCGTAGGCTAGGTCATTCCGAATCACTGACATCTCCTTAATTATTTATTAAATTGTTACACAGTAAACTATAATTTCCATCTAGATGAAATGCTAAAAGTGACTATTATATTTATAAGGATGAATATCAAATTATAGAAATCATATAATTTTTGTTAATGTATACAAATCTATATATATAGTATATATCAACGCAGACTTTTTTAAACAATATTTAAGGGACAATATTTTTGAAAAATATTGTTTTTGTGTCTCACAAGGTAGAGTCGGCGCGCGCCATGTATGCGTTAAGCAAACTTATTTTGGGTGACGTTTTCTAACAAACTTTGCAAATCGTTGCTTAGCAACGGCGGTTGTTATAAACATGGCGGAATAAATTGCATGTCAAATTAATAACTATTTTAATAAATTGGTATATATCGAAAATATTACAAATATGAGAAAAAAAAATAATCCTATGTTCATCCCCAGAGCCTCAAGTATCTCTGTATGAGTATTTTATCACAATTAAATCAGTGGTTTGGCCCTGATTGCGTAAAAGACAGACAGACAGACAGACAAAGTTACTTTAGAATTTATAATATAGGTATGGATTTATTTTTCATATTTACTATATTTTACATAACTATGAAAGAAAACAATACACATCAATAAATAAATGATTATTACAATAATGTAATAACTAACAACACCTTGAATATTAGAAACAAAAATATTTGAAAGCTAGAAAGACCACAGATTTTTCTATTTTCAGAGGCCAGTCGTGGTGCGAGGGCAAAAGCATGCGACTGCGAACGCTACAGGTTGTGAGATTTCATTCGTGGAAAGTGAAACCTCCAGAATTCGGTTGAAAGGGGGGAATGGAAATGACTTAATGG
The DNA here is from genome assembly GCA_013403645.1 of Heliconius nattereri. Lineage (NCBI taxonomy): Eukaryota > Metazoa > Arthropoda > Insecta > Lepidoptera > Nymphalidae > Heliconius > Heliconius nattereri. The sequence continues at coordinate 8,452,072 of JAAIXI010000228.1, read as the reverse complement.
GAACGGAGCGTCTTAACGTCTTTCTAATTTTTATTAACATTTACAAGAATAGGTCAAAAAGCTAGTAAATAAAAAAAACTTAAAAATGTAGATATATGAAAGTATTTAAAACCTTACAGAAAACTTTTACAGAAATAAATAATAAAAACATATTAATAATAATATTTTTAGGCATTTTAAAAAAACAAGCGAAATAGATAAAGCGGATATTTGAATAGGACCAATTCTATTACTTTTATTCAATTAATCTAAAAAAATGGCCGACTTTGTAAAAGAACCGGACAAGCCCAAGTCGAGTTCGCCCACCGATGGTTCCGTACAATTGTACGGAACCATGATATACTAATTAGTATATCATAAAAAAATTATAAAACTTTTAATTCTCTTTATAGTGTCGAAATATTTTTTTGCGATATAAACAAAAGATGTTCACGGCCTAAGTCTTAAGTAGACAAAATGGTCGCGTCTTATTTTTATAAACGACCTACCGTACAAAAACCAAAAGGAAGTCTTAAAGCAACTTAGTTTCGTGACATTTTTAAAACTTGCTGATCAACGTTCACCAAAAACAACGGTAAAGGTTTTTGTTCGACAGCTTCACTTAACTCCTCCTCCTTCCTGCTTGTAAACGCGATAGGTTATAGGTTCAATTTTCACCAGAGGAAATGAAATCATTTCCCTCGCTCTAGTAACAAGGCAAAAGGCTTAACATGCCATGCCTCCAGAAATCGGCGGAAATGGAGAGCAGAGTGTCTTAAAACTAGGATCCCTCTTCCTGCCCTGCTATATAGAGAATACAGCGTGAAATTTTAAAAAAAATTGTGTAGTGCTATTTTTCTAATCTTTAAAATCTTTGTAAGTGGCTTAAGTAAAAGTAGATATTAAACATCTTTTACATACACAAAATACGAAGTTGTAATTGTAAGTAACCGACTTTGTTGAAACCTTACGTAATACAGAACAGTCCTCCTCCTCTCCTGCCTCCTCCGGCCTCCTCTATGGCGACTGACGCTTATGATCAAATTAACACTAACTTTAACTTTTTATATGCACCGTGTCCTAGTTCAATATCATAGTAGTTAGATAGATCATTTGCCGGGACAATTTAGGGTTTAGGTCGTGTCATGTGTCTTGTGCCATGTGTCATGTGGCATGCGTCATGTGTCATCCGTCATGTGTCATGTGCTATGCGTCATGTGTCATGCGTCATACATCGTCATACGTACCTGAGCACGTGGGCGATGCAGCAAGGAAACTTGTTGTCTCTATAGTTCAGTACACAATATTGAACCTCTTACCAAACGTAAGAGGTTCAATATTGTGTACTGTGTATGTAAAATGGGTCAATTCTGTTTAATAAATAATAGGTTCTTTTAAAGAAACGTACTTGCCAAATGATAATTTCAATCAATTGTCATTTGTAAATATCTCTCTTTCTTCTTAATGTTTAATATAGTCTAGTTGACTAGTTGAATGTAGACTAGTCGCCTACAATACGACCTGACACTCGTATGTCACTAATATGAACTTACCGAATTGGTGTTTGTTTCATGTTATTTCATTTCATTTTATTAGGTAAGCATGTATAAATTTGCGATGAGAAATAAACTTACATTCGCTGGAGATTGATTTATTTTGACGTAAAATTAATAGTAAATCTTTTAGCGTATGTTGCGTTAGTTTGTTAAAAGACGAGGCGAAATCGTGTCGCAATGTGGCCTTTCGTGGTATTAATGCTAATTAAGATTTAAATTTTTTATTAATTATTTTCTATTAAGCCGTGACAGCCCGTTAGTTGCTCCTGGTCTGATGTAAGACCTGTAAGCGCGACTACTGCACAAAATTACAACAGACATAATAACAAAAATACATACCATTAGAGTTAACCGCGTCGCTGGCGGATGACGAGAAGCTGAGACATCGATATAGAGATAGAATTATATAAAGTTTACGCAACGGCGAATATAAATGTGATGTTAATTATTGACCTCGTAAAGTTACTCCATTACGCCGCTCGGGGCGCGCTAGTGTATACCTCCCCCAGTCTACAATTATATATATACGTCACAATTACTTCTTCCACAAAATTATATATTTTGACCTGTAGAGGTTAAAATAAATGATTGTCCAATAAATATCATTGTTAAACGGTGATCATTATAAAGTAAATAGAAGTAAATAAATCTAAAGCATTAAGTTTGGGTAATTTGAGTATTATAATTTGATGTGAAATGAGTGACAATGGCGGGCGCACTTTTTTAAGGAGATTTTCCTTATCTAATGAACAGGTGTGCGTCAGATTCAGTATCATAATATTGCTTGTCCTTGGGTCATTAGCACCGTAGCTCTAGCACTTCCTATAAGTTGCGTTGATGCAACTACTAGCGCTGTGCTCTGACATACCAGGAGTTATCACCACCAGTCTCTCGCTACACTGCTTATAACACATAGCGTAGTACCGACACAGTGGGCGACTCGCTTTACTCCTAAAGTCAAATACTCGTACCTTGATGTATTAATAATAATTTATTGTTGCAATTAATTTACATTACCGTTCAATTACACAATTATGAAAGGCTTTTCAAGGATATTTTTTTTTGTTTTATAAGGAATTTATTTTTTTAACCTCTTACCTTTTGCTCGACATTGACGCCTGCCGTTTCGTGCGGACGCGCTAAGTGCATGTGAGACAATACTTCACACATACTGCCATATCTCGATAAATGAATAATGATAATTACTTAAGAGTAAAGTAAATATTTTACATACGTTTAAATGTAATCATTTAAAGAGTATTTAAGTATATTTAAGCATCATAACATTCAATGTATACTCATCCCTATGTATGAAGCCATGAATGTGAATGACCACATAGTGTATTGATGCAATTAAATGCTTGGATGAAGTACAGGAATCTATCAGCCAGGTGCGTTCATACTGTAACATTGCAATAATACTAGCTTATGTAAAGTAGCAAGTTTACATTTACCGGCCACGGGAATCAAGTACTCTCACACATCTCCTCATTTCTCATAGTTGGTCTTAAAGTGGGTTAACGCATACAAATTAGGTGCATGTTCAGTGTTTTTAATAACATCACAAAAAAACAAAATAGATGCATCAATGTTGCTATATTTTGGTTGCGTGACTTACAAGTTTAATTTTTCTGTGCTGTACGGTCTCGTAGACTTCCATCATTTCAGCTCAACGCGATCTCGAGATAAATGATCTCCACAGACGGACAGGCGGACGAACCCTTATAAGCAATAATTAGACAAAAATCTAATTTCACTCTCACAGTTAGTAGAGTCAGCTGGAAATCTAAAATCGTTTAGATGTAAGAGAGGTAGGGCGAGATCTTCGATAGCACGTATCAAAGATACCGGAGGAAGCATGACGACCACACGGAGGGTATGTACGAAGAGGCTGATGACAGTGGACGATGCGAGAGACGTATGCAGAGACCGTAGTGTTTGGCGGTCTGTTCTCCCTGACTACCCTGGCTGGCTGGCTGGCTGGCTGGCTAGGGGTACATGTACACTCCACTCCCGATTCATTCTAGTGCTATTGTTTATCGTGTGTGTGTTAGTCTTTACGGGTGTATGGAATACAGGAATACATCTTCAAATGTATACCTATAAGTGGCATTCAACAACCAATCATAATTTCCTTCCAATGGCACGTCGCTGATGCCCCACGTAAACACACTTTCTACATACATATATGTGTATTGCTTGTTATTTATGTGTCTTATATACTATAATTAAACGTTGAATATTATATAATTGTTATATTACAGTACAAAATCGACCGCATTTATGAAACTGCATTACCGTGCAGTAGCTCCGACATCGGCGCTTGAACAAGCTTCGTACTTGCATAGTAGGCCGGCGCGCGCTTTATTGAGAGGTTACTCTTAGCTTATTACATGCCATTTGAAGCACATTATATACCAATATATTGTTAACAAACTTATGATAATATAAATGTCTTATTTTTTACAAATAAATACTAAATGTAACTAGTTATCCTGATATATTTAGGTTTGTATTTAAAAGTCGGGCAATCTAAGGTTTGAACATATTTCCTTTATATTGTGTGCAATTTTAGTCTATAGCCTATATTATGTAATTTTTTATTCCTATACAGTACAATCCAGGAGACCAGACGTGGTGCATAAACACCAGCGTGTGACTGCAAGCGCGACAGGTTGCGCCCCGAACCCCACTTCGCTTTGGTGTCGAACCCGCCACTCAACACGCCGAATTCGTCGGAACGCAGGGAGCGAGTGTTTTAATTTTTAATACATTCGATTTTTGAATATTTCTTAACGTTATGTAAAATTAATGGTAATTATGACACTTCTGTGAAATTCCATACTTAAGCAATGTAAGTTACGCACACGGAGCGGGCGCGGGGTCCGCGACCCGTGCTCGTACATAATATATATAGTATATTAAATAGGTAGCTATATAATACGTAAAGTAAGTCTGTACTGTATTAATACGCAATCACTTGTTCTTTAATTTTGTTGTGAGTGTCATTTATAATTTACACTTATTAATCATAAAGAGGTCACATTTTTATCCAATTACATATAATTGTTGTAGAAAGTTATATCCGATTCCCTCTTAATTTTTTTTTTAAGTTTCACATTGTATCTCGCATATAGCTTGTTAGGCAGAGGGACCCTAGTGTTAAGACACTCCGTTCCCCACTTACTACCGAATCTTTGAGACATTGTGTGTGGAGCGGTGGAATTCAATGCCACGGTTTTACCTTGATGCCAGAGCGAAGAAGTGAATATTCACAAATTCACCATGCGTTCCTGGCTTAGAATAAGATCACCCTGGTACTGGTGTCGTAAGAGGCGACTGCAGTACGAGTGGGAGAGGCGTTAAGTAGTGGCTTTGTGCCCCTGTCGTGGGCGGCGGTGATCACTCAGCATCAGGTGACCCATACGCTCGTTTGCCTTGTGTTTTTCCAAAAAAGAATCCTTCCCCCGAGTGTAAATCGAACCCACAAACGTCCTTACAGTCACACGCTTGTGCCGCGGAGACACGGTGACCTTACTGCTTGACGACATTTACTTTTTGAAGAGAAATTTAAATGTTTGTTACATAACTATTATTATATAAATATTCTATGATAATACAAAACAATATTGGGAAATATGATAACCAAATAAGTGGTTCTTTACAAAAACTAAAATGGTAATACCAAATACAGGTATTTTATTTTGAGGTGATGTTGCAAAGCGAAGAGTACCGACTGGTCTATGAGGAGACAGCCGTCTACCTCCCACATACCCTCGGAGTGAGTGCTCCTGGCGGCGGCACCGGCGATGCTGCAACCTCATCTTAATTACGCTGCTATATATAGTAGCGAGACTATGACAAATTTGAATACTACTTTTTTCAAGTGAAACGGAGCCAAGGCTCATGGAGAAACTCGTAAACAATCATAATATTGATTGCAATTAGCGCCGCCTCGCCCCGCACCTCCCGCGACCCCCGCCCCACCGATCCCACGACCACGATGTGACCACCCCTTTCCTGCTCATTTTAACTTTTCCTTTCTAATAGCACTTTCCCAAATATAAAAAAAACAAAAGATACGTAAAAACAAAAAAAAACATCTTATAAGAATACAAAGAGATAAAGAGGCGAGTCGTGGTGCAGGAGTACAAAGTGTGACTTAACAGGTTATGGGTTCGATCCCGCTGAGGAAATGAAATATTTTATATTTTAATTCCACCACTTAACGCAATGAATTCAGAATTCAGCAGAAAAAGGGGAACGGAGGGGAAATATACAAAAGTTTACAATCTAATTATATATTCGTGTAAATTATATGTTGCGAAGTTGATAATAAATGAAGCTATACTACTATACTGCCACCTTACCCCCACTGTATGGTCTTATGCTTATACAAGCTCGCGTACGTCACTAATGTTGATAATAAACTATTTTCTGTTCACTATACATTTTCATGCAGTTATTTTAATAAAATATCTCTTATATCATGTCACTAGCACGATACGACTGCGCCCTAGCAGCTAGCCTGATGAACCTTCGGACCTGGAAGTAAACTAAGGTACAGATCTATGAGGCCACATTGATATTACGAACTACGGGTGACATATACAGTCAGTCACAAAGTACTTAATCAATAATGAAACGAAAATGTGTACAGCGTACAGACCAAATTGTGATAATGTAATATTGGGATTAAATAAAGAGAATCTAAATAAAAAAATGACAATGTTTCCGACACAGAGTTTTACCCGCTTCCTATAATTTCCTCATTTATAACATACTTTCCTTTCCATTCACAATACGTTTAAAGTTACCAACACGCACGGACACACTCTCTCGGCTCGTGTTGAGTAATACGTGGACATACTTATATGACACGTGTTATAGATTCACAATTAATCACACACCACGTTGCGCAACGTGCAGGCGGGCAGGCAGGCAGGCAGGCAGGCAGGCAGGCAGGCAAGCAGGCAGGCAGGCAGGCAGGCAGGCAGGCAGGCGCGGGCCGCAGGATGCCTCGTAGATGAGATAAAACTGTAGTGAAATCTCGGTCGTTCTGTAATTACCTACTTTGTTCTAACTAGAATATTACCTATAATTCATAAGATAAGACAATAATATGTACTTACAAAGATCATTAGGATGTGATAAGATTAAAAACTGGGCCACCCAGCTGGGCAAGTCATATTATGAAAATTTATAATTATTATAACTTTGTATATATAAAATGTGTAATCTGAAATAATACATTAAAAATATGTAAAAAATATTATCGTATAATTTAGATAAACGTTTAAATATATGCTATCGAATGATAATGTAGAAAAATTTAATAGCCTTAGTACATATGTCAAGTTAGACAAACTAGGTAGACCTACTCAAACTACCCTTGAAGTGTATCTTTTCCAATAAAAAAAAGAATCATTGAAATCGGTTGGCGTGATATTTAGTTATTCATGCATTTATCGCGCGCGTACTAATTGCCAATTTAAGATTTATTAATTTTCTCATAGATAACATTGTCAGAAGCAGACCAAATTGAAATGGGGCCACACGGGAAGCATCAGCTTTTAAATAAAAAAAAGAATCGTCAAATCGCTCATACTAAAGACTCAGACTAAAGTTCTGCGGTAGATCTTGGTAGAATGTTTCTTTACAAATACAGTCGAATTGAAAACCTCCGTTTCTTACAGAAGTCAGTTAAAAAGAGTATTTAACGCTAATATTTTTTAATGAATAGTTTTACATATGAGATACACGATCAGGCACATCTCGTTGTGTATTTTCAGACTGTGGAGGGTGGAGGGTGGAGGGCGGCGGAGGGCGGTGGGGGGGCGAGGCGCCAGGCGGTGAGGCGGCGACGCGCGCGCACGTTATGCCACTCCGCGCCTCGCGCCCGCTCCGACAGCACGCGCCGCCCGCCCCGCGCCGCCCGGTACGTACCGCCCGCGCTACTTGCGTAACCGCCGCCGCTCTCGCCGACCGCCGTTGCTCCACATTACAACGTTTCAACACCAATTTCGATAGTTCAATTAGCCGGCGTCCAGCGGCGAGAGCCTCGACGGAACTTGCGCCAGTGGCCACCACCTTTGTGTTTTGCTTGTGATTAACCCAACTCGGGAGCCGGGGAAGTGTTTCCGAGGGAACGACACTGAAGGTCACCGCAACCCTTTCACGTGAGCATGGTTGCCTTACAGGTCACATATCTCGTTTTTAATTGCAACGGAACAACGGGTAGATTGCACCGATCTAATTTTTCAACTATGTGTGCCTATTTTTTTATATAAGTAATTTTTTTGTGTCCTTATCTAAATAAATTTAAGCCATGTCTATTTAGATGTAGCTTAAATATATATATAACATATATTGACATCCAAGGTTGACTCCGAGTGACCTGTCAGTGTCGAAGGTGATCCTCCTTAATACTATTCATTTTTGACATAAACTTGTTTTGTTTTTTTGTCATTTGTAAAAACCGATGTAAATATTAGTTGTACGTTTTACTTTATTTAGTATTTGGTAACGATCAATGATTTTCGCGGTCGACTTGCAATTAGGTGCAGTTGTATTCAAATCAATTTGCGTCTTTCGGAGTTGCAACCACTCTGCAGTCAAGGACGATATGAAATTAGTTATCAACGAAATATTTAATTGTTTTATTACTTAACAATCGTCCGTTTGTCCGTCCGTCGCCGGCTTCACTTGGGGCTTCACTTAGGGCTCCACGGGTTAACCTTGAGATGTGTCGCACGCGACGTCTCTAAAGCCACATAAAACAACACGAATCTAGTCTCATTCATTTCCTCCAACTTGTAATATGTATGCATGAATGTATACTTTATTTCGGCAAACATGTAAAAAAACTTTAACAAAACATATAAACATAATAAAAAAATTAACTTCGTGTGAATAGCAGCAAGTAATGCCACCACTATTTGTTTTTATTTTTCTCAATGTTCATTTATTTCTAAAAATATATAATATTTGGATCTAAAATAGCTTATTAAACATTTAAGATATACACTGAAGACAAAAATAAAAAAACGATGTTAGTAATAACGATTAAAACAATAGGCATTTACTATTTATGTGATATAAAAGGACAAGTGGTACGGACATGGCCTGTGCGGCGGACAATAGCGAGCAATCGTCAGTCGTTAGACATATGCACAGTCCACCTTGGGAGGTGCCTCCTGCGATTAGAGAACAGATTTAGTTCCGATTTCATTACATGTGGTTTTAAGAAATAGCAATGAGAACGCTTACGCAACAGCGGCTACAGGTGCGCGCGTGGACTAGCTACGAACATTTATTTAGCTAGCAGCGTATGGCAGAGTAGAGTCGCCGGGAGCGCGGCGAGGAAGGTCTCCTCGTAGCGTTATGTAAGCATACGCGGCCACTTGCGACACGCGGCGGCCCAGCTCCTATGTAGCCTTGTTACGTGCTCGTAGCATTATCATGATAAACAAATAAACGTGAAAATGTATGTATATGTGTATTTCACTGATAAAATAATGAAAATTGCGAGCCCATTTTTTAAGTCTAGTTTAAGTCTAGTCTAGTCGAGTATAGTCGTTTTTTACATAAAGATTAGTCAGAGCGTCACTGTGTACTTACGTTGTGTGTACTGGAGACGTGGTTAAAAACACGTTAGTGGTTAAATATCCGCGATTTATACTGCATTAGAGTGTTCTTTTCGTTTTGTTTCAGCGGAAGTACTCGTAGCTCCGGTTGTTTATTTTGTTTTGCGTGACATAATCGTCTGAACGACGTGTAAGCTGATTGTTACTTTAAATAACTTAAATGTAGAGCGAGAGGTGTAACCTTTTATAATTACAAACTTTTCAAAATGATTTTCTAAAAAACTTATGTAATAAATAATAAACAAATCTTTTAAGCTTGCTCTGGGTCAGTTGTTGATTGCTTTAAGTAGTTTCAACAGGAACTAAGCTCCTCATATTTCTCAACTAGTCTTTTTCTTTCAATATCATATTTTGCCTTCTTGCTTCTTGCGATCGTTAATCGCTACTCGCAGTATAAACTATTATTCTATTTACTATCACTTATATTGTAGTACCTATAAATAAAGTGTTTCTTCTAATCGTTGAAGACAAACGTCTCGGATGAAGTCCGCTTCACACTAGTAAGTGTGCAGCATAAGCTCTTTACATCTAAGTTGCGTTATACGCTCAGTGCCAGCGTCTATTGATATCATAAATAACAATAATATATAACATTTTTATTTCATTTTTACTTTTACAAAAGTTTAATGTAAGATGAAGGTCAATGCCTGTATGTATTTTACTAAGGTATAAATGAGCTTATATTTTCCTTATATTTTGTCTACATTATATGAATAACACTTTTACATGGATTATGACTAATTGTCAATTTCTTTTTTAAAATATACAAATATATAACTAACTCTCAATGTTATATAACATAAAAAGATTAATTTAGAACTAACTTTTCAAATGTCAAAATACATTCGTACATCCTAATATAGGAGCAAACCGTACCGGTGGCGTTCAGAGTAATGTCAACAGAAAGATTGCACGCAATATGAACAAGTAATTAATCGACTCAATAATAAAAAATAACTAGCCTTTTAGTAGAGATAGTATTATGTAAGACACGCGCAATGCACATTACACTGTACGAGCGCAGCTGCGTAAGTAAAGCAAATTATAGTGTTAAAGCGACAATATTAAATTATTATATAAAATTTACTTAATTACTATTGACAAGAATAGCGTCGAATTGTAACGGTCGTTTCTGCTGAGCGAGCCGAGACTGACTCTGTCAGCGCGGACGCGCTCTTGACCCGGTCTCAGACCTTCAACGCGACCCTCACTCCGCAGAAAACCTGAAAAATTGTATTATATATAAATAATTCTATTTTAGTTTCCACTTATTTTTTAATAATTGACCGGAATGAAAGCAAAACCTGTCCATTCTAATTGATCAATTTTGGTAAAGTAGCCCAACTGCAGTGACAATGACGCTGCAGCTGCAGCTTACACTGCTCGCTGTTACGTCCTTTTATTAATTAAGTGTCTATTAGCGTCACGTCGGCCATTTAAGAAAATTGTAGGTACTACATATTGGTATTATAATAAAAACAGCGATTTTCTTAATATATTTTATAATTTTACTGAAATTATATGAACGACAAAAATAACAAATGTTTCAGTTCTCTGTCAATTAAATTCCTACAAATTGTAGGCAATTAAGTAAACTGCCTGGTTTATGACGTAATAGCAGAATGTTACAACAAATGTTAGTTTAATATGTAATAATTCAAAGTGCCGTATTAAAGTTGCCACAGAGTGTCGACAGAGGCGGCAGTGAGCGTCTCCGGGGCTCTTTGACCTGTCGCGTCATGGAACACTCGGTGACCTTTCACAGTCCTATTATATAATGTTCCATAATAGTAAAGTTTAAACGTTCAATCTCGTTCATTTGCCGTATCATGTATAATTTAGCCTACATTATATATTATATGAGAACGTAAACATCGAGTGTGTCATTGTTCATTAGAAGCGGTCTCGTTAATCTTGAACTTGTAAACAATGGAAGAGGAAGTGCAGCCTCTGCTCGCACGTGTGGCCGGCCGCGACGCGCGTCCCACGCTGATAAAGGAAATTATGGAAAAACCGTATCACAGTCCGCATTATGTCATTGTTTGCATAAATATTAGCAGAAACACGTCGCCGTCACGCGACCGCCGCTCGCAGCGATGTATAAAAGATAATGTAATACTGAGTACATAAAAGTGCAATAATTCAAATGTGCAACTCTCAGTAATATATAAAAATATATTATTAAATATTTAATATCAAATTGTAAACCCTCTAATAAATCATCTTAAGCCTGTGAGCCATCATCTTAAGCCGGTACTACTGCGTACTATAATTTGGCCAACGTTTCCAAAATAGTTCCATGTTCCATATAATACAATATATGAGCTAGTATGAAGTGACTTGCGCTCGCCGCTCGCAGGTCGCAGCTGAGATCAGCTGCTTGTGACGTAACTGCATAAAACCAATACTCGTTGCATAGTGAGCTTTGTATATTAGTACTATCTCTGCCGATATGAGTGCTTTTTTAAATATATCTATAGAAATCTGTTAAAGTAGAAAATGTTGCTTATTTTGTCATAAATATGTTAGATAATTTGAATACTACTGTACTGCGTTGTGACGTAAGCTAGTTAAGTTTGTAGTTTTAACAGGTAAGATAAGATCACTTATACGAAGTCAACAGATGTCACAGACCTCTAGAAAAAATATTTTTAAGGTTATATGTTTAAACTTTAAAAGAACAATTTAAATATATTAAAAATAAAAAACTTAACATACGTTCAATATTGCTTGAAATTATAGTAATTGTATTATTTTAATTACTTCTCTTTGGAACCAGTTGTTAACATAAAGGAGTAGTAAACCGCGCCAGTACCAAATAGATGTAGTACGAGTACGTTTCGTTACGTGACGCTTGCATCACGAGCACTTTCGCGCGCTCGCCGCCGACACACGGACACGCCGACACGCCGACACGCCGACACATCGACACACCGACACACCGACACACCGACACACAAACCTGCTAATTAATCGCATTATAATGCAAATTACTTATTATAAATAACGTCCGTTGCACATAGTCAACGACACTTCTGTCTTGTGAACTGCCATGTGTAATTCCGAACAAGTGTAAGACTTAATCTGGTACATTATAACTCTATGGAGTACTTCAATTAAGGTATTTTACAAAAGTACATATAAAATAGCTTGAAAATTGTAATGGAGAGATTTTCATTAGATTACGCAAGAGCTACGTGCGCTTACGTCACAGCCAGCACTAAATATAATGAATTATAAATATGCAGTGTCCGAGGTGTCCTTAAATTGTTTAACTTCCGCATTCTTTAAATCGTTTTTCTTTATCTCGGTAGGGTTTATTTTTACAGTAATTATAAATTAGTACATAGAACTTCAAGTACATATATGTATATAATATGTTTTCCTATCTGTACACCTCAAGGGCACGTGTCAACGATTACATAGAGTGCACAGTGGGTGTCTGTACAAGCTTCACACGATTAGAGAAGGAGAGAGAAGACTAGATATCTCCAATTCTTTGTGCATCCAGCTGCAGCACCAAATCTTTTCCAATATATTTTCTTACATAACATAATTTTACGACCGCTTTTATCGTTCGTTTCATAAACTTGTAATATATAGTACTCTCGAGGTCGCTTGTTATTATTCTTAGAATTCCGCAATAGGCACCGACTCTACCATATCAAACTGATATGTAATAAGTAATTTCTATGCATGTATTAATTTTTAACGAATTTTCATTCCATAAAATAATTATATAAGATTCTTTTATTCTCATTTTTTTTATTGTTTTATTCATTTCTGAATATTTCTGGAGGGCCCTGGTGGAGGAGCAGACAAGATGATTCCATGCCCCCCCCCCCCCATTTTCTGCTTAAACTAACTCGTTAGTCTGATACTAAGATTACTGTTCTTTGGGCGAGGTAATCGGCCTCTAGGTCTTCTATTCGGTCGTTTTTCAGATTGCCTTCTCCGTTTTAGCACAACATGCATCAATGAAAAACAGTTAAATTAATAATAATTTAAAATGTTGTTCATTTTAAAAAACGTGTTACTTATTTTTTTTTTGTTTTTGTTCTTTTATTTTACATAATTTCATTATATTTTCTGAAATCTAGTCATATTTATGAACAATGCAGTTAATAGCGCTAAAACAATTTATTTGCAAGTAAACAATGAATTGCTTTCTATATTAATCGACTTAACCTCGAACCTATTTCAATAAGAATAAAAATATCTGTTGCACAACAAAACCCCTCCCTCTCGCTCCCTCCTCCGTCGCCGCTGTCGCCTTCTTGTAGATCTACGCTCTCCTAGAAGCTGCTAAAGAAGTTGTCAATATCTTCTGAATATTTAATATTGAGCATAAATTACTCAAATGCTTTTTATAACTGGCTGAAAGTATTTTTAGCAAGTCTTGACATACTTAGCAACTGAACTCGTTTCTCGCTCGTTTCGGACGCCTTAGTGAGAGTGAGAATATATTATAATATTGTACTCAATAACCACTAAGGTTATCAAATTAAATAAGTAAGTTGCTTTTTTATACGCACTGACATTGACACCGCGCGCGCTCTTAAATTGACAATAATATCGTGTTATAAAGTAAAATCGATAATAAGCGTGAAAACATGATTTAAAAAAGTTCAAGGTAGTGGCAGTGAGTTGGGCGATTATTCTGCGGGCTTTCTGCAGACTTTGACTAGAAGTTGCTCCATATCTCTATATGTATAGAGTAGAAAAATAAGAACCTACTATTAAGACACTCCGTTCCCCACTTTCTGCCGAGTTCTAGAGGCATTGCATGTTGCTTAAAAATAACTAACCGTCTTATCTTTTGGTCAATCGACAGTTTAAAATACTTATTAACACTGAATGCGCCGAAATCTTTTTTATTTATTCAAATGAAATGTAAAGTAAAGCAGTAGTTCACCAATCCTCAACAATAATGACATACTGTGACATAACGACGAGCCCGATGTGGGCCGAGTAGCGGTCTCGGACGTCACGCGGCCACTGACGCGGCCTCATGTGCAAACTGTTGCTCGGTGAGTGTGCGGAAGGCGGCCTGCACTCTCGGCGAGAGGGAAAGGGGTGTTGGGTAACACGCGGCTTCCCGCACGCCCGCACGCCCGCACGCCCGCACGCCGCGACCATTACGGCCAACTTTGTATTGAGAACACTCTTCATTTCATTATTTAACATCTATTTGTTTTTGTTATATATATTTTTGTATCACGTTTATTTTTTTTTACAATCTTACAAGAGTCATTACTTTTTAATAACATAATATCTTAATAACTTCATATTTTTGTAGATAACGTGATTAAAGATAAAATAAAGAAGCCAATTATATGATCAATTACACGTCATTTATGAAGCTCCTCACGAGATGGCGTACTGTGACACTGACACAATTGTTTATGCATATAAATATAACCAATTACAGTTAACTAATATTCTCTTCATATATTTAACCTATATATTGTAATGGAAATTGTAATTAATTAAATAAAGCAAAATATATTATTATATATTCACTCAATAACAAACTGTAATACATAATAATATATAAATAAATAACGATATTATAATACCGTTTTCATTTCATTATATTAAATAATCAAAAATGTCGAAATTACGAAAGTAAAAGGTCAGTGTACCGGATTGAGGAAAACAACTTTTTTCAATGTAGTTGTCCGTTCCACCGTTGCGTCAGGAGGCGAGCGCTCGTGGCATGTGACATACGCGGGCTCACTGGGTCACGGCCACGTCGCGGGAAACTCTAAACTATTACACGGATACTTTACAGTGTATATTGGCAACCTTTTATTATATTACTTATAAATATATTCTATTAACAATAAGTAATGAAATCCCATTCTGTTTCCCACACTCAGTTCCCCATTTTCCGCCGAATTCTGGAGGCATTGCGTGTCGAGTGTGGGAACTAAACGCCGCTTTTGACACCAAAGCGAAGAAATGGAAATATAATGGAAATTTAAATAAATATTTCGAATAAAAAAATAATTTAAAAACATATCATTCTACAGTAGGTGCTGGACCGAAGTCATGTGTTATGTGTCTTATATATATACTACATATATATGCTTAGTGTATAATCAAGGCGCGGTCCGGAGTAGAGCGGCAATCCATTTTGACGTTTCATATAATAGACATCAACGAGCGTTGCGCGTTGATGTCTAATGTATAGAAATTAGGATGAATATTAATATAATACATTTATTTACTATCTGGTATAAGTCGTTCACGTATATTGACAAAAATTTATTATTAATATTTTTATACTGTCCAATAATTTTACCATAATTCATTTTCTATATCATCATCGATTAATATTCTATATAATTAAAGAAAGTAACTTCATGCAATATAATCGGTATTAGATTAAAGAGGGTAAAATTAATTATATAAATATATGTTTTCAAGTACTTAAGCAAGAGTCGGCTACAGCGGGCGCTCTCATTGAAAACGGGTCCTTCACTTCACTCACCTAAGTGAGGCTGGACATTATAGCGGCACTAATATTTACTAAACATATCCGGCGGCTGTGCTATGTTGGAACTATATTTAAGAAAATTTGAGTTTAAATATAGTGTTAAGTTTGTTGAGCGAGTGCTCGAGTGCTGTCGTAAGAACGATGTCAACTTGAATATATATTAATGAGGACAGTGGGTTTTGAACTTTGTTTCCCATTACGACTATGAAGTATTACACACAAAGTAGTGTGTATAATCCCCAAGGGCGAGAGAAGGAAGCGGCGGCGTCATGTAGCACGACGCGAGCGCTTCCTGCTGTCACAGGTAACAGATGGACGCTCACTGCTAATATGTGAAGTGCAAAGTGGGCCACAGGCCACAGAGACATTCACGTTTTACACTCAGTAATTATATCTATAATTATTTATATGCAACTTGAAAATATCTAAATTCCATGTAAGTAGTCTTACAATATTTCTGTGACGTGATAAATGTTCTAAGGAAAAAAAATATGTTTCATATATAATTCTATACAGATTAATTATCAAGTAAATCCTAAAGACAGCACAGGCTAATAAACGAGACGAACGAGCGATCAATTTTAAGTAACAACTGAACCATAAGAAAGAGACTCACAAGTAATACGATTAAAATAGTACAAATAAAATAATTTTTTGAAATAAAATTTAAGTATACCTAAATAAAGTGAATAGATATAATCATTCCATCGAAGGCGGAGCTGTTTGTTACAAGTTTTTTAACTTATTAAAAAACTTGTTCACAAAAATAGATTGTTTCTTTTTGCACACTTGCTTGTAACTAAAGGTTTCGCTTATTTTCGTTTTGTATATTAAAGTAATTGAAAAGCGGCATGGCCTTGGTGCAGGCTCCGTTGCGCTCGTTCGGTACGTTCATATCACAGTAACTAGTTCAGGTAATTATATTATTAATTAGTAAGTCACTGTGACCTGTCGCCACTAACGGTATGATGATGGCGTTCACATAAACGTTGTTAAAACATCAATCATGGAATTTAAATATTACTTAATATTTATATGTCACGAGTTTTATATAATTAAAGATAAAAATTTGCTTAAGTATTATACGTAATCTACAAGTAAATCGTAACATTTAATAAACGTGGTCGCGGACGACCCGACGAGGCCAGCCCGCGCGCGACTTCCACCGGTGTCATGTGACATTCCAATCGTTTAACACATTAATCATTGACAAGTCTGAAATAACTTTAAATACAGTTAGCTAGGAGTACGGGCTCGCGGCAGACAGGAGACCGCAGGCTCGCCGCGCTAGTACACAAGTATCTTTTGTGATACCGTACAAATTAAATTTCTCAACTATTTCAATGTCTTAATCACTTCTATTATCTCGTCTACAAAACGACTACGACGAATTGTAACGAAACTGCGTGCAAATACCGCACTGCTCCAATTGTACTAAATAATAATTTCAAATTTGTGTTTCATATTATACTTAGCGCCGTCAGTGTAAACATAAATAAAATAATACATGAAGCACTAAACTCTCGGCAATTACAGCATCTTAATGATTATTATAGGCTTATAGTAAACATTACTTCAATGGATTTGCAATATTATATTCGAAAGATACTCAATTAAACCTGTCGAGGCCAACTCGACGCAGGTCGCAGCCGACCGGTGTAGGTTCGATATTTCATACTTTCATTTGACAATTTAACAGAAAGTGAGGAACGGAGTGTCTTAACACTAGGTTCCCTCTGCCTCCCCTCCTGGGGGGGGCGGGCTGGTAGGCGGTCTCAAGGCGCGCTCCGTGTCGACAGCGCGCCAGGTTTACGAGCGCGAGTCGCGACACCTGCCTTCTGACCTCACTTTACTGGCGTGTTTCTTAACGCCGTCGATCATTTATATATTACACACGCAAACGGTTCATTTAGTGATACTTCACTTTTATACCGTGTAATTTATATTCACAAACATTATTTAATATGTTTTTGAATGTGGTATACTTATTAAAATAACATTATATTGAAACGAAATATTGCTAAAAACATTACTTTTAAGTATAAAATTGTGAAATTCTGAAACCCGTCGCGTTGCATCGGCGCGGCGGCGCGCGGCGGTCAGTGGTCGTCGTTATTAGATTATCTACAAATGAGGTACAATTGTTGGCGTAATGTAGCAAAGAACAACAGCGAAATCAAATAAGATACGGGTTAATTGATTACAAGAGCCGATCCGCCTTCGCGATCCAGATACCTCGAGGTGGCAGACCGCGACCGGGCGACACGCGCCCCGGGGACTGGCCGCAGTGTGGGAGATATATGTTCGTAACTGGCAACAAGACTCCCGCACCAGGCGCCAGCCGGGGCCGGGACCACGCGGATGTACACGAAGTAATGACGACCATTTTGTATAATAAGTTAGGATCAACCACTGCCAGGAAGTGCGCCGTCGCGCGTCGCTCTAATTGGACTGCGCAGGCACCTTATTGTGTCGTCGCTCGAACAAATGCCAGGAAGTGCACAGCGTCCGAAATACTCGTATCTACATATTAAATTAATATAAATTATATACCTACTGTCAAATTACTGCAAATAAAATTGCGTCTAAATGTAGTACCTACTAGTGTGTGACCAGCCTACGCTACCAGTACTGATTGCTTTTTTATTTCCCACAATAATTATTAGTTACGGTTTTTTCTTTATTGACTATATGGCATTAGTTGAATGATAAAGATCTTTATTATACATTCATCCTAATATTTCCGACTAGCGGCCCGCCGACGGCTTCGCCTACGAGAACTAAATAAGAATTCATTTAATAAACAGAATTGACTGACTGTCAAATGTCAACACATTTAACAGATATCATTATGTCAATGAATAGTTTAATTTAATCGTTCAGTTACAGCCTTTAATGGTAAATTATTGATTTGTGTAAGGGTTATAATATTGTTTGTAAAATAACTGTAATGATAGCACTTTACAAAACATACCGAAATCGAATCGAATAATCCAATATCGAAATCGAATCCAAAATACTTAATCGAATATCGGATCGAAAATATTTAATTGAGAACCTCCTCCTTGTTTTGAATGTCGGTTAAAAATACAGATTTATCACAAACAAATACAGATTTATTATAAGTATAGATGTGGGGATTGCTTTATATTTGCAGGAAAACTCTTGCCTTGAGTTCATTCAAATGCCGATATTTTTTTAATAAACAGATTTTGATGAAACAAACATTACATGTTTAGTTGAGTTAAAACAAAGCAATTCGTGAAAGGTTTAAATAAATCATAAGTAACTTCAGTACTGTCGGAGATTAGCGTGCACATACATACAGACAGACAGACAAGAAATTCAAAAATAATGTTTTTGCTTTCTATTATTCTTTTTATGTACCCCTCTATCCATTTCAGTCAAAAATACTAAATTTACAGACAAAATATTTTTACTGTGTTATTATGTATGGAGATAATAATGAAATTCGTAAAACTTATTAGAGTTATTCCCTTATAGCAGTTATGTCCCTCGGTGTGCTGCTCGGCTGCCGAGATCATCTATCTAGAGATGGCGTGGAGACGCTGACATTAATATCAAATATTTAAATATTGTCTTGTGTACGGTCTTAAAGATTACAGAAAAAAATCTAAATTCTTAGTCTATAGTAATAACATACCTATACAACCCAGGAAACGGAACCGGAACCTTTGGAGGGCGAGTCTGACTCGAAATTAACTAGTTCTTTTGTAATAGAATAAATATATAATTATAATGTAATAAATTAGTTTTCGGATATGAAATAGAACAATAGCAGCGCTTCCGCGGCGGATTCACGGCGCGTGCGCGGCTCCCCTGGCCCCCCTGGCCCCCGGCTCTGAGGAATGTCACTCGGAAGACACTCGTCCAGGCACATGCACACCGACACGTAACCATTTTCTATGCATTGCTCGTAAAATTTTTACGGTCACGTTTTAATACGTAAAATCAATGGCAAAGTTAAGTACTCAGCATCTTTCCTGAGTATTTAATATCCTTATCGTTTTTTTTACGTTCTTCAAATATATATTTATGAATATCACTTTATTTTATACTCAATTAAAATTTTATTATTATGAAGAAATATCCGCTGTTTTATATTTACTTTATTCACACAATTTCTTATGATAAAAATTTAATAGAATTCAATTAAAATTATAATAGAATTCAATTTCTTTGACGCTGCATACTAAGCTTATAGCACTCAGGCTCGTAGCGCCGCGCAAGTGTTTGATTCTAGAATAAAAATTACTATAAATTCGTTTAATAATCAACCGTATTTACTCCATATTGCGAGACTTTCCATAAATGTGGAAATGTTAATATAATAATAGAATATAAAAAATAGAATATTACCTTATTTGAAGGGTTTCGGCCGTCTTGATCATGTAGCAGCTTACATTCACGTGGCCCCGGATTTGTTGAAAATCAAGGAAAGGTGTTTTAATTAGTTAACAAGATCACTAGCAAATGTAACTAGCGGCGCCTTGGCGGTCGGGATGTCCTGTCATTTTATTATAAAAATAGTTTACTATGAAATTACTCTATTGTGAAGTCGAATTGTTTCCACTTACATTGTTATATATCTATTTACGAAGCGGCGCGAGGCGCGAGGCGGATGCTTGCAGCTCTGCTTAACTATCGACTTCATATTTACAAATATTTACGTAACGTTAACGCAACTAAGTGAAGCAGTAGTTTAGTGCGCTGTGTATACTACTTAGCGGCCGTTAAATTAATAATTACGTGGCATTTGCATTGCAGTGAACTAAAAGAAAAGTTGCTATTTAAAGAGCAGAAAGCGACTCCACGTGTTGAAATAATACCAAGAATGAGCATTCACGTTTGAGACGAGGGAGGAGTTACATACATGTGAGCAAAATCCTTCGCGTTGTTGATGTGGAATTGCTTGTAGAGGAACATGGACGCAAGATGCCCACAACGAGGCGTGAATGCTGCTCTCTCGTGTTCAGTGAAACGTCTAATGTATGACACACCCCCCCCTCCCTCGCGCACAGCATGCAAATGCAAAATGAGAGGACCCGACGTGTTTTTGATCAGTTTGGGGAATTTATCGTGAACCATCGCGAGGACTAGTTCTATTATTTTAGACCAATATGTACAATAAGGATATAGAACACCTGTAATATTTTAATGGACAACGAAAAATAAAGAAACACCTTTAAGTTTAAGGAAGCAGTCGGCTCACAACGCTTTATTTAGCGCTCAAGGCAAGGTTGCGATATTCAAATATTTTCACTTCACTCAATATTGGACCTAAATCGACTTCATTGTACGTCATTAAATGAACCATTGAGAAGCTAGCAAATAACTAGTAGATATTCGTATGCACCATGTTCATATGTGGTGTGTGGGCGCAGGTGCTGCGGGTTCCCTCTGCCTGCCCAGCTGTGTGCGGGCTACAGCGTGACCGCGACACGCATCAATTAGCATATTGAAAGCTTAAGCAGTAACTACATTATTCCGCAAGGTGTTACTCCATGTTCATGTATACACTTGACAACATTTGTTAATAATTCATAAATGCTAAGTGCTCTTGAAACACCACATGTATGGGGTTGCACTAAACCAAAATAATAAACAACTAAATCATATTTATTTTTCTTTAAATTATGATTGAAGTACCGACCAGCTGTCACCGACCAGCTACCTGTTACATTTATTTTGTTTTTATATGTAATGCTTAAAGGACAAGGACGTCATTAATTACAACTTCGCAATGTTGTCCAATTTTTATTTGAAAGCTCAAGATCATCTCGAGTTCACATTTGCCCCGCGGGACCGGCTTCAGACGTCGGTGGTTGAACAGGAACCTGTAACATTCTCCACAATTTCGTAATATTTCGTTACGTTGTTGTAAATCTCCTTAATGTTATATTTCACTTATTGACCTCAGTATTTCATAATTAAATATTTAAACGATTATGACTGTGAAACAGTAAATTAATAAAAGCAACGCGAAGGCAGCGAAGGTTGTCCGCTTTACTTTCATATTTAACGAGTTCAAAGTCATATCAATAATAATAATATGTATGTAGACTACATTTTATTTTGGGGAATTTACAAATAATAATATATTTTTATTAATAATAATAATTCAACAAATAAAAGCATTTTATTACACAAAATGTTTGTGACTAACATTATTGATTGTAAACGTATCTACAACGATGTGAGCTGAAACTAAATGCCTGTATTTGAAAGTCCGGAAATTGAAAGCTTAGCGGCAAATACATTTGGATCATAATCATCACCATTATCGACAGCCATCGATTGTCCACTGTTGGACATAGGCCTTCCCCAATTCTCGCCACCACTCTCGATCTTCAGCTCTTCGGACCCATCCGCTTCCCGCCAACTTCTTTTGGCCGTCGGTCCATCTAGCGTGGGGTCGTCCCACCGGACGTTTCTTACAGGGTCTCCAGTCTAAGACACGTCTGCCCCAGCGACCATCGGCTCTACGAGAATGCTATGAATATGCCCCGCCCATTGCCACTTCAGCTTACCAATTCTTTGAGCTATGTCGGTAACTCTGGTTCGCCTCCGAATTTCCTCATTTCGGATTCTATGCTTTAGAGATGCATCGAGCATAGCCCGCTTGTGGACGAGGCCTTTCATTAGGGTCCATGTCTCCGCCCCAAGATTTCAGGCATTGAAATTGCATAGTGGTGAATCGAAGATACATTTGGATCGCAAAGAATAATTATTTTATTTATTTTACAGATAATCAGACAACTTTAAGAAGAAGAAAAAAGCTTGACCGCAAGCCCCATACCAAATCAAAATGAGAAGTGCAGTGTACCTACTGGCCGTCCTGGCGCTGACGAGAGCGGCGCCCGCGCCCGCCGCGCAGCCCGACCCCGCCGCGCAGCCCGACCCCGCCGACGACAACAGGCCAGAGATCATCGAGATCATCGCCCCCGCCGCTAGCGCACAGGTACTGTACCTACTGCATGTGGTCCTTAAACGTGTTTGTTTTATTGTGGTAATTAATTATTCCATTAATACTTAATAAAATAACAAGGTAGAGTCTCCAGCCAAGGTCTACCAGCATTGAACAGCTGCTTCTTTTGTGGAACATAACGAGACTAAAGCGGTTTCGATCTTCTTGGTTCGCTGTCACGAAACAATTTCATATGTATGAATTTGCATATCCTTTTAAAACTTTGCATCTTATTATAATGAAATATGATGCAAAATACATTTAAGAGAAACTCCCTGTCTGGTTGTTGTTTCCGGTCACTGATGTGTAGATCATCAAATGAAGCATGGGTTATCAAATATTTCATATTAGTACATATCCTATGTAATTTTGGCAGCATTTATAAGTTACCTAAGACTCATGACGAAATTTCTCTTTCATAGATAGATTATAAGTGTTATTCATTCACTCAAAAATATTAAAGAAATATTCGTAACAACGTGAACATATTCCCGTTTCTGCAATCATCTATCATGTTCTAGGTAAAGAGTGAAGCGTGCGTGTCCCGCCTCGAGTGGGACGCGCGGGTCGCCACGGGCCAACGCGTCGCATAAAATATTTTTTGCCATGTCCCAGTAACGCAACACCTTCCTATATAAAAATAACATTTACAACGTAAATGGATGCCAGCCGTGGGAAGATGGCGGCTCATTGTTCGACGCGGTGACGTCGTCTTAGGGACTTATAATAATTGTAATCTACAGGAGACCCTCTCGACGCTGAACCTCGGCGCGCCCGGCTCCGAGCTGAGCGAGCGCAACAAGCGGACCATCGGCATCCTGCGACAGCTGTTCCCAACCCTCACGCAGGTACAGTACCCAATACAGACTACGGTGCTACAATATTTACAAATATTTACATCTATATTAATATAACAAAGCGGAAGAGTTTGTTTGTTTGTTTGAACGCTAATGTCTCTGGATCTACTGATCCGATTTACTATGTTTTTGTTTTGTATGAAAGCTGCATTCTTCAGAAGTGCTATAGGCTATATAACATTTCATTACACACACACACACACATATATATATATATATATATATATATATATATATATATATATATACTAATATATTAAAATACTTTCTAATTTGACATGCAATTTATTCTGCCATGTTAATAAGAACCGTCGCTACGCGACTGCTACCGCTACATTTTGATATTCATTCTTATGAAATATATATAATAGTCACTTTTAACATTTTATCTGGATTGAAATTGTAGTTTACTGTATAACATTCTTATAAATAACTAAGGAGATGTCACTGATTCGAAATGACCTAGCCTTCAGGCGGCATAGTATGAGTATGAACGACGCGAAAATATTGTTATAGTTCAAGCAGGCGTAGCCGCGTCCGGGTCCGCTAGTGTCTAATATAATATATTTTTACTTATTTATTTTAACACTTTATTACACCATAATAAAATAAAATTAATTAACTAAAACACAAAACGAAAAACAAACATAAATTAACTTAATCAAAAAATATATATTTTTATCATATATCGTAGAGGAGCCTAAGTATTTCTGCTGCGCAAGTGGCACCAGTCGTATCCGCTGTATATTGAATGCTTTGTAACTAACTCTATTTTATTTATATTTTCTTATATGCAATGTACATATATT
The DNA here is from genome assembly GCA_013403645.1 of Heliconius nattereri. Classification (NCBI taxonomy): domain Eukaryota; kingdom Metazoa; phylum Arthropoda; class Insecta; order Lepidoptera; family Nymphalidae; genus Heliconius; species Heliconius nattereri. The sequence goes on along the minus strand of JAAIXI010000228.1, from coordinate 8,427,735 downwards.
TATTAAAAATTTTAGGAAATATTTAAAAAGATTAAACACTAACCCAATAAAAGTAAAAACACGCGATATCAAAAGCTACTCGCTTGCACTAGATGCTTCGCACACTCTAATAATGTAGGCGATAAAGGTTTGCTAAGGGCGGTGTATGTTCTAGATAATCGAACAGAAGGTACAGGAGATCACAAGCATGGTGTTCAAAATATTCGGGCCTGTGGTGCTTCGCGCCTTCCTAGGCAACAACAATAGCGGCCGCAGCAACACCGGCAGTGGCACCGTGGAGCTGGAAGACGACGACGACGACGAGGACGAGGACGCGCCCTCGACCACGACGGCGGCGCCCGCGAGGCGGAGGCGGGCGCTGCACTTCCTGCCGGTATGAGCGACGCATATTGCGCACTATCAGCCTGCCTCGGGACGGCAGTGCGGGCGCGCGCAGACCGCACGCCTTCATCGTCATCATCACGTCACGTCACTCCATCGTAACCGCAATCGCAACCCCCATCTCATGGTCATTACACGAATGTACGTAGGGACACATTCTCAGTCGCATCTCTGATTGCAGAACGCCATCGCGGATGAGAACCAGCTCCTGTCGGGAGCTGAGTCCCAACAGGCTGAGGTACGAGTCGCGTTCGGTGACAACCAGGCGGCGGCCAGCGACGACCAGCAGACTGCGGCGCAAACTAACTCTGCGTCCATCGACGAGATCACACTAGACGACGCTGATGACAGCGAAGAAAACAGAAATAAGAGGTTTATTTTACAATAACTAGTAGTCTTTATTAGGAATATTAAGCACCTAATGGAAGTTGATTAATATATTAAAATAATATAAAATTATGTAACTCTGTTAATTATATTTTATAAAATAACTGTGCTCATAGTTTTATACTTATATTTTAATGTAATGGTTATTACTTTTTTACTGATATTGTAACTAAGACAATGTATCGAATGCAGTTCACCAGTTCTTGTGCACTTTTATATTCACATGAAATTCTTTTTATTGAATTACAATCCACGTAATGCCTATTGTTCATTTATAGGTCTCAGATTATACATATCACGAGTATACAGACTTAAATCTTAGTTAACAGGAAGATTTTAAAAAATATATTCTAATAAATAAATGACTGATCACAGGTTCCTTAACTTCGGAGGATCAGCTTCAGCATCAGGGGGCGGCTCTGGCAACTTCTTATTTGACATCGTGCGAGTATGTATACAATAAACCTACAATTCACTATATCTATTCTTTATGACCTCATCTCTTCACATACCCACTATCTACTATATATACATCGTATTCATCTCAATAAACATACGCGTGATCGGTCGTCACTACACCGTGCACGTCACCACCTCCGGCGTGGCCGTTCAGCGCGCGTAGCGACGTGTGGGGGATGTAAGAATGCTTGCGAGTGTGAAGGATTGGTGTTGCAGCGTCCCGCAGAGGCGGTCGCGCGGGCAGCTGGCGGCGCTTTCCGTCTGTTCGCCGGCACCGACTCCCTGAACCTGGGGCTGACCGCCTCCCACTCCGCCACCCTGGACCCCAGCGGCGTGCCACAAGTACACCACTTACTCTGCACACCGTAGACTTAGACACTTACACTTAGATGTTGGTAGACGGAGTCGCCGAGACGTCGCCGGACGTTCTGTAGCTTAGTCCGTCGTAGAGTATTCTAGTCATACGCATATTGTCATCCTCATATTCGTTCTGTTCGTGTATTTTTATATTTGTTTATTATTGCTTCAATTTCTAACTTCACTTTTATGTAGAATTGCACTATTTGTAATAACTTGATTTGATCCCAATAACAAGTACTCATTTAGAAAAAAATATTAACATGTATATTACTTTATAAAGGTATATTTTAAATAGTAAAGTAAAATGTAGTAAAGTAATGTATGATACATTTTGACCTATGTAGCCACTAATAAAATATATTATATAAGTTATCTCCGCGATTGCAGCTTGTAGCGGGATCCTCGTCCGGAGGCTCGAGCGACGGCGGCGCGGCCGAGGGCGAGGACAACGGTGCCGCGAAGGGTGACAACCTGACGGAGGGCGTGCCTGGCCCCATCACGCGCCTCTTCATCATCGCCAATCGCGGCATCGCCAACCTCATCCAGGACCTGATCCTCCGCATCGCGCAGACCTCCGAGAGGATAGTCAACTTCAAAGCACGACTGATCACCTCTATCATTTAACGCGTTCGCGGTTAGAATAATAACGAGCGGCTTCGGTCCTCGCGCCCTCGTATCCCGACTCGGACATTCAAAAACTAATAAGGCGCCCTATTTTAAGCAAAATTTGATCTGAGTCGAGATTCGAGCAGAGTGCTACCGCGGCGAGCACTCCCGCTACTTGAGTCAGGTGCCTTCGGTCGTTACGACAGTATCGATTGAAAGAAAAATATATTTCTGTTATCACCTCCACGTGGTACTTGCAGAGTTACCATACAATATTTCACATTCGGTGTTGTGTTCAAAATGTATATTCGTATTTAAGTCATGAATGTTTCACAATTATTTATTTAAGAAGTCTCTCTTTTAATAAACGAATATATTCATTATCATTTTGTTCGCTACTTTTCATGGACGCACACTCAACTCTGTCATCTCGCAGCCACAGTCACCGCAGAACCTGCAATAGCTGTATTTTACTTTTAGAATGTGGTAGAGGGTAGTTTAATTTAGAAGCTTTATCGAATCACTGCCCGCCCCTGGCGGCCGCCGCGGAACCAACTGTATTTATTTATGAGGCCGGGCGGTCCTGAGGGCGGGAGTGGTTCGCCGTCCCTGCGCTTGCACGTGACTGTTGCGGGTCTGCAGAGTGCAGAGAGCGGAGAGCAGAGAGCAGAGAGCCCCGCTGTGGGCGAGCACTCACAGGTAGATGTTTTTGTGTGCACTTATGTGGAGAGTGCGCCGCGTCTCGTAGTACTACTAGTAGTGTAGGCCCTTGAGGCGGCAGCGCCGCCTTGCTCAAGCTTTTTATATGTGACAATAATTTCGGTTCGTTTTTACGTTTGTAAATATGTATTATAGCGGAATTTATGTAAAATAAATGATTAGTAAATAGTTATATTTGTTTTTCATATTATTGTTTTCTTAACTCCTGTATATAATGGCTAACTTTGACCCCGCTAATGGTAGAACGGTTTCATGAAAAAATAAAAACAAATATAGCATTAAAAGTGCTTGATGTACATTTAATATAATGTTATTTATATTTTCTATTAAAAAGAAAAAAACAATGAATCATATAAATCATTAAATGTCCTGTTTTGACTTATAGTATAAAATTGTAAAAACCTACTGTATCAGCTACAGCATATAAGAAATTTTAGAAACAGAATTAACAATACAGAAACCTCTATTATAATAAAATATTTTTTATTTAGCTAACACATTGTTATTGTTAATTTACATTAGTTTACAATTATTTATATAAAACAATCAAGAATAATTATTAAAGAAGGAATCAACAAGCTTCGCCACACAGCCCACACAGCAGTGGCGCTTGGAAGACTTGGTAGACACTCGGGGGAGACGTAGGCGTGAGTTTTGTCTGATTAAAACACCAATTTCCTCGTTATTCTTCACAGATATTCGTTTTATTTCACCTAGAGGATGATCTAATTTAGAAGCGCGCGCGACTTGATAAGAGCGCAGGGTAAGTTTCATTTCCAAACACAAGACATGTATTCCTGACGTCTAAACAAAATATTTCTGAGTACAATTATATTCCAAAACCAATAAATTAAGGTGATTTATTTTTACATTTTTGAAAGATTACATTACTATCATACTGTCATTAATTTGTCAGCGTTAAAAAGTTTTTATATTAGTTTACAAATTAATAACAACGGAACTACACGGTACAGTACGGCCAAAGAGTCGTGGACGCCCTGGGGGCCCTGGAGGCCATGGAGACCCTGGAGCTAGCTGGAAATGGCTGCGCAGAATTGATTTTACGATTTCTTACTTGTGATTTTGTTTCTTACCGAGTGAACAATGCGTTCAAGGTTGAGAATAATGGCTATAAATTTTTATTGGCAATAAATATAAAAAGGCAGGTCAACGTTTTAAAAGTGTTGTTTATTAGCTATTGCACTTACTACCGTCCCCATTAAAGTACTTTCGTTCTCCACTTTCCTTAAAACCCGCGAGGTATATTGAGTGGTGGAACTCAACGCCAAGTTCTGGAGAGCTTTAGTATTAGAGCTCTGTAGATTTTCATGTAAAATATTTTTCTTATATACACGGCCGTGTATTTAAGAAAAATATTTTAAACTTTGACGGGCCCTCCTGTAAAGTTACCAAGCCATCTATTATTTGAATCTTAAGTTTCTTTTTTTTTCAATTTTAAGAAATTATATATCTCCATTCAACGTGACACTGGCGAAGTGATTTTGTGCTCAACTGGCACGCTCGGAACGCCATATTAGAAAGAACAGAACAGAACAGAAATTATATACGAATTATTATAATTATACGTTTCATATATTAAATATTAAATTATTATTATATATTAAATTGTTATTATTATTATACGCGTTTTTTAGATCTCTTCATTTTTATAATTCTATATTAGTGATTTGCGTACAGACTTCGAGCCTTGCTCTCCTAACAAAAATGAACATTATAATATGAAAGCTTGTTAAAAAAACAAATAATCTCTATTGTTTAATTTCAAATACATTATATTCATTCAATCGAGGAAGTGAAATATTTATTTCCGCTTATATTTCCATTTCTTCGCTCTGGCGCGTCGTTGAGTTCTGGTACTCAACACGTAGTGCCTGCAGAATTCGGCAGAAAGTGGGGAACAGTGTCAGAACACAGAACACTAAGTTCCCTCTGCCTGCAGCAGGGTGCTGTGTGAAGCTAATTCTGTTTTTATAATTTAACCAAATTTTGGTACTATTTTATACACCTTACTTTCCTAATAACTGCCAAAGTTAATCTTACCAGTGTTGTATGTGCGCGTGAACTTCCAGGTTTTATAACGCAACGAATGTTTGGTTGCCTTCGACTTCTCTCTAATACTGTCAGTGTCTGGTACACTTCGGCTGCTGGCAATTCATTTATTTTATTTTTTTTTCAAAAAATATAGATAAGAGGAATCTTTTTATAATGCTTATTGCTACATTTTGTACCTAACCATGAAATTGGTACGAATTCCTCGGTGGGCGAGATCGACTCGCACTTGTTATTATTAGTCTATATAAGGACATATATAAGTGTCCACCTGACTGACTGAGGTAACCGCTGTGCGTAAAAACGTGAAAGTTGGACAGACGTTTATTTTCGTAATCTGGATATCCACTAAAAAGGGATTTTGGAAAATTTTTAACCCTAAAGGGATGGAATAGGGGTTGAAACAATGTATGGAGAAAACTTGGCGGCGCCGATTTATAAAAAAAGTTAAAATTAAATTCTTAAAAATTTATAATTGAACACGTGTTTCATGATTTTTTAGAAATCATCCCCTAAGGCAACATGTCAATAAAGTAGCTCCGTAATTTAAATTATTAAAAGCATTATTTAATGTATATAAATAAATAAAATAAATAAAATAAATAAAATAAATAAAATAAATAAAATAAATAACATAAATAAAATAAATAAAATAAAATAAAAATAAATATTAATTCATATGATTCACTGTGTATATTCTAAAATCACCTAAATACGTGTTATTAGTGTTATAAATACTCCTAACTGTAAGATTACTAACGTTGGACTGTGTAACCGCCGTGACCTGTCGTCTGTCATTGTGCCAACGGAAGGACTTCTGAATTTCTCTGTGAAACCCGGGGAGTATTTCTTTCAATATTGTATATTTACAACATACTAAATTACACAAAATTTACTTTTATAGTGAACAACTCACACTTAGGCACCATACTGCCTCACTTTGCTTGACGAGCTGGAAGCTTAGTTGCAGACTTAAATATTTGCCTCAGACAAAAATACCACCCAATACTATATAATTCACAGTACTATATTTCTATTGGGTGTGATATAAACATATACAATAATATAACTGCTAATTCGTTTGATTAATATTAAAACAGTGATACTAAATTACCTTTGCTAATTTACATGTAAAAATCAAACAATTTGCTTAAATAAATGGTTTATATGTTTAATATTTACTTTATTGTCCCTTTTGTTGATATTTAAGCTCTCTATTTATTTTTCAGTATATTAACAATGGAAACACAAATTTTGACACGTAAAGCCTCTACAAAAGACCTAGAAAGCAAGCTGAAGCAAGCCTTACATAAATTAAGATCCTCTCAAGACCTGTGTAAGCAGCTTCTTCAGGAACGTGAGGACAGCGAGGTGGAAATTACCACAATAATTAAAAAGAACTCGGATTTAATAAATGAGCTCGCTGAGCTACATACAAACTATTTAGATATAGTGGCTGTGGGTACATTTGACCAGTGGTCAGCAGCAGCAGTGAACATGAGAGGGCTCTGGACCGGATTTCAGAGCTAAAATTGAGCAAGAGGCCAAAGCCTCAATTCTTACACCAATTAAGCAAAAAGAATGTAATAAATCCCAGAATACCTCATGTTTGTATGATGAGCTGGTTGATTGTAACGCACAACAATTCCTTAAACCAGTTATAATAGACCTGACGAAGGATGACTCATATGCTATGCAAAATATAAACTTTTCAACACATAATAAATTAAAGAAATATATTAAATTAAATAAATTTATAAAAAAGACAAATAAAATGGTAAATTTTAAGTTTTCTGCAAAAAAAATGATCACATTAAGAAATGATAATTCAACATAAATTAAAAAGCTTGAGTGTTATAATAATAAACTAAACCTAAGTAAGTATATGACCGAGACACACTTCTACTGCAGAGTGAAATAGATAGATAGCTTGCATAGCTCCATCAGAGCATTAAGTGAGAAGTATGAATTCTCACAAAATGAAATTAGAGAACATATTCTAGCTGCGAATAACTAAGTTGACTTGTGCAATTATAATGTAGAAAGATTTGAATCTTTGACAAATAAACATAGTCGTGGTCGTGCTGGTACGGAGTCCACTGAGTCAAGTGTCACTCAAACGATATGCAATTCTGAGGTGACTCGGCCATGCGCACTATATTGAATAAGAATTTACATGTAGAAAATTCCTCTCGCTTCTCTCCAAATAATATTATTGTAATTTCAAATAAATTAGGTCAAGCCTTTGAGTCCCTTCTTAATTACCATTTTTCGAATGTTTTTAATGCATGTTCGCCTGGAACCAGTTAACAGTTTAATATTAACAAATTAATGTCTATGAATGTAAATGAGCATAGTACTATTGTACTATTACATGGAAATAGTTTGTCAGTGAGGAGACAAGATGTGGTGAAGAGTATAGAAAACTTGCTTAAATTACATAGTAAAAGTAAATGTAAATTTGTTATATGCTCTTTTCCATATTCTTCTTGCCTTACAGATAGACAAAATAGGTATATTTATAATTTAAATATGACCTTGTATAATGCGACTCAACGTCATAGTGACGCGTTTTTTATTTAGATTTAAATAAGTTTATAATAGCTGTAAGTTGACAGAAGATACATTGTATCTACCTTTATATTTTAAAAAACAAATTGCTACTTTAATAGCATATAATATTCGAAACCCTGTTATACATTGTATAACAAAGGAAATAGTTTGTAGTAATTATTTTTCATTAAAAAATAATAATGACATAATAAATTCCAGTTTAAACTAGATAACAAGACAACACCTTGGCCGTTTACATTGAATATTGTACACCAAAATATACAAGGCCTGGGAGGCAAAGAACTGGAACTAGAATTGTTTCTAAAAAAATGTAATATACATATGATGTGTATAACTGAGCACTGGATCTCGAGATGTAACAATACAGTAAATATTGAAAACTATAAATCGTCAAGTTCGTTCATTAGAGAGAAGGCCATCCGCGGCGGTTTGCTTATATTAGCAGTTTTGGCAGTTTAAGTCTCTTATAACTTTAAACTATTATAAATCGATTATTAAAGGTTATATAAATTTGCAAATTTTAGTGTGATCAAAGTGGGTCTTTCGGCAGTAATTTAATGTCTGAAATATGCGGTTTAACTTAAGCTTAATTTTTATATTAATTTATTTGTGGACCTCTTGCTTGAACCCTACTCCGTGATAAAATTTAGCTCTGTTTCTAACTTCGTGAGTTTGCGGCCCCTATTTCGGGTCATAAGTTTTTACCCCGTGAGTAAGGTTTTATAATAAAAAAATAAACACCTTTTTAGGTTTTGATTGTATAAATTTGTAATCAATCAAATTAAATCATTTTCACGTTGTATCCCGCTCACAGCAGGGCAAAGGGAACCTAGTGTTTTTAAGATACTCCGTTCCCCACTTCTTGCGGAATTTCGGAGGCATTGCATGTTAAGTGGCAGAACTCAACGCTGCGCTTTGCCTGAAATATTATTTATTTATAAAAAATATAGAAAAAAGTTCAAAATTCAAGTAAAATTTTTTGAACCTAGCTATGCCAGTTTATAGAACTATATTTTAGCTAATTTGGCTAATGGCTTTTATTTTCGCAACCAGTTTAGTATATTCCTGAAAAAATAAAAAGATCTTTGTTTAGACTTATAACAAGACTAAGATAAACAATATTAACAAAGACAGAGAAGTCAATGTGTTGATTTTACGTAGATTTATTTGTCACGAAGTTAGAGAAAATAATGAAATGTTTCGTGTTACTAATTTTGGTAACTTCCGCAATTCCGTTTTTTCCGCAGTATTTTTAACATTATGTATTTAATCATTGACTACCTATATTCGAAAAAATACACAAAAATAAATTATAAAGGTTGATTCAAAAATAAAGTTGCATTGGCAGTACATATACGAATTTGGCTAAAATTATCAATTCAGGTTACCTATAAAATAGTAATATAAAATTTAAGTGAACAAAATATATACTGAGTTTCGATCACGAGATACTTTAATAAATACAGTAACTGATTTTAAGCTTTAAATTTAAATTATCGCAATTATAACATAAATATAAATTTATAAAAAAGTATCTAAGATCTCCCTAATTCGGTAGTAACACGAAATAGCGGACACTTGATAAATAAAATGACTGCTATTACGTGAATCGATTTATTGCAATTTTAAAATAATTTTATGCTTCCATCTATATATTTTTTTCAATAAAATGTTTTTTTAGAATACAAAAAAGTATATATTCAATGTTTTATTCGAATAACTTACCTTTGTCTTTCTACAACCTTAAGAAATTCTTAGGCTAGTCTTACAGTAGTAAGCATCGCAGACATGTTACACAGCAGTTCGTAGCCAACTCTGCGTTTAAAATGTCGCTATACGCTCAATTTTATCATTAAAATATTGTTACTTAATTTTTAGACAGTTGAAAGTATAAAGATTATATACTAATATATAGTTTACGTAAATAATATTTATATTGCTTATTATTTTTGCTAGAAGCAAACTCACGAAACGACGTACTAGCACGAAGTTACCGTCACTTACCTTACGCTGTAAATCGCGAATAGTAGCTCTCTCCGACGACCGCTCCATTGAATTGTCCTGCGTTGAAATCAATAGACATATTATAGTATGCGTGTATCGATCCCCTCAGGTAGTTTTGAAGTATTTGAAGAGAAAATGGAGGTTGTTCTTAATAATTTGAGTTCGAATAGTAAATCTTTAATCATATGCGGAGACTTTAATATAGATATAAAACAGGTCACATCATTAAGCCTTCGTTTTCTAAACTTATTGAAATCTTTTAATTAGTTTAATATGTTCTCAGAACCAACTCGTATAACGAATACGTCCGCTACTTGTATAGATAATGTTTTTTGTCATTGTGAGACTGTAGAAAAACAAATTATTACTAATCTAAGCTCGGATCATTGTGGTCAAATGTTTTCGGTAATAGATAAAACAGTCGCAGAATGCAAACAAATATCAATTAGACCAATTACTGAAAATAAAATTAATCTCTTTGATAATAGAGTGAGTGAAAAAATTGCAAACTTAGAAATAACCGGGTTAAATCCGAATCTGCTATATTGTAAAGTTTTTAATTTACTCTCTACAGAGTTTGATAACATTATTAAAGTTAAACAAATATATAAAAACTCGAAGTTAACTTTTAGCGACTGGGCAACTGTTGGTATATACCGAAGCAGAAACAAACTATACGAATTATATAATATGAGGCAATGGAATCAAGATCAGGAGTTCTTGTTAAAAGTTGAAATTTTTCAAAAATATTTTAAAAGGTATGTGTCCAGGCTAAGTCTATGCATATAAGAGCAAAAATTTTGAACTCTAATAATAAAATTAAAGCTACATGGGATGCTATTACTACTGTAACTGGGAGATGAGCTGTCAGTGAACCTATTAAATTAAAAATTAATAATGTAATCTTAAATTCAGATTTAGAAGTGACAAATACTTTTTTTTTTATAGCAAAATGGTGCCGCTTTACAAAAGTGGAGAGTAAAAGTAGATCTGAGCCTGGAAATTACAGACTGATTTCTGTTTTGCCATCCTTAAGTAAAATATTTGAAAAAAAAAATGTTCAACCAACTCACAATTTTCTTAAATATTAACAATTGTTTCCATAGTGAGCAATATGGTTTCACCAAAGGCAAGTGCACTACGGATGCGGGTGCCGCACTCCTAAAGCACATCTATGACGCATGGGAGAGGTCACAAAATGCAATTGGAGTTTTTTGTGACTTATCCAAAGCCTTTGATTGCGTAGACCATGAAAACTCTATTGTTAAAACTAAAACATTATAGTATACAGGATACTGCCCTTGACCTTATTGCCTCATATTTAAACCAAACAATCCAGAAGGTTAGTATAAATAATGTAAATTAATCTGGATCTCCTCTAAAGATGGGCGTTCCACAAGGATCCATTGGTCCCCTCTTAATTCTTCTTTATATTAACGATCTACCTTTTTATGTGAAGAATTTTAAAATATTTAAGGTTCATAGAAACAAAATAAACTATGTGAATAGTGCATTATCGCATATTCTTCGTTGGTTTGATGCTAATAATCTAATATTAAATGCTAAAAAAACTAAATGTATTGAGTTTGCTTTACAAAATGTTAAAAAACATAATTTTAGTCTACTAATTAAAGGAGAAACTCTCAATTTGTCGGAATCAGCTACTTTCTTAGGTGTAACTATAGATTCCAAACTCCAGTGGAACACTCATCTGGAAGCACTTGCGGATAAACTCAGCTCTGCCACGTTCGCAAAAAAGTAAGACAAATGACGGACGTTGACACTGCCCGACTAGTCTACTATAGCTATTTCCATAGTATTTTATTTTATGGAATGCTGCTATGGGGCAGTGCTTCAGACATAAATTCAATATTTATCCTCCAAGAAAGAGTTGTGAGATATATTTATAAACTAAGAGCGCGAGATTCTCTGCGAGATGTTTTCAAAGATGCAGGTATTCTTACAGTTGCTTCCCAATTTATATACTATAATATTCTCTTTGTCCGACAAAATATACATTGTCATAGTAAACATAGTGACAATTATACGATAGGAACGAGAAATAAAGATAAGATTGTTACTCCAAGTTTTCGCCTCCAAAAAGTTAATAAATCTTTTATGGGTCTGAGCATACGTGTATATAATAAAATTCCGCAGTGTATTCTTAGTTTGCCACTTCCAAAATTTAAAATATCAGTAAAAAAAATCTGACAAGAAAAGCATATTACACTATTTAAGAATATTAAGAGGACAAACATGTATGGAATTAATGTCTATTGAATGTAATGCAGGATAGCTGCCAACTAATGTAATAGATTGTACCATTGATTCCGAAAATAGCAACTGTTGAGTTTCTTGCCGGCTCTTTTCAGCAGAACTGCCTTCCGAACCGGTGGTAGCTTTTAGTTCATATGTTCAATCGACTATTCAAAAGTGCTTATAATAAGTTTATTTGAATAAAGAATATTTTGAATTTGAGTTTGAATTTAAGGAAGCAAATAAGGGGTTGAAAGTTTGTATGGAAAAATCTTTATATCGCCACTTACATTTACATTTTTACTTCATTGAACACATGTTCCGTGATTTATTTTAATTCACTCTTTAAGACACGTTGTATGGAGAACACACAAAGGAGTTTGTATGGTGAAAAAGAGATAGTATTACACAATAGGAGAATGCATGTACCGGTATAGTCTGGCAAACATGTTATTGATAATGGGAAGCACGCGCGGCAAACTGCGCAGAAAGCCTATTTTGACGTCTGGACATAGACACCCGCTCACGCCCGACCGATTCCCCGTAAGGGTTCGCGGGGAATCGGTGCGGGGTGTGACCGGGCTACGGTACAGTCGAGCGCATCGCTATCAGTTCATTACTATGAAATATGAATATAATATCATATGATAGCATCATATATACGGAATGACGTAGTAGTGCTCTACTACGCGAAATATGCTTATTTATCTAGTAATATTATAATGATTAGTGTGTTTGTTAGCTTAAGCAACATGCTTAAACAAGTTATGGATAACCAAATTGAATAATTAAATAAAAAACTGAATTGAAATTATTATGATGGGGCCACATACAAATATTCTCAATCCAAATTCAATAAAAAAAAGTAATATGTTGCGTAGAATGGATAGCTGTTGTTCTGAGTTCTGACGCCTGTCAAAACTTATTCATTTGTCATATTCATTTGTCATATTAATGACAAATATAGGACTTAATCATACGGCGAATAGCAAACTTTATATTTATAATTTATATTATATCATTCAAACAAATAATTAAAAATTTAAGTCGGATAATATAAATTATTCTAATACGCACCCATATGTAGTTTATAAAAAATAAGTTTATTAATAATAAGCAACAAAATGGCATTATACGAAGGTATTGCTTTAATTCAAGAAAAGCAGGCGGTAGTATTGGATCTTGGCACTGATTACACCAAGTAAGTTTATATCTATCTAAAATGTCACAAATGTGTAATGCAGAATGTGTGGAAAACTATATTTATATTTGATGATTCACTCATTTTTGCATTAAGATATACAATGAAAAAAAATGCATTGATCATAACTATAAATGTTTACAGCTGCATAATGTATCTATTATGATTATTTTAAAAAATATATGTTTTATTTAATGTTAAATTTTATAAACATTTACAGGTTTGGTTTCACGGGTGAAGCTGCACCCCGCTGTATTATCCCTTCCCAATACTGGTGCACCACTGAGAAAAGATTTAAAAGAGTTTATGATTATAAAACTGAAGAGGAGCTCTATGAAAACCTTGTTCATATGTTGCATTTACTATACTTCAGGTTGGTGTTTTAAATAATGTGTACAGAAATATAGATATAAAGTTAGGTGGATCTATCTCTTGATACAATCTTAATGAAATATTAATCTATTCATTTACTGATTTTCTGTTATGAATTGAATGCTTTAGTTCTTTTATATCAATCAATTTGCAACATTATTTAACTATGATTCTATAGAAGAATTAGCTGTAAGGGCTACTTCATAGTATGTTGGTTTTTTTAGCTTCACACTGCAGCTATCCCACACATAGCAGGGTAGACAGAGGGATCCTTGGAAACTAGTATTAAGACACTATGTTCCACACCTTCTGCTGAATTCTGGAGGCGTTCCTTGTTGAGCCTTGTAATTCAAAACATACTCAATAGTATGAAGCAAAAAAAACTCTAAGAGCATGAGGGGAAAAAGTATACAAATATAGTTTTTAAAGTAATTAAAGAAAAAAGGCTGCTACCTTGAAATGGCCTCAAGCCATATTGTGTGATATAAAACATATTTTGTAAATCATGATTGCTCCTATATACATCTTACTTTTGGTATATCTCAGATCCTTTGATAAAGAGAAATTACCAGCATTTAGTGTAAGATGCCATTTGGTCTTGTGGCAATTCCCCCTTAATAAAAATGTTTTTATTATAGACATGTTCTTGTAAATCCAAAAGAAAGGAAAGTAGTAGTTGTGGAGTCTCTTCTCACACCAACATTGTTCCGAGAAACACTGGCTAAGGTGCTCTTCTTACATTATGAGGTGAGGATGATGATTCAAAAACATTTTATTAATATCACATTGTATCTTGCATTTAGCAGGATAGGGTACTCCATTTCCCACTTTTTTACCAATTTTAAAGACATAAAGTTTTGAGTGGGGGATCTCAGTGCTGCATCTTATCTTACTAAATTAAGAAAATAAAAACAATTTGGTTTAGTTTGTATTCTATATGTAGCATAACGCTTCATACTCAATAATGACAATATAAAATCATTTTTTATTCCGCGTAAAGTGGGGAACAGAAGTGTATTAATGGGAATGGAGTATCTTAACATAAAGTTCCCAGGTTCCCTCTGCTTACCCTTGTTATTTGCGGGATATGGCATACTTGTTTTTTGTAGGTGTCAGGAGTGATGTGGGCAGACAGTCCCCGTATGTGCGCGCTGACACTGGGTGCGCCCATAGTTCTCGTGGTCTCCATAGGAGCATTTGAGACTGAAGTTGTTGCTGGTAAGTGTTTTTTTATTAAGGAAAATAATTAGCCTTTACTTAAATAACTTTAATCGATCAGAGTAAATTATCTACAACACTAAATAAAATTTAAATTAATTAAGTACACATCTATTAGAGTTTAACTTAATAGCTTGACAAATTTTAACTAATATAACACTACAGCTTAGTCTAGAGCTACTATTCTATATACTTATTTGGTTCCTATATAAGTATATGTAGAGAAAAATTGTAAGTAAGTAGAACTTATTGCAAATTTATGGATTTTGTGGAAAATGACAATAATTAAGGATAACACATAATTGGTGATTGTTAGGCATCCACTGACTTTGTCTTTTATAATGAATAAGTGGCTTTATAACAAGGAAGCTACGGATGTCACATTTTCGATATGATGATATTTTTAAAGATTCTATTATTGACAGATATTTTTTACAATTTTTTAACAGTGTCATCTGTTTTCGATGTTACCACCCCCGATATATTTAATCAATTATTTTTTAATGGCAAACACCATCAATTCAATGAAAAACCTATCTGAAAAAATGAGACTTAGACTCCGCCAATACCCGCCACTATGATCGGTTACAGTGGTGCACGGTGCGCCGGTGCTGCAGGCCATGCAGGCGGTGCCACTGGGCGCGCGTGCCGTGCTGGCCGAGCTGGCGCGCTTGCTGGACGCCCACCACGGCGAGCAGCTGCACCTGCCGCACCACGTGCTCGAGGACATTGCAGGTGATGACTCTTATCTCCAGATTGCTAAACTTTGTGAATTTTGGATTAATTAAAAAAATATATAAATATCTAAGCTCTTACCTCTCACCTAGGAATTGTTGGTCGCCCTCCCGGTTGAGTATTATCTTATCCTTCCCCTCTCTTCAGATAATCCAATGACATTCCAGTGTAACTTATTAATAGGTTTCTCCGACTCTGCTAATTTCACGTCAATCCTCAGTGTACGCTTGTGATAAGATGCCAGAGTCCTTTGTGGTAGCCGGATCGTACCCGGTGATTCTTCGCACCCCTTGCTTCGCCGTTACCATAGCCGCTACCGTAGCTACGAAAAGCAGAGCTGCTGGGGACTAGAGGCTGTTTGTGTGCGCGTTTTTCTATGGAGGGAATTTGCTATAATCGACACGATTGTTAGGCGGGTTGGCCATCACAGTAGGCCTAGGTTTTTAAATGCTGCTGCCCATTTCCTTTAGGCTGATATACGACACCAACGAACCGAGATGGGGAGGTGCTATTCTAAGCCGGCACCACACAGAATGCTAAAGGAGACAGTGGTTACCTAGTGTTAGAACATTCCATTACTCAAGCACTGCCCCTACTTAATTTTTGAGAAAAAAAAATATTATTTCCCCTAGTGAGTATCGAGTCCACCAACTATTGCGTTTGATTAATGGCGTTGTATTATTCTATTACAGTTCGGGCCTGTTTCGTCCCGAGCCGCGAGCGCGCGCTGCAGCTTGCATCGGGTGCGCGCGTGGAGGCGGCGCGCGGCACCACCTACGCGCGTCCCGACCGCACGCTGGCCGTGGGCGGAGCCGCACGCGAGCTGTCCGCGGAGCCGTTGTTCGCGCGCGATCTCGAGCTGGCGTCCCTGCCCGACGCCGTGCTGCAGTGCCTGCTGAGCTGCCCGCTGGACGCGCGCCGCGCGCTCGCGGCCAATGTATTGGTGGCGGGTGGCGGCGCCGCGTTGCCGGGCCTCAAAGCGCGCCTGGCACATGAGCTGCGCCACCTAGTCGCGACACCGCCTTACGCGGAGCGCCTGGGCGCGCTGCAGTTCCGCTTCCACGGCGCGCCGGCGCATGAGGGCAGCGTGGCGTGGGTGGGCGGTGCGCTGTGCGGCGCGGCGGACGGCGGCGCGCGCTCGTTGGCGCGGGACGTGTTTGCGCGCGCGCGGCGCCTGCGCGACTGGCCGTGCCTGCTGCACCGCACACCACCCGCGCATCCGCACTGGGCGCTGGCCGCCGAGTGACCGCACTTCTAGTTATACATCTCTTCTATATACTATTTTGCTTATTCCAAGCGTGTCACTAATCTCTTCGCTGATATCGCGTTATGTGAAAAATACAAAAAAAACATACAGTCAAATTGTACTTCAGATCATCAACATAAGAGTAAGATCCCAAAACATGGACGAACATATTGTGTTCTTTTTATAATACCCAAATGTAAGAAGATAATTAAAGCGTTTATAATGAAATAATTAGATAAACTATTCAAAAATGACAATTTTAAATTAAAAAATAGATTGATTGAGTAGATCACGCTTTATCCCTAGTAGGGTAGTCAGAAAAAAGAGACGGTGTTACACGGGGTCGTGGGCGGCGGTGTACGGTTTGAGATTGTAATGATACACTCGATTGCTGAATATAGACTAATTTATTATTATAACTACATTACTTTTATATCCTAGCTACAATAGATAATATAACTATACATACCTACTTAAGATATACCACTACACCTTCCACCCTTTTAATAAAAAAAAAATACATTTATATATTTNAAATTATTTTCAGTAACGTTTAGAATTTTAACAGGTATTTCTCCATTTACGGGAGAAACTATAGTATTAGCTATAAATATTCCATCTTGTAATTCTTCCGAACAAACAATACTGTCTTCACGAATATCAGTTTTCATATAATGAATCGATTCACAACGTGCAGGTATTTTTAAAATATTATTGTAATAATTACTGGATAACCGTAAGCAAATCTCGGTGTTTAAACTTGTATATAATTGTAAAGTACTCTTATTGAAATCTATCTGTGCTTTAAATCTTTGTAAAAAATCACGACCAATAATTGCATTTGATTTAATTGGCAAAGTTTTAAAAACATAGAATTTATGTTTCACAATTTGATCACCTAGTTTAAGTTTAATGTAAGCATATCCTATTGCTTGTACTTTTCCACCTAGACCATTAATGTTTACATTCTCTATATGGATAGGAATATTTTGTTCGACGACGCGATCGTATTTCCATGCCGATATGGAAGCTCCCGTGTCAACCAAAAACGAACATTGCTTATTATAACATAAAGAATATATTTGAACAAAACAATTACTATCACTAGCTAAAATTGAATATTTATTGTAGGCCTCGAAAAAATTTTAAATTTGGCGATTTTTCACTTTCTTTTTCTGATTCGGTTATAACATGAATATTATCTTTTTTGCTTATCCCTTGTTTTCTATTGTTATAAAAATGATTATACCTACCTCTGAAATTTCCTCTTCGCATTCCTTGGCCTCGAGTAAAATTCTGACGTGTATAATTGCGCTGCTGATTTGTTTCGTAAGGAACATGAGGATTATCACTGCGATTCGTAGAGAACTTCGTCATATTGCCTCCACGTGTGCCTCTATATTTATAATGGTGGCCTCTGTTATAAAAAAATGATTTTTTATACATACCTAGAATTTCTCCAGGTGCCGATGAACTCGTATCCTCATCTTGCGCTGCTTGTATGGCGTCTTTTAAAGAATTATAATTTCTTGCTGAAATTATTGTGCTCAACCTGCGATTTCGCAAGCCATCTGCAAACTGCTTAATCGCGTATTTTTCATTAATGGGTTTCAAAATATTAAAACAATCGGAATTATCATTGGCTTGTGAAATTGTAAGGTCTACAAATAATTCAGAAATTTCTTTTCCATAGTCTGAAATAGATAAATCATGTTGTTTAATTTTTTGCAATTTATTTTGTATAGCGGTGGCTGCCTTTTTGGGTAATAATTCTTTTCTCATATCTGAAATTAATTGAGTAATATTATCATATTTTGTATGAAGTTTTAATTTAGCTGCCTGCGACAATCTACATTTTAAAATAAAATTAATTAAATTATTTTTACAATTATCAGATTTTAATACAGAGCCGTAATATTCTATATTGTCTATTAATTGTTTAGTATTTGACTCCTCGTTATTCATGACAGGTAATAAGTTTAAAGCAGTTTTTAAATCAAAAGTCTCCATGGTTATTTTACTTCCACTCTCTTCACAGTTACATAAAACTAAAACCTCGTTATACAAAGCTAAAAATCTTTTACATATATCTTTCACAATTACAATATCACTGGAAAGTATATTTCCCTTTTTTACGTCAACTTCAAAATTTGTAAGCCAAGTATTATATCGCTCATAAATATTATTAGCTTCAATTATTTTATTTTTTAAAATAATACCATGCCGTCTTTTTTGTCCTAATTTAATTAAATACACTCTAATATCTTTTATTTCTGTATATAAAGACTCTAAAACAAAGACCATACCTTATTACTTAATCTACCTTATATGTATATAACATTTCTTAATAATAATTATTCACTTTATTTAAAACATAGAATACACGCACTATATTTCTTTTTCTCCTTTTCCACTCGCACTACACATTCTGGACACTTCGTTGCTCGACACCGACTGCATTATTTTTCCGAAAAATTGACCCTCTTAAGGCGGCACGAGTAATCTCTCTTGATATCAATTTTTGATGACATTTTATATAAATTCTATATAAAATATATACAGAGCCCAGTATTATGGTTAATACAATAATAGAAAGCAGAATATTTGTAATAGTTCAATGAAATTCAACAGTTTTCGAAGAGTTATTGCCTCCAGCCGCATTCTGTATTATCAATGTCTCTTCTTTTGATTGATTTTTCCCATTTTGTTTTTTTTTTTCGTATTAATAATTTCTTTGTCTTGATACTTAGTAACAGTGCGTCGGAATTCCAGTCCTTATATGGCGGGTTTCAGATTCGCGACGCGCGGGGCGCGCGGCTGGCAGGATCGCCATGTACGGTTTGAGATTGTAATGATACACTCGATTGCTGAATATAGACTAATTTATTATTATAACTACATTACTTTTATATCCTAGCTACAATAGATAATATAACTATACATACCTACTTAAGATATACCACTACAGCGGTGATCACTTGCCATCAGGTGACCCGTACGCTCATTTGCCTTGTCTTACTCCATTAAAAAAAAACTCCGTTACTGTGTTTTCGATGGTAAACCGAAGTTTCTTATATCTTAGTTAAATTCGAAAGTAACAACAACAACACGTAATAACATTCTTAGAGAATGTACCAAAAATATTCATAAAATTTGTAAACAATCAAAAGCAGAAAGTATTATATGACTAGTCCATATTTACGGAACTTACTGTACATGTTATAATTTACACTTGAGTGTTCCTCAGATATTTTATTCGTACTGAATTTTCACTAATAGGGACATCTAAAGTATACCTTTTATTTCCACGATATGTTATTCAAAATATAGAATCAGGCTTAAAATTTGTCAACTAAATAAAAAGCTTAACTCATTTATTAAAAAATTATATAACAAAAAATCGAAAAAAAAGCTAACAAATAAATATTATTTATTTTTATATTAGTTTTTTATTAAATTACCTTACCTGTAGCACGAAAAACTTATATAATAATATTAATTATTCCACTCTTTGAAATAAAAACTCAAGTTGGGTTTTTGCAATAAATACAGAAAACAACATTAAAAGCTTTTACTCCAGGGGATTTGTTAGTTTAATTATTATTTTTATAACAATTTAATATTTTACATTACAACTGACATTGCAGACATTTGGAACACGACATATTTAAATATAAGAAAAATTATGCTTTGAGTAAATGAGGATCGTTATTTTTTTTATATATACTTAAAAATACCCCCACACTATTCTCACATACATACCTACATGATATCTTAAATTATTTGGTTAGATTTTTGTCAAGGAGAGAAAAATGAACATCTCTTGTTCTGTTTCTTAATTTACATGTGACATGTGAGATCACGTGTGTTGATTGGACAAACATACACGCCTACGCTCATGTGCAATGCACGTATGAGTGGCGGGACTCAACGCCGCGCTTTGTGTGTAGGAAATGAACATTCAAAATCTCAAATTCAAAATAATAATCAAATAGATCTTTCATTTATTCAAATAGTAAGCACAGTTCTGCTGAAAAGAGCCGGCAAGAAACTCAACAGTTGCTCTTTTCTGTAGTATATGTATGTAACTTAACTTCACGCTTTATCCCTAGCAGAGTAGTCAGAGAGAACGGAGCGCCTAACGATACGGTAAATAGATATAATTTATTTATTACACTAGCGGCCTGCCAGCGGCTTCGCCCGCTTGAACCTACCTGTTTATTCATTTAATAAACAGAAGTGACTGACAGTCATGTGTTGATGTCAATGTCATTTAATTTACTCTTTCAGAAACAACGTTAAACGTAATATTACATATTACAATATACAAAAAAATATGTATATGCAAATTGCATATTACAAAAAAAAACCAAATCGAATCGAATAATCGAACATCGAAATTGAATTCAAAATAGTTTAATGAAGCAAATATCGAATCGAAAAAATTTAATTAAGAACCTCCAACTTGTTTGAAAAGTCGGTTAAAAATACAGATTTATCACAAACAGATACAGATTTATCATAAGTATAAGTATAGATTGCTATATATTTACAGGCAAACGCCTTGAGTTCATTCAAAAGCCGATAATTTTTTATTTAATTAACCGATTTTGATGAAACAAACATTAGATGTTGAGTTAAAACAACGCAATTGGTAAAAGGTTGAAGTAAATCTGTTCAGTACTTTCGAAGATTAGCGTGACAGACAGACAAGAAAAAAAATTTTTGCTTTCTTTTATTCTTTTTAAGTGTCCCTCTATCCATTTCAGTCAAAAATATTAAATGTACAGACAAAACATTTATACTGTTTTATTATATATATAGATTATCTGGCAGCTATCCTATATGACAGTCAATAGACATTGGATCCATACATCTTTGTCCTGTAAATATTCTTGAACATTGTAATGAGTTTTGCTTGTAAGTATTTTTTGCAAAATTAAAATACATTGCGGAATTTTATTACACCGGTGGAAGAGTCAGCGGACCGCTTAAGGAAAGAGAATATAGGGTAAAATATTTCAAACCCGTACCTAAAGAATTTAATCAAGATGCCTCAACAGTTTGGACGATTTTTTTAATTTCAGGAATTATATTCATATCTGTAATTCGTGTGCCGCAATAACGCATAGATACCAATAACGTAAATACTTTTTACTACAAAAATCCTACTAAAAACTTTTTCTTTTTGGGGGAAAAAATATTTAATTGTATTAGGCTTTTATAGAGTAGTTAAAACTGTGGTTTCATTCATTTAATGCGGTGCTAACACTTCCAGCATGTACACACATACTCAGACAAACACTTGGTGTAACAAGCTTATCTTTCTCGTACCCCTCGTACCTCTGTCACTATTCTTACTGACATTGTAAATGTTGTCGGACAAACAATACTACAGTATCTACAAGTTGTGGACGTATTCGTTATACGAGTTGTTTCAGAGTAAATATAAAATCACCTTCACGCTGTATACCGCGCAAAGCAGAGTAGGCAGGTGGAACCTAGTGTTAAGTCACTCCGTTCCCCACTTTCTGCCGAATTCTGGAGACATTGCGTATTGAATGGCAGAACTCGACGACGCGCCTTACCTCGCACCAGAGCGAACATACAATAAAAATGGAAATATAAATTTAAATAAATATTTCATCTCCTCGAGTGGGGATCGAACCCACAACCAGTCGGTGTTATACAGTTTGTGCCCGACACACAGTCACTCTTAACATTTTTTCTTCTTCCTCTTTCCATTTGGCGTAGCTATTAATTTCACATCATGTGTAAATGAAGCGAAGAAATGAAAAAATACAGTCGAATTGATAACCTCCTTTTCTTACAGAAGTCGGTTAAAAATAAAAATTTTAAAGTTTTCATTTTCTCTAGTGGGATTGAATCATTAAAAAGTCACGTATACAGTGACACACCTGTATACTTGCGCTACGACTGGCCTCAATGTTATAAATTATAAAATATTGCCTGTTTTTGTTTATTCACCCCCGCGAGTTCTATTCACCCCAGTTATATGGATCATTCATTTAAGAAATAATATTTTTTAAATATTTTGATACTCTGTTAACAATGACAAATAATAAATTTACGTCTGTAAACTTAAATGACTTGTCAAGTTGTCAAATTATCAGGCCGAGATTAAGAAAATATTAAGGCGAATATTATTTTATAATTTTTTGTTGCTAGATTGTTAAAATGGCTGAAATAAAAATTGTAGCAGCAAGTATAGTAAATTTTTTAAAACAACAACTGGAAACCGACACTCTCAGCGTCGACTCCCGGGAGAGTGTCGAGGTTGGCGTACAGTGCATTGAGACCGCTTTCGAGCTGACTCCGGATCAGCTCGCCAAAGGAGTAGACCTCGTACAGCTGGTGAAGCAGCAGCGCGGCGGCGTGTCGCCGGCCGACCGCGCCGAGGCGGAGAAGCAGAAGAATGAGGGAAACGACTTCATGAAGGCGAACTGCCACCGCGAGGCGCTGGAAAAGTACACGCGCGCTATCCAGTTGGACCCGTACAACGCCGTGTACTTCTGCAACCGCGCGGCGGCGCATTTCCGCCTGGAGGAGCACGAGGCGGCCGTGGCGGACTGCATGGCGGCGCTGACGCTGCAGCCCGACTACGGCAAGGCGCATGGCCGCCTCGGCATCGCGCTCACGGCGCTGGAGCGTCACGCCGAGGCGCGCGCCGCCTTCGCGCGCGCCGCTCAGTTGGAGCCCGACAACGACTCCTACCGCCAGAACCTGCGCCTCGCCGAGGAGCGGGTGGCGGCGCGAGGCGAGCGTCCCGGCCGTCAGCTTGACCTGGGCGGCCTGCTGCAGAACCCCGCGCTGCTCAACATGGCCACCGAGATGCTATCCGACCCCAACATGCAGAACCTGATATCTGGACTGATGACAACGGCGGCGCCCAACCCCGCGGCAGCCAACGGCGCCGGGGGCATGAACGTGCTGCTTGAGGCGGGGCAGGCCCTCGCGCAGCACATGCAAAGCGCCAACCCTGACTTGGTAGAACAGTTGCGGAGACAAATGCGTCCTCCGGGTGGGCCGGCAGGACCAGGCACGCCGGGCGCACCAGGAGCTCCTGGCGGTAACCCACCACCCTCATCACAGTAAATTGGCAAAAACACTAAACTCATACTGCAAAGGGCAGCAGAGTCCGGAAACTTATATTTTGAAATTGTATATTGTGCTGTGTAAAGTATATTCTTGCTGCGAGTGGGACTCACACACCTTTGTTTCTTCTCGAGTTCACTTATTTTGCCACAAAATTTGTAGTCTTGTATGGTGTGTTTATTTTACAGAAAATTTTATTTGAAAGGGAATTAAGTTAAGAAGAATTTTGTTGAAACAATACATTTGTAATACTTTTATGACTAGTTAGGTAAAATATAAAATGAAGAGGCGACGGGGCACTCCGCCACGGTGAGGGCTGCTTGCAATGTTATATTTAGGTGATATACATCATTGTTGCATCGGTGTTGCTCAGAGTATGTCTCTGGTTACCTGAATATACTACTTAGGATTAATGATTGGTAAATAAATTACTTGGAAAATAATATTTGACCTTATTTAAACAGTACCATGCTAGCATTCATGTAAACAAAATCAACATGGAGTAGTAAATAATGGATGTGGTGTAAATGGTGTAGTACAAATGAAACACAAAGTGCTTGTTTCTTAACTATTTATTACACATGTGTGTATAATTTACGATAAATACATTTACATATTATTTAATGTTTATGTACACACACACACAGTAGCAAATGTAAAAATATTGTATACACCTGTGCAGTGCAGGTTCAATATATTCCCAAAAAAATAACATCAAAAACTTTATATTTACATACACATCTCATCCTTCTCAAGTCTTGCGAAGCCTCATCCGCAGTTCAACAGCGAAGGCACTGAACAATGAAATTTAAAGTAAATGCTGCCTCGAAACTAACATGAAGGTCCAAGTAAGTACACAAGCAGTCAACATGTGGCTGCTCAACTCTATTCATTTGGTTATTATTTGAATTTATTGTAAACTATCTACAATACAAAATTTTGCTATTCATCAAAATGACTAATAGGAACAACTTATGATAAAGTTTAAAAATAACATGTCAATTAAGAGAAGCATGCGGTAGGCGTGACTAACATAAGTTTATATAAGAATTATAATTCATGTACTTAACAATATAAAGAAGAAATGATGTGACATCTCACATAAGTAATGTAGAAATAACTGAAGCACCATACGATCGCGTCCAATAAATTAATCGTAAAGCTAAATTTTAGAAATGTAATAACAATAAAAGATTTAAATTAAATGTCTCGAACATTATATTAAATGAAATCGAAATACTTCAATATATAAAATATTGCCCAATTTTATGCGCTCTCTACAGACACGCTGTCAGTCGGTCTGTCCCTCGACCGGCGCGTGGTATTGCACAGCGACCGCATCTCCCGACCGCCGCCGTCTCATCACTTGCTTAGTTAAGCTTGAGCTTAATATTAGATAAAATTGCTATTTTCATATATGATATATATACCTCTATAATACATAAGGGCGGAGGTCGGGAGTCCTTGTTCGTGTTTGTTTGTTCGTCACCAGACGTCTCCGCCACACAGACCACGTAATGGGTAAAGGGAAAACTGTATTTAAGGCGTACGAAAAGAAAAACCAGCACACAACTACAAAAACAATGGTAAATAGCTTTCCAAACTAATAAGTAGGTAATATAATAGCTTAAAAAATAAAAGTATAAGGTTAGATAGAAAAGGTGTCCATTGCAGCGGCGACGGCCGGCGTCGAGTCCGACCAGCTTGATATGTGCTGCTATCGTCAGTTGATTAAGAAATATTTACAATATTGTCTTTTATTAAAGTCACACAGCTATAGGAGGATGCGGCGCAACTACAGAGCAGCCAGAGTGACATATCAAGCTGGTCAGTGCTAACATGTGGTTTGCGCGTCTTCATCCTGCAGTATTCAAACGGTGCTGGTTTAGTTCCTCTTGGAGGGAGGCACGAGGTGAGGCGGGAGGTCCGCAGGGAGGTCGTGTCCGTCGATCTTCACCCGTATGAGATGCATCGCGAGCGCGAACTCCTCCTCGTCAAGGAAGCCGTCCTTATCGATGTCCGACAGCTTCCAGATCTTGCCGAGCACGGAGTTCGGCAGCTTCGACTTCACCATCTCCGTTTTGGCCGCTGTGGGACAGACGTTTACTAAACTTTAGTCTACACTGTAGACTCTTACACTATAACTTTAACTTTCAAAATTTGTTTCAATTTCACATCAAATATGCTTCAGAACAAAATATGAACAAAGAAAGGATTTAATTAATAATCATCCAGAAAACTATGAGTTGTATTTATCATTGCGATCATATCTTTTAAATACTACCTCTCTATTCTCTTATGTCTAGCAAATAAAAACAATTACACTGCTCATTGCATCCAATATAGGACTATATAAGAGGGTTATAATTTACATTTTAAATATCTTGTAAAAGTATATAAAATGATTTGTTACAAATATCTAACTACATATATCTTTTATATATATAAAATAAATAAAAGCAACAAACTTAAGCTAAACAGTAATATCAACAAGTGTGTTATATTGTGTAAACTTTTTTACTCGCCACAGCTCTGCTGATTACACCGATACAAATATACTGCTGCAAAGGTGACATAACTTAATTATACTTAATAAATAAATAGCTTAGATTATAAAATTAAGTAAATATGTACGGTGGGAACACAAATAGGCGGCGTGCATATCTAAAGCCTGTAAACACTTCGACGAGGAGAATAGAATAAATTGGTTGATATATTTGATTTATGATCTAGTTATTGGATATAGTGCTAGTTGATACAGTTGATTGGATCATTTACTGAATAGAATTGTTTTTCCGTAATAGAAGATACCTGAGTATAAGAGAAAACTAAAATTGAGAACTGCTTAGACCACCTTCTTAAATATTTTCATCGTTAAAGGAAGATGCCCAATACTTTAAAATATAAACAAGGTTGTGACTTTGACACAATTGAAACACTGATTTAATTTGAACAGTTTCTTCTTCACCGCCAAAAGTCAGCTCTTTTGCTTTCTCCACCCAAGTGTGCGGGGTCTTCGCGACATTAAACTCTAGATAAAAATTTCCAGTAAAAATATACACCAAGCAGATAAACATGCATTCCGTTGCTATCGTTATCGTTATCAAGTTCAATACTAATAAAAATATAAATTTTATGGAAAATAGCATTTTTTGTGTAATTCCCTTTTTTTCGTTTGTCTTTTCTGTAGCGGTAACGTGAGGATTTACTACTGGGTAGAAATCGTCAAAGTTCCCGCTGTCATGTCTGTTTCTTAAATAAGTTTTTGAACTACTATCAAAACAAGCTGCAGTGTCGTCACGAGCCTCCTCCGAAGTGTCATTAAAGCTGTGTATCGAGACAGCGGGGGATAGACTGCTGTCGCCACCGCTCAGTGACGACTCGTTTAGTAAAAATCGGGAAATACTACCATAATTTTGGGTCGCTATCATTAAAATATCAGTGATCTTATCGAAACTATTCTCCTCGTCTTTGTGTTCGTTGTTTTTAAGCAGCATGCAGAGGTCAGTGAGTTGGGAGCAGTTCTGTGTGGCGGCGAGCAGCGCCTGCACGGCGGAGTCGACCGTGAGGGCGTGTCTCAGGTGTGGGTGTGTGGTCAGCGCTTTTGCGAGGGCGACCACGCGCGCGTCCTTACCGGCTCCGGTGACCTTGCCGTCGATAGGGTTCAATGACTGGAAGACTTGGTCGTAGTGAGGCTTCTCCTTGCTGCAGATCCACTCGGGGTCCCCGTGACCAGCGTCGACGCCCTCGCCCCGCCCGTAGCCGAACGGCGACACTTGGTCTTCTACGCCCTCGAACGCTCCGCCTGAAATATTCAAAGGATTCATTTTAATAAACAGTAAACAAAACTACTAAATAAATTACACATATTTACACTGTTTTGTTTTCTGAAATAGTAAACAATTCTATAAAGATGTTGTGAAAACATGGATTTTACAAACACATTTTTCTTTACTATAAAATAAAAGTTTAGCGATAGATACCCAATTCTTTAAACATTGCACATCAAAATACAGCGTTATTATTATTCTCAGCAATGACGACAAACGAGAAGCAGAAGTCATAGTCATCAAGAGTTTCTCTGGACTGAACCGAACAATTAGCACTGATAGCGGCCCTCGACAATGACAACACTTGACTTGGCTTACGGGCAGTTCAACAATTGTTAAAGCTCGTGTGTTTAAATGATACTATTATTTACAAGACGGATTGAAATTTAAGATACAATAATCCATAAATTGTGTTAAACATTCTTGAACTCTTTGACAACGCAGCGTAGGATAGGTAAATGTAAACGAAAAAATGTACGTATGACCTTTAGGAATATATAACTTGAGGTCATTGTTAGGTTGCGAAACATTAAACAGACTGTTGTTTTTTTACGTTTAGATTTAAAAAAAAAATACTTTTGTGTTGAAGATAATGGCAAAATAACAGCAAAAAGTATGGTTATTATTATACCGATACCAACGGCCATTTTTTTAATGTCTATAGGTAAACATTTGCCCGCTATCTCACCTGGTGGTAGGTGACGATGCAGACGATGGTGGAGCATGCTTACCTATATAATGCCTATTCACTCTTGCCTTGACAAGGGCCAAGTTATACTTATCGGGGAACAGTTCGGTAGCAGGGAGCTCCACTTTTTAGCTGTTCGCATTAAGAAAGTGAACACTCTGCGAAATGAATCCCATTTATGTTGTACTTACTCTGTTTCCGTATATTTATTATTAGTCTATTGAATTGAATGTCACTGGAACCAGGTTACACATGACCTCTAACTGGGCGGTGAGACCAAGGACGACACTGCGGCGCATCAACTTTTTAACTGATAGCGGTTATCAGGGATCAAATGGAGGTCATCGCAACTCAGCTTATGTATTATGTATATTTACATGTCTGTCACTGTATACCACCAGGGTAAGTGGCAATATAAATCCGCACAGTAGTGGAGTGCCACGTATCGAGATGGTGTGAATGGTATTTAAGTTTGTGACTTACTGAGGGGTTAGAGAATTCCCCCTGATAAATGTGGTAAAGAAGTTACAACGAGCGTCAAGCCTCAGACCGCAGCCGTTGTATGCCCAAACTAATTCAAACAAAAATACACTATAAATAATGTAGATTAAAAGTTTGTTTCGTATCAAAAAGTACAAGGACAAAAATAAAAAAATGCTTCTTAAAATTCACCCACAGATTTAGGTCAGTGAGTTTTCTTCAGGCAAAAACAAAAGGTCGTCACGGTGGTCACTTACAAGAATGAGCAGTTTTTATATGGTGTTCTAATACTGAGTACTCTTGTACGATACCGCTAACAGGTCACAGTCCACTACACAAGTTTAATGAGCCAATGTGGCCTAATTAAAAAGGTGTGTAATTGTAAATGCGGCGGGTGTGGTTTAGATTACCAGTCGGGAAATGAATATACTCCGTTCCTCGCTCCGGTAACAAGAAAAAGCAGCGTCGTTTCACCGCTCTATGCGTAATGTCTAGAAAATAAAGCAGTGTGTGGAGAACGTAGTGTCTTAACACTAAGTCATGGCTCTAGAATACAGGTTGAAGCTATAAAAAAATGGACACAGATGGATAATCAATGATGCCGCTGCAATAAATGACTGGTTTACTCAACTGCACCCACTACTGGTTGCGGTACCTGCACTATTTGAAGGAATTATGCATGATTGTGCATGTCTGACACACGCCAGCTGTGGACTTTAGTCTGGTTTCTAGTGTTAGTTACAACAAGTTGGGCTGTGTCACATACTGCTGTGTTACATTTACGCCTGCAATGGCACATTACGAGTATCACAGATAATGTAACACATACTAGATAAATTGTGATGGAGTCGATTTAATCTTTCAATAGAGTAACATCACACTCGCGTACTCATGAAGTACCTAAAGGCAACCTGTTCTATTAAAAAAAAAGGAAATGAAAGTTAATTATATTTCAAATTAGATAACTACAAAATCCATTATGTAGTTATATCTAATAGACAGAAATTTCTGTCGAACAAAAAAAAAAGCTTAATTTCGTAGTGGCCAAAACCAAGTATGTAGGTATATACCTACCTAATATCCAGATATTACTATATATACCTACCTAATATCCAGATAGACTAGAAAATGGAATTCCAAATAGCGTTTCTTTATGAATAGAATGCAGATTATTGATCCTACAAATATATGATCAAAAATAAGAAAGCCTTATCGGTCTGTTAGTATTACGGAAAATATGAGTGGTCGCCCACCGCCCAGCATTCCGTCGTCAACATGCATCATAGGCACGTCACACCTACAACTCCTTCAGGTGGAAAATTACGCAAATAAAAGTCGCTAATGAATAAGCGTTCTACATTACATGCAGATTGTTGTAATAGGTACTTCTGTCGAGTGTCGACTCGACACTGTTAGTAGATACGTCACGTTTGTAATAACAGACATGTCATATCGAGAGATATTACGATGATTTTTAGAAACACAAATACGTACATTGCACGCAGTCACGTAACCGTAATGAAGAGTGAGATATGTAGATCGCAGTGGCGCAGTGAAAGTGCAGGAAGAGAGCGTCGCTGCGAGCGCCTGCGCCGCCGCGCCGCGGTGCATGCGCCGGGAGGTGGATGATTACTTTCATTTAATACAACATTTCTTACGTGTGTAGCGCGTTTAGAAAAACAAAACAATTAAACACATATCATCTTACATAGAATTGTAAATCATTCTTAACGAATCCCCACATAATACTATTAACAATCATCAAAGACAGTATATGTGCAGTATATAAGCTATTCTTTTTCTTTTATAGCATTTTTTCAAATGCTTAACGTTTTAATAGGTTTTACTTCTAGCAAAGAGAGACTACGTATAAATATCTTGTTAAGATCCTACGGTAGTCAAGTGTGAATAGACATGGAAGTACAAATAAGTCTCATTAGATACCTGCTACATTATGACAATATTAATCATTGCTGGCGTGGAGGCTGTGGAGGGTCTCACACTACATGTTGTGAATACGAATGAGTACACACTAAACTACACACTAAAGGCAGCTGTAGTGTAGATTAGTTTTAATTTAAAAT
The DNA here is from genome assembly GCA_013403645.1 of Heliconius nattereri. Lineage (NCBI taxonomy): Eukaryota > Metazoa > Arthropoda > Insecta > Lepidoptera > Nymphalidae > Heliconius > Heliconius nattereri. Next base: position 8,396,948 of record JAAIXI010000228.1, on the reverse strand, counting down.
AAATGAACATAGAATGTATTCACAGTAAATACTTCCTTTTAAATACATTGAAATTAAAAGATAAATAATAAATTTTAATATCGTATTAAGAATAGCTCATTCCAAAATACGGAAAATGGTAAATTTTTATAATATAATTACCGCTAAAGCAGTTGTTGGTCTTACGCATATTCACTCCAAATGACAGAAGTGTTCAATGTATCACGTTACATACTCGTACGTACAGTCAGTCAGGTAGCGGAGTAAGCACTAGTGTCCTGCGTATCGTCGGGAAACTCAAAGGTAATTGGAGGAGTGCAATTTTGTTGGCAGAATTGGGAATGAAGCCAAGATCCGAGCAGGATACGGGTACCTCGCGCTAAGGAGGAAGCGCGTCCGTCGCCCACGCGCCCCGCGCCCGCGCCCCGCACCCGCGCCTCGACACGCAAGGGCAAGGTTGCGAGGACAATGTAAGAACTAAACTATTTACGTGTCTTCTCATATACGGAAAATATAATGAACTTTTTATTAAAAGCTTTTATTTAACTTGCAATGTATGTATGTAGGTTCGGGTGAAATATTTGAGCTCAATCAATTTTGAAGTAGATATCTTCAACCGATTGTATACACGCTTAATTTGGATGACAATGCACGATAAAATATGTGACGTCATTCTAAATATAATATATATTTTTTAAATTGATGTCAGAAGTGAGATTCCTGATTGTTACATTTCTTTTCAACCAACCTCAAAAAAGAGGATGTTCTCATTTTCAACCAACTTCAAAAAAGGGAGATTCCCAATTCGCCCGAATACTGTTTATGTATGTTCTTGTCAATATAACAAAATGTTACTTTGCCCAAAAATAATACCTAATGAAATGAAGTTTTACATAGGACAACCTCAACCACTCGTTGACAACCACTACCACCACCATCACCACTCGTTTAAGAAGCATCGTTTTAAGATCTACCCATCAGTTAAAATCGTTGTTGTAGCATTAGTTTGAGACCGACTTCAAAATTATAAAATCTTTGTAAAATTATTTTTCACTTTTTAGTTCGTTGTTAGAAGTCGGTTTTTGTTTTTGTTAAAAATTTATTTATTAATGTACTTCTACAATCAAATAAAAGGGCTCGTTGACAGCAACTCGAAAAATAATGTGATGTCAATCTAAATCCCATAAGGAGGAGATCGAAGATAGCCGAGTATCTATTTGGTCTACTTATACAATATAGATATTAAATGAAATGGGTCGTTGACCGTAACTCGACAAATAATGTGACGTTATACTAAATCCAATATGGCGGAACATCTAAGATGTCGGAATAGTTATTATTTATGCACTTCTGCAATATGGGTATCAAATGAAAGATCTTGCCGAGAACAATTAAAAAAATAATGTGACATCACTTGAAATTCAATATATTCAACACTATTCAAGTTTTTTGTGCTTTTATATAATGAAAGGTATGTTCGTACGATTGAGCTGAAATTTTGTATACACATTTGGTTTGGATTACAATGCACGATAAGGTTTGTGACTTCATTCTAAATACAATATGGCGGAATAGTTATATTTAATGAACTTCTTTCATCAAATCAAATGAAAGGGCTTGTTGAGAGTAACTGGAAAAATAGTGTAACGTCATTCTAAATCCAATATGGCGGACCATCCAAGATATGAATCCATCAAATAGTTATTATTTTTGCAATTCTGCAATATGGATATCAAATGAAAGGGCTCGTTGAGAGAAACTTAAAAAATAATCTAACATCATTCTAAATCCAATATGGTGGACCATCCAAAATAGCCGAATAGTTAATTTTAGTCTACTTCTACAATATGGATGTCTATTGAAAGGGCTCGTTGAGAGTAACTCGAAAAATGAGACGTTTTTGTAAATCCAATATGGCGGAACATCTAAGATGGCAGAATAGTTATTATTTACGTGTCCATTTGTTTGACGTCCATATTGTTATAATAAATTACAAGCAAAAATCATTTTTAGAAAAACCTTAATTTCGCGCGATTTACTTGTGTAACTAAACTAGTGCTCATTTAATTATGTAAAATCTGCTAAGTTTAAATTTTTAAAGTTACAATTTAATGAAATATTTATAAACGCGACAAGTTTTTATGATCATATAAATTGTGTACGATGAGGTTATGAGTTGATAGTTAAAATTTAAAAGACAAATTTTATTTTCTCCTTTTTAGAGAGTTTAAATAAAAGCTTTTTCTAAAAATGATTTTTGCTTATAATTTATTATAACAATATGGACGTCAAACAAATGGACACGCAACATGTAAACTATTTCATGAAAAGCTATTCGCAAACTATACACAATGGACGCGCAACAGCGCGGACGATCCAGCTCGGTGAGATTGTGGTGATTGATACAACATGAGCGTTTTCATTATTCAGCAACAAAAGCTGGTGTCATCACGTGAGTGGTGTGAGAGTGGTGGTAGAGCCGAAACAATGCTGAGAAAGAATGAAATACAACCTTTTTACTTACTCAACATATCCTACTCATAGAATTATATCAAGTGAAGGATGAAACATAAATTGAATTTAAATTTCTTCATAGTTGTTGGAATTCGAAAACTAAAACTTTCGACGAGTCCAAAAGAGAAAATATTAGAATCGATAAATATTTAAAAACTTCCAAAATGTTGCAAAAGCAAGTACGTGATTGAAATGGGAACGACAAGTACTGTGGGTCTGTTAACTGTCTGCTATTACCGGCTTGGGAGGCGGTGCCAGCAGCGAGCAGCCGGCGTCGCTGTAAGGAAGCCTATTGGAAAGTCGGTACGTGCGAGGGCAGCTCCCGACTACGCCGCAACTTGCATACACACACATAGTTTACAAGTAAGTCATAGTTTAATGAAATAGCAATTAGGTTTAGAGTGTGGTGTGTGTGGCAGACGGCGCAGCACGGACAACCACTGACTCAAACTCTACGCAGTGGATTATATTATGTAATATATACATATAGCTAATATTATTACATTTTTTTTGTTATAGATTAAAAATGATCGTAATATTGACAGCCTTATCCTACTAATATTTATTAAATGTAAAAGTTTGTGAGAATGAATGTTCACTTCCACTTTCACAAAGAGTGAAGTTCCACTTTCACGCAAAATGTATTGAACAGATTTAGATGAAACTTTACAATATAGTAGATAGGTTAATATACCACAATAGAATATAGGTTTATGTAAAGCTTTTGTATAATTTAACTTTTATAGCAACAAGTTTAAGCGGTCAAAACCGCGTTCGGGTCGCTAGTATTACATAATTAAGAGCTAAAATATAAATGAAGCCAAACGCAATACTCTCACGCTTCTCTGTCGAGAACAAAGGCACGCAAGTGTTTTCGTCATCAATCGCCGCAAGATGCAATACGAATTCTTCGCACGGAGGACCGCAGCCCTACATACTGGTGCGCCCGCACCGGTGCACTTGCGCCGCGACTGGCCTCTAGTTAGTAATTCATCATACCATATGAGGTTTTCAAATCAGTATGACATCTTAATAAATACCTACAAAACAGCGATAGCTATTATACAACATACAGGTCAACAGTTTATATGATTACGTACAGCGCATACATAGCCCGTCTGGTTCCTGTATTTATCTCATCTCAGACATATGTTACTAATTGTATTAGAAGTTAAGTTCAACTCACTAATCTTGACTTTTTAAAGCGTTTATAAAAATAAATAAACGAAATATAAATAATTTAATTAAATTTAACCACTTGTAATAAAAAGTGAGTTTAGTATATAATTGAGGTTTGTTTGTATAAAACAATGCGTCGCCCGCATTCAACACGTCCCAGGGACCTCGGTCTTTTCTCTACCGGCGGTTATTATACTGTAATGCAGGTTGGCCCTACAACTTGGGAGTGCCTGTCCCTGTAAATATTTTACATCACGATATATTTCAATATTTGTATTTAAAATTTCAAGCTAAAATATTAAGGACATTAGAAGTCTCTTACGCTTTAACGTACGGTATTAGTCATAGTTGTCATATACAAAAGTATGTACGCAATATTAGTTCCATAATTGCAACCTTCAATGCAGTGGGAGGATAACTGAGCGAGCAGTTAGCTAAGTCCGAGTACACTATGGCATGTGAATAATAGGTATTACAGTAATAGCCGAAGAGTTCAATATAAACATAACATTTATGAATAATAAGTAACGAGACATAATAAGTAAGCAACACGACAGCGTGGACTTGAGATGACCGTTACGAGTACGTATCAGTATGCAGCGCGGCGCTAATGTCTACGAACAATAATCAACAGTGCTGTCGAAACCGTACCACATGACGCTGACTCATCGCGCACTCATCCACTTCCGACCACCCGGCACCACGCTCCTTGACTCCGGCACTAGTTACCACCTCACTGACGGGAAACTGTTGCTTATCTTAACGTATAACATATTCGTTACCTGAGTATTCCTGAATTAGAATTAGAATTGAAGTAGTTTATAGAATTGAAGAAGTTTAAGATTGCAGGCTTACTTTTTGGTAAATCATATCTACTAATATTATAAGTATGTTTGTTACGCTTTCACGCCAAAAGTACTCAACCGATTACCATGAAACATTGTGTACATATTTTTAGAGGTATTAGAAAGGACATTAGAAATGACACCTTTAAGTTTGTAGTCAATAATAAAACATAAATTAATCATCATTATAATACAATCCTTTAGCACTATTACCGTAGGTAGGTAATACGTAAACGCCAGTCCTAGTAATAAATTGTACATAAAGCGCTCCAAATCTAACCAGACCAGCTCTAAATAGCGAACTCTAACAGGCGGAAATGAACAAACAGTTATGAATGAAATAAATAGGCAATCCGGTCACTGTCAATACCAACTTGTTCGAAGGTACACCAGCATCAGATCACCGTATCGGTCGCCACAAAGGGAACGCTGGACACAATGCGCCTCATTGAGAGCAAGTGGGTCGCCGACAGGGAGCCGCGCTGTGACGTCACACGCCACTATGGGAACAATACCCTGCGTAAACAATCGCCGCTATGTGGACGCTATGTAACTATTACAGTATCTATATATCTTGTCAAAGTAAATTGTTTAAACATTTCTGTTATAAATGTACGTATTACGTATAACGTATTAAATAAAGATATCGAGTTATTTACAAAGATAAAAAGAATTTCTATTCATTTTTATTTGAAATAACCATACATATATTGATAAAATAACATGAATATGTGTTCATGTCAATAAGCGAGCCAGTTAGATTATGAATAAATTAACTGTAGTGCAGTGCTACATTAACATGTAAATACAATACGAGACCTTCACTTGAGGACGTATGCAATCAAAATAAGTCAACTCTATTAAAGTTATAAATTAAAAGAATAATAGTATGAAATTTGAGATCAGTTGGTACGATTAAAACAAAGCTAAATTAAATGACTGTTACAAACACTATGCAAAAAATAATAGTTCAACCGACTGACTGCAAGCAAGCACCTAGTCCTAGATCGATATTTACGTCATATTATTACTTTCATTTCGTGTAAATGGAATATGTACACTCTGGATAAATGAATATAGTACCTGAAGTACACCTACAAAGGGAGCTTTTGTTTTTGTAGAAGTCATTGTTTAATTTTCACGGTCATATGGTTCATATCCATCAAGCGCGCCAACTCTACAGTTTGCGACACTACCGGTACCGGCCTAATTCACGTTAGTTACGTAAGTTAGTTACGCAAGCTGGTTAATTCCTAATACCTCTTCCGGTGATTAGTAGAGTGTCGGGCGCAAGCTAAAACTGTAATACCCGATAGGCGGGACAAATGTACGTAGACGAGGTGAAACTTAATCTTCTATTCACTTTAGTATGCAAGGAAAACTGTCGCTAAATTAACCAGGATGTGGCTGTGTATAACTAGCGACCCGTCTGCGGCTTCACACGCTTACACTATACAATTTTTTATTCAAAAACTAAATTGTGTTGTTTTTAATTTTTTTTAGCTACACTTAAAAAACTGAGTGTAAAAACACTCCGTTACCATTACCGGACTCGACTAAGATCTAAAAGGACCCGCAAGTTAAGAATGGAGCATCTTCAGATAACAATATCTTCTCCCTCATTGAATGACAAATTATAAGTAGTCTTGTGTTATGTGCCGCATACTATTGAATTTAATTATAATATTTAATCTAAATTTTTAATCTATAGAAAGTAAACAGTGACTGAGTTTACATAATGGTAAAAGTTTGAATTGTTTCCTTATCAGTTTGTCAGTAACCCATGTATGTATGTATGTATGTATGTATGTATGTATTAACAATTACACGTACAGACGTACAATGTACATGCAATAAAATATATACACTTAAAGGAACATCGTATCGTAACTTTCACTGGCGCTGTGCAGTATGCCGTATGCAAGTCTGTAATAAGACTACTTTGATAACAAAAACAATGAATTTTCAGTAGGTAATAGGTATTACAACAATCGAAGATTGTTCTATTACTTAATAATATTTTTAAACACAAAATGTTTATTTGTAATCAATAAACATAGGCATGTGTAAAATACTCAACTCTAAATAGGATTTCTTAAACATAAACTATGAAAACTCGTGCCAGTAATAGCAAATAACATTTTAGTTAAAACTTAGAAGTTCTGTAATACTTATGCGTCTATAACATATATATTTTTGACTTATAAAAATTAATGATAACTCTCAATTTACAGTGATCTAGATTCTAGACTGTCGGAGTGGGGGGGGGGGACACACTCTCACCGTCGCCGCTATTTATTGAGGTCGACTATGAGCTGTATTTACTAGCACCCAGTGTAACAATATTTACAATACGTAACGACGTCCAAAAATGTAATGGGACGTATCACTTTCAATCAATTATTGATTAAATACTAAACGTCCGTCAATTTTACAGTCGCAAGACTGGTGCCACCTACTCTACTACTGGCTATAACGGCCTCTTCTAATAAATAAATAAAATATATTTTTTTCATACTTTTTCCTCCATTTAAGACAACGTCGGATTACTACGTATTGAGGCTGACCCTCTGCCGGCTATATCATGCGTAAAATGAATACAAATATGTATTTTATAGTTTTATTATGTTCAGGACTGGATAAGTCCACTTGTAGGGACGGGGTGGGGATCGAACGTACAACCGTCGCGTTAGTCACGTACTTGGTATATTACTTTGATGGTCGAGAATGTGAGCGAACGTTTGTCCCTAATTACGTTTCCGTATTAGCGTAGTGGTCGCAACGACCGAGCGACGACGACATACTATATACGTGTGCTCGGCCAATTATATAGATTAATACCTTGCATTTAAATATTAAATAAATATTAACTCATATCCGTTTTCCTGCTCGGTTGAACACTATGAGTGTTTTACTTTCTAGGTTCGAATCTAAATCACAGACTAGTCAAGTAAACAAATTAAAAATAAAATGTATTATGATTTATGAGTTAAGATATCGGTTGTCACACGCCACTATTACAAATATAATTTACTATTTGTGTAATAATGAAAATTCGAGCCTAAGGTTACATAATCGATAAAGAACACAGTGTATGACCTATTACTAAGCACCGCATTGATTGCGTAACCCCCTGCGCCCGAGTAGCGAGTACTGCGCCGCAGGTACAGGTTCAAGTACCGGTTTGGGGAAAACACACAAATGCGGAAAATGACACGGCAGTGCCTAGTGTGTTGTTTTATTACGAACATTTTGTAATTGCGCACATATTTATTAAGTGAAACTTTTGCAGTTCAGCTTTTTAACTTAACAAAAAATATATCACTTTTAAATTTAAATAATAATAGATTGTTTTTAATAATACAGGTATTGCAATTTGAAATTTAACGCCACAGTTGCACACCACAAGCACGATATTCCTAATTTTCCTAAATTTCAATTTCTGTACTTATACGTCATATATTGTTTTTGTCACGTATATACATAAGTATAGTTTCTTGTGGAAAATCCCATAGAATGTTATTATTAATAGTAATACAATAGTTACTTATATAATAAGTACCTATTTACGGTGTGGTGCTAAAAGTCATAGACGTGAAGGCTAGGTAACACTTTAGTTAAGTTAAATAACAACAGAGTTAATCAAGATTAACACGAGACAAATAAGTTACTACACGATCTGATCTACTATGTGATTGTATTGATCATAATTAAGTGTACAATGGACGTACCTAAAAATTAAAACATTTTGGATAATATATAAAGACCATTTTGTAAAAAATATGTTAAGACAACATATTAATATAAAACGACCACAGCTAAAATTAAAAAAATAAATAACCACAAACAAATTAATTACATACATTTTGCCACACATATGGTCAATGAAAACAGTAATAAATATTTATTTAGAGAAAGATAATACTGACAGCGTTTACGGGGGTCGTAAACAATGCGCACATGGGCTCAATCACGTGAGGAAATTAAAAGGAAATACTTATACGATTTTACAGTTAGATTATATTGATAGTTTTACAGAAAGAAGACAAATATTTCAAACATAATTATATACAAATGCTCACTACTTTATTATTTGTACTAGATTCGTACCGCAGATTGACCATAAGATATTACTTTAATGAGGGACTTCTGCTTATTTTATTGATAGACAGTTGCTTATATATGCAAAAATGTATACTAAAATTAGAAATTTCGAAGGCAGGACAAACAAAGCATGAAAAGCAGCATCACAACCAGATACATTTACGACAGAAGTCTTAGGCCCCGGTACCTCGCACAGCCACCTTACCTGCCAGGAACCCGCGCTTCGCGTGCAGGCGGCCGACCACCGCCGCCACCGCGTCGCCGTGACCGCCTTGAGGAAAGACCAGCTTTACTATGCATGCATTACACGCTATAGCCCTATGCGTACGTGCTACTCTGTTATTGACTCCAAGCAAATGCCATGTTAGGGTGAGCTGAGTGATATGGGGGCACTTTTAGATAAACAAATCAACACACAAACTCATTTCATAAAAAAAAATTACAAGACTTTCAAAGCTACCACTATTTTACTTATTTAAATGGTGATGTTTTACGTTGTAGTTTAAATATGTCTATCATCGTAAAGTCTATAGTTTTTCGTGTAAAATTATTATAAAATTTAATTTGAATGATATAACATTTCACTTATTTACAGTACTATAAGCATATTAATTAAATATTAGTTTATGGACAAACTATTTAACTAACATTCTTTATTTTTATCAATTGTAAAGCGAAAGATAACGCTAAGTGCGCCGCGCGTCGATGCGGGCGCGCCCTGGGCCTATGACATCATTGACATTGGCGAATTTATACAAAACATATATAAGTATGTTTTGTATAGAGTTATTTAAAATTAGTTTAATTCGCACACAAACAAATAGGGATGCGACAATATTCCGAACGACATCACTAGCACAGCACAGTGGTCAAGTGGGGACTCGAAGCGATAATCACCAACAAGAATGTCTGAACAATTAAATTCTTCCATAAAAAAATCCTTCGGAATAAATTACAATTAACACTTTGTGCTTGAAATCCAATGAGGAAAACAAAATTCTTCGTAAAAAAATGTGAGTCACAATTGAAATCGTAGCTGAGTCAGAATTATTCGAGTAATTCGTTTCTTGAAGTGTCATTCACTTTACACAGGTATACAGGCACGCGAAACAGATATCGCACAAGTGTTGTCAGCAACGTTACTCCAATATAAACATGTATTTCATAATATTCAGTACAAAGTTGTGCCTCTGGTTATATAATTTTGAAGCACGCGCTTATTTACATATTATTCTGAAACTATTCTATATCTGAAACTAGTTTTGTGACAGACAGAAAATGCCGCCCGCCCGCCGCCCGCCGCCCGCCGCCCGCCGGCCGACGCCAATATAACATAAGTTGTACTAAACAACTAATTTATATGCAACTACCGTTACGATACAAAACTGTGACGAAAAACAATTACTAAATATAGCCGGTATTTTGATTTTAAAGTGTTTTTTTTTAATCAGAGAGTACACACTACATACATCACTATTAGGTGACGTCAGTGCTCCATTTAAACGTTATTCGCACCAATATATTCATAAATAAATGTATTATTAGAAAGATATGAACACATTAGTAAGACGTAACGAGATGAAACGACACGAATGCCGTATAAAGGTCACGGCAATGACCTTACGCAGGTCAGGAACGAAGATGTAGTCTGTAGGAGCGCGACGGCCTTTGCGGTGCCCTACCGCCACGTATTTATATATGCACAATAAATACACTTTTTTGGTTCTAAGAAAAAATACTTTGGAGCTACATACAATATAGATTCAAATTCAATCACGTATACTGACGATACGAGAATAACTTAATGCTTAATCACAACCGTCTCAGATTTTTGTTCATTCCTAAGTCTTCTTACAATACTTTATTCTATAAAGTACAATTATATCCATTTCTAAATTACTCAGATAAAAGTGAAATCGTAATTAGTGAAGCAGTAAGAACAATGCCAATTAAGAGGTCGTCGAGCTCGAAGCAGGTCAGGTCAACTCTTAATGTCTGGTAAAAATTTATTTATATTTATATGGCAACATTAACACGGGAAAAAGGGAAAAATAAATTTTTAAATTGTGTTGACGAAAGTGGATGTAAAAATGTTTTATTTAAAACTTGAATGTAATACCTATTATTTATAATAGAAATTACATAATAAAAAAAAACGCATTGTTGATTGTATATTATAAATATTTTTTTATATAAAATAAATTCCTATTAAGTAATAATTTATTTTTTCATTCTTTACCGTAGGTAAAACAGGTATTCAAGGGACGCATCAAGTTTCATAGTGGTAGGTGGCAGGTTTGATTAAAATCAGAATTGCGACATAACCACACGACATGTTGTCACACGAACGAGCTCACCTATGATTGTTAGTGCAGCGTCGGCGAAGCGGCGGTAATACCCACAATGGTTAAAATAACCAAGTGGTTACAAACTAATATGAGTTTTACTATATTTTAGTGGCGGTCGCCTCAACTCGCCGTGACAATCATTGAATAAACAATAGGTGCGAGTACAACGAAATGTTATTGACTTTCTATTTAAATGGTATGACGAAAAAGTTTTCTTTACGCATATAACGGGAACAATCACAATACTGTAATATAATTGTATCAAAAATGTAAGCGAGATTTTTTTTTAATGAGTCTAGAAAATCTTATTGGAATTTAGGAGTAGACTAGAGGATCATTTAAAATGATATTTGTTAAGGAGAATTAAATTTTTTTTTCCAACTGGTGTCTTAGAGGTGCTTTTGTATAATTAAAGTGTAAAGATATACCATTCAGTTGTGCAAAATAAAAATTACCCATTTAAGTACAACATTGGTCATAAAGCAGTAAAGTATATCATACCATTTTCATCATGACTTATCAGTTTATTTGAAGATGTTTTATCATAATTAAACTGTCAACTTCAAATATGCACAAAACTAACAATGACCTAAGCAGGCCTTAATATGCAAACATAAGTGACAATATGTCTGACACTGAATTGTTGAAAAAATGGCAGAATCTGTTATGTTATAAATATAATAAAATATCAAACATTTATAAAGATACTAGAATAAATAACTAGAATTACATAAAAGAAAAACAGAGTTTAGACATTCCTTAGCCCGCGCACCACCTGATTGACAAACAAGCCAATTTTTGAGATATGAAAAAATGTTAAAACACAATATTACTTAATATAAGTAAGTGAGATTATACAGAGAAATAATTGTTACAGAGATCTCCTTTTATGCAAGTAGTGCCTGTATTAGGAGACTCCACTCTTCCAATATAATATCTATGATAAATATTATAAACAAAAAAACCTTTACAATTAATATAGCTGTGACTGGAAACAATATAGGTTGTGGGTTTGATTTCGAAGAAATAAAATATTTAATATTTTAATTTTTTCACTCTGGTGTTGAAGCAAATCGTGGCATTGAGTTCGGCCACTCCACATACAATGTCTCTAGAATTCGGCGGAAATGAGGAACAGAGTGTGTTAACACTAGGTTCTCTATGCAGACCCTGCTGCTGTGCAGGATACAGCATCATGTTAAAAAAAAGTAATTACATTTCTTTCAATTCTTGGTTTTTCTCATAAAAAAATTTTTACACCAAATGAAAAATCTCAAAACAGGTATTAAGTAAGTATTGTAGTAACAATGACTGTATCCATTGTTTATCTTATGATAACAGCTTATTCAGGTCAATATCTAGTGATAAGGAATACTTTCAGAGCAATGGCGGCAGTTGCTGGGGCACTTTACAAGTACTGCCTTGTAATGTACTAATTATAATAGCAATATACATGGAATGTGAGTTGATGTCAGAGTTGCTTGCCTTTTGAGGAAGTTATTGTAAATTCTTAGTAATTTTAAATTTGCTGGATTTTTTGACATAGATTATATTAATGTTCCTTACGAGTAAATAATTTGCAATATGGAAAAATGGATGGAAAATTGTTCTTTAGGATAATTAAAAATTATTACTTAACAAATTTAAGACAAATGGGAATTATGCTTGAAAGTGAAGTGTAGAAAAGACATACTAAACAAGAATACATGATAACAATGCTATCTAACTAAACTATCATTTGGTTGAAAACATTTTAAATTATCATCTATTGACACCCTTTAGACATTATCAATTGAGATTTTGATTGACTAACATCTTCTATGAAGTATGTCATGGAGTGTGAGGAGCAAGTTCAGACACTCAGGTTGGGTCATAGTAGTTTGGATATGCAGTTGATAGATGTCTGCATAATGTTCTAGTCTACATAGCACATTTTCTATAAAATTTATGTAGATTTTTTTTATTATTATTTATTATGCACAAAATATAATATATCTTATTATATCTTCAGAGATATTCAGCTTTAAATGTTACTTGGACAAGTTATTAAAATAATGAAATATGAACATTGAACAATTGCTTTACAGGTGAAACAGTTATAAATTGTACTCACCCTTGATGAGAGGCTCCATCACAACATTGATATCTTCCTGCGGGATCATGTCCATTAGTCGAGCAATATCAGTTGCCAGCATATGGTCTACCACTTCGAGCAACTTGGGCTTCAGTGGATGGAACTTGGTGAAGTCGTGATTAGCCAGAGTTTCTTGCATTTTTTTGATATCAGGGAAGTCTCCAGGTGAAATTTGCTGCTCTCTTTGGATTCTATCATACACTTGACCTAAATTTTTTATGAGGTCCTTCTTTTTACCATCTTTTCCAAACATTGAGGGCATTTCTTTCCTTAATTCACTAACTATGTATGCATGAACTTTAGCAAGTCGCGCTCTTTTGATTAAATCATTTAATTTACGTAAGGCAGCATTTCTAGGGAGTGATTGCATATCTCTAAATAAATCTTGTTCTTCATCTTCAAATAGCCGTCTGTTGACGTCATAACGAAGAGGCTGGTCCCAAAATGAGCCTATGTACACACGAGCTACCTCTGGTGTCTGCAGAACCTTGCCCAGTGACCACATAAGAGCGCCGTAAACACGCATCAGTTGCTGATGGTCGATCATGTCCGCCTTGTTTAACACAATACGAATTTTATCATCGTGACCTCTCAGCGCTTCAATACTTCGTCTGAATTCATCTGAAATATCTAATTTGTGGGCGTCAAACAGCAGGATGATACGGTCGACACGCTCCGCGAACCATTCTAGAACGCCGGTAAAATCATATCCTCTGTCCACGCGTTGCTTTTCGCCCGATAATATACCGGGAGTATCTACTATGGAAATCCCACGAAGCACCGGAGAGTTCACCGTGGAGCATTGGAATCTGTTAAGGAAGGCGTTTCCGAATTTGCTCAGAGGGCGGAACTGTTTCTTTGGGTCTACGACAAGTGCATTTCCGGGGATCATACCTTCCTTTTCGTCGAACATGACCGCGATGAACCTGTCCGTGGTGGGCTCGGGTCCAATACGAATTCCTGGAAAATCTCTTTCTAGCAAATATTTGATGAACGTAGTTTTACCCGTTGAGTACTGACCGACCAGCAGTATCATAGGTTTAGCATCAAAGTCGGGGTCTTCCAACTGTGGGGAGTGGAAATCGTGAAACTGATAGTGCAACTCGAGTGGCAACAGTTTCGTCTTATAAATTCTTTTGAGACCCTCCACGACATTCTCGATACTTTCTGTTTTTTCACCTTCTTTCTTGAGCCAGCTAAACATGATTGCAGCTGTAACTTTCTAGTGTAAGGTGTAAATTGTTGTCACTAATTCACTCACTGCACTACTGCATTAAAAAAATTATAACAAATTCAGCAAGACCACCGCGATCATCCTCATTCATAAAGATGAAATGAAAATGAATGACGTGTTTGACATAACTGACTCAATGTTGTCAGATAACGTTACACATAGAACGTGATTGTGCAAATGTTGCTACATTTATAAATGACTTTGCTTTAGCTTATTAATCTAATAACTCATTTAATAATTCGTTTATACGGCACAGAACCGGAACATAAACTATTATTGAGTTGCTTAGTTCATTTAAAAGGAATTTTAAGATTTTACAACGAATTAGACGCTTAAAAATGATACCGTACTACGATATAAGAATAAAAAACGGTCGAAGAGCCGTGGCTCTAAGGTTAGGTGTAAATAGCTATGCAGATTTGATTTTCAGATTTTTCTTCCTTTAGATTATTTTCTTTCCGAGGGAATCATTTGCAAAAGTTCAAAAAGATATTCTAATCAAATATTATGTATGTTGTCACCAATCTGTCAATGTCACATGTTCAATGGTTATTTCAAGTTCATTGTAAACTAAATTGTAATTTGTAAACACGCGAGTAGTGTGGTCGGATTTATTGAAATAAATAAACAATTATTTTTGTATTTTAAAGAAATGACGGTATTCCATGATGAAATCGAGATCGAAGACTTTGAATATGACGAAGACGATGACATGTATTACTATCCATGCCCCTGCGGCGACAGATTTCAAATTAGTAAGGTTAGAAATTTGAAATTAATTTTTTCTAAATAGATATGTAAATACACTTTCTTAAACATTTTTCATATTTCTTTAAGGAAGAACTTATGGCTGGAGAGGAAGTCGCAACATGTCCTAGCTGCTCACTTGTAGTCAAAGTTATATATGATTTGGTAAGCTGATTGTTTTAATTAGGAAATTTAAATCCCTATTAGGTCATTTGTTATATTAAATTGTCTCTACATTCTAAATATATGACAATAATTATTATTAATATATTTATTATTAATCTCCTAGAAATCTTTAAATTAATACATTTTATTTCATTAAATCAGATTTTCATTGTTATTCAGGATAAATTTAAAGCAGAAGCTGAAGAAATACAAAGTGATTCTAAAGAGAAGGAAGCTGTGAAGGCTTAAGTATAAGTGGCAGGATCTTGAGGATCTTTGTTTGGAAGATATATTTCTATAAGGAATCATTTGAACACAAATCATTTGAAATGAGATTGTGATGGAATGCTGTGATGTAATGTGATACTGTCAATAAATACCAATTATATCTGATAGATACTTTATTTTACACTTTATAAATATAATTTACAACACACATTCATTAGACTTACAATATAAGTACTAGTTAGGTAGTTATCTATTATAAAGAGATTTAACATAATTATTAAGAAAATAAAGCATAAATAAAATGCAGTTTGACTAGCTATTTGGAAACACTTCTAAGCCTTATACTCTAGGATATTTAAGCTATTCAATATAATATATTGTCATCAATTCTAATTCTCATGTCTGTCTAAACTTATTCCACCTTCAAAGATTGTTTTAGACTATACTTTATATAGCAGAGTAAGCAGAAGGAAACTAGTAATGAGACACTCCATTCTCTGCTTTCTGCCCAAATTCAAAAAATCAAAATCAATTCCTGAGTGAGAATTGAATCTACAACCATTGTGTTTCCACTCACAGACCATGCCGTTGTACATTTATTGAAATTAAAAAAAAATAGGTATATGTAGTAAATGACTGAGAAAGTGTAACAATAATTGTTGTGATTTACAATTTTTAGTATTTGGGACATTTTTAGTGACATTCAAATTTATTACAATTTATCCATAAGTGCTAAGTGTTTACACTATCATGATATACATGACATAATATGGTGTACAATATTCAAGTTTAATAAATATATTATAATATATGATACTTGTGTGGACTCTAAAATATAATTATATTCACTATCATTCATAATAGGCATAATATTTGTATATATTTTAAACTATATACATTTATGTTCAACACAAAATAGGCATACATTATTACTTGTAATTCTAAATGTGTCTATGGCAAACAATTCATATATATATATAGATAGTAGATCCTTAGCTTGATTTTGTTATCATCAATATTAATGGTGGAAAGCTTGACACAATGATACAAACATGAAGCTTCACATAAAGAATAAATTCTACATAAAGTATTGATTAAAATTTTAGAAATTTTGTAAAGTAGCTTATTGGAATAATAATACTTTTTGGCCCAATAATATATATCACCATATATGTTTTTCAGTGCAACAAAAACATGCTAAATATAATCAGAGATATTTCCATATATATTTGATTTGATTTAATTTGTTATCAAATTAAATCAATCCTCATAAATTCATATTAAAGCAAAAAGCCATAAAAATATACCATATGTCATTTAAGTCTAATTTATTAGACTGTTTTATGATATAAATTTCTTCTAAAATAAATTAAATGAAATATAATTGATAACACATATCACATTGCAGTGGAGGAAATGGGAATCATGTCAAAAGATAAGTATTATGTTATAATACAACCTATTGTTGAATAATAATATTATTTTTAGGTATATATTTGCCTATATTTGTAAACATAACAGTAAATAAACAATAATTATGATTCTTACAGCATTCATAAAGTTTAAAACTGCTTTATTTTTTTTATGTACTCATATAGTTGATAATTCTTTAATTGTAAAAAATAATTTATGCATAGTTCTGTATTTTAAAATTTTACTGATAAACGAAAGGTGCATAAATTTTTGTCATAAAATATCTAATATAAATCTTTTAAGCAGACAACACTTTTTCATATTAAGTTTTAAGATTCATAAAATAAAAAAAAAAATAGTAGTAAAATGGAATACGGATGTTTTCATTATACAGAATTTGTATTGCATTTGTAATTTTATTTGACTTTAGTGCGACAGGTGCACGGGTGGTCGAAAAGTAAACTTTTATATAAATATTTAATTTGTCTTGTGGAATGTCCTATTGCCTAAAATGTCCTTACATATTATGGTATAGTAGCTTTATATATATTGTTAAGTTTAAGTGTCATTTTAGTTTTCGAATAATCAATTTAAATACCTATTTTTTTTGGTATAAGTTACTTATGAATAATGCATTTAGAGTATTAAAATAAATGTAAAGAAATTAAATAAACAGTAAGCTAATAGAGGAAGTTTAAGAAAACTGATATAAATATAACATCTACATACATGTTATGTTACAAGAGTTTTTGTGTTATAGCTGACTTAATTACAAGAAAATAGAGCAAGTATAGCTAGGAATGAATTACTTATAGCTTTCCTTTATAGGATCTAAATAAGTCAAATATTTGTTATTCTCATACTTAAACTCTATTCTATTGTTGTTTACTGTCTGAGCTTGTTCTGCGTTATATAGCGTATTCAGTAAGTAGGGACGAATTTAAATTTAGCGCCATTTTGTCCTCTGACGGTTGGTAGCCATTATTTTTTCATGTTTGTTTTTCGAAATACTTAAGCATTGTCATTTGGACCTCTTTGTGTGGCAACCAGGTCTTACGTCTTGTATTTTTATTGTGGCGATTTGTGATTTTTTTCATGAAAGCAATTCTCATATTAGCGCAGATTTGGGCGGCATATGAGTGATAAAATTTTTCGTACATAAATGGGAGATGTTATGTAACACAATTCAATAAATTGTGAAAGTTCTATAGCACTTTAATGTTTGTCCCTATTTCCTGAACACGTGTACTCACGTACCTGTCCCCTACGTGCGCGGCGGGCTGGCGGCGGGGGGCCCGACGGGCGCCCCAGCGGGAGCGGGCGGGGCGGTCGTCAGGGCGGGGGCGGGGGCGTGGGCGGCGTGAGGGACGGGCACGCTAAAATGCTTCACGGCCGCCTCTAACGCAACGTTATTCCCACTAAAATATGCGGATATAGCATTATGGAATAACAGCAACTGTTTATTCATGACTTTCACTCGGTTCTCGTGTAGCAAACGGAGTTTAACCGCAGAGTCGTCACGTAAGCGCTCGTATCTCTCACGGTGCCGAGCAATAGCTGCCAGTAGTAGCTCTGGAGGGTTTCCTCCAGCCGGTGGACCAGCTTCGAGTTCTCCGCGGTAGGCGTCATACTCCACCCGAGCAGCCTCATACTGGCGTACTGTCAGCAACGTATCCTCCATGCTCTTATTTGTGAGAGTATTGAGGGCGTTATTGAAGAAGTGTAACGCAGCTAGAAGCGTTTCACCATTACGAGTTAAGGACCGTTGGGTATCAGCATTATAAAGGAACTGGTGTTGTAGTTCTGGGGACTTCTGAGCTAGGTCTGCAAAGGCTTCTCCTAGGGCTCGTTGTGTAGCGGCAGCGGCTGCCAACTGGGCTGTGAGGGCACCGCTTAGACGGAGGACTCCGAGGTACTTGCGTTGTGTTTCACGTAACATCTCGATCTGGGCCTCCAACTCTGTACATAACATTTTTTTTAGTATCACGCTATATCCCGTCAGGCCAGTCGTGGCGCAAAACATGACTATAAACGCGACAGGTTGTGGGTTCGATTCCACTCGAGGGAATAAAATATTTAATGTTTTCATTTCTTCACTCTGGTGCTAAGCGCGGCGTTGAGTATCACTATTCAACACGCAATGCCTCCAGAATTCGGGGGAAACTGTGGAACGGAGTCTTGTAACACTAGGTTCCCTTTGCCTACCTTGCTGTGTGCAGGATACAGCATAACGATATATCTCTCAACAGGATAATCAGAGGAAAGTTTATATTCCCAAGCACTGCCCAATTTTCAATATATTGAAAATTTAATCGTGGAATTCAATGCTGCTTTGTCTTACACATTATTGTGTTTGTTTTTAGTTATTATTTAGTTTAAATGTGGGGACCACTGTTTTCGTCACCGTCTGACTGTACAGACTATGGTTGCGCCTTTCATTTCCACACATTTATTATCATTAAAAAAAATCTTCGCTCTAATAACAAGGCAAAGCGCGGAGTTGAATTCCGTCAATCAACAATGGCTTTAATATTAGACGGAAATTGGGTCATGGAATGTCTAAATCAGTAGTTCCTTCTGACCTTGCTATATGCAGGATACTTTACATTATATATGCTGATGTATGTATAAAAATTAACATCAAACAAAAATAATTCGAAATATTTTTCATAATCGAGATTTAATGTAAACGCAATGGTTGTGAGGCTAATACGGGAAAATTATAATATATTTCAATTCATGAAGATGGAAAAGAGAGTGCCTCAATATTATGTTCTTTTTGTCTATTCTGCATGTATGCACATGTGTCAAATTTTATAAAATTGATATAACAACAGAAACTACACATCTATTGTTTTTAGACAATTGCTCTCTAACCAAAATAAAGCAAGTGAATTCTAATCAAATTTAATTGTTTCAATGACATACACAGAACATACTGACCAATTGACGAAATAAACTTGAAATTACTTTTCTATATATATAAGTATGGACAATTGGACATATACAAGAATTTATATGCTGCATATAGCAAGGCAGGCAGAGGGTTAAGATACTCTGTTTCCCACTTTCTACCAAATTTTTGAGGCATTTTTGTTGAGAGGAAAAATGAAAATATAAATAAATAACAATTCATTCTTTCGAGTGGGAATCAAAACCACAAGCGTCAAATACATTTTTTTTATCATTAGTTCTTTAGGAAAGTGTTCTTTTAAAATTTACTCTTCAGTTTAGTTTGAACATTAGAAAAACTGGCCTATCAATTTAGTAATAACTTCACCTCTAAACATAATAAGCCAAATGCTATTTATGATGATATACCATCAATGAGTTGTGGCCGTATAGTTAGTTTTTCTGAATTTTGCACATGGTCCACAGGTGAGGAAATTATTTTAAGCTCAATCCTCGTAAGGAGACACGTAAGGAGACGCAAGTCATAAAGATAATTTTATTTAATAAATGATGCATAACACAGCTTTACCAGTATCAACGGTCCGTGAGCTCTTGCCCAGTTTCTCATACAGTATTTGCTTGGTGCATTTATATGTGGAGACACTCCAGTTTTTGATGGACTCCAGCTTGGTGGAGCCAGCACGCAGCAGAGTGCTGTTGCCAGTGGCACCGTTCTGTGAAACATCTGGTGGAGCTGGGAATTTGTACATATTATATTACTATAAATATAACTATTTAAATGTTAGGTCAAATTATTTTATTTTTGTTATTGTATACTTAAAATATCATAAACTTCAAGTATCTTATTATTTGTATACTTCAATAGATTAAAATATTGTAAATATAATATTTAAAAACATGCAAGAAAAAAGTTTTTAAATAAAGACCACATTTTGGACCTCATAAAGAATTATTTTAAAACAATGTTATTTTTCCATAAATTAGTTTATAGTAACAAATATTACACTGATATTATTAATAAAAAAACATTTTCTCTTTATTGAATGCTTTATTTACTAAATAGTAAACCATATTAAAAATATTTTAATCATTTGGCACACCAGAGGGTGCCAGATTAGCACAGAAATTAGATTCTAGCATGTATAAAAATATGCTTTATTTGAACATTATTTTTAACGCAAAAATTTGTACCAAAAAAAGGTACAAATTAAAAAGAAACATTTGATTTCCAAAAATGTATAATACTAAATACACGCGATTAATTCAGTAATAGTTTTATTTGAAATGTATAATCATCGTGAAAATCAAAGATCTTATCTTACAATAAATTCTAATATTTTACCGTAAGCTGGTGGAAAAGGCATAGATCGTGATGTTGGAAACTTTGCTTCGGTACCCGATGTTATAGAGTCGCTGGACTCGCGCAGCGGCGGTGTATCTTTTAGCATTTCGTGAATACTTCTTTCAGATTGCCTAGGAAACGTTAAAATATGTTCATATATCTATTCAAATTTATTTGCAAGGGTATTTATTTAGATCTTGTTAAATTTCATGAAGCCGAACAATTTAAAAACAATCTTTTCGATCTCGTAAGACACAAACAATGAATAAAACGTTGCTTACCATTTAGACATCTTGTTTGAATAATAAATTTAAATACTAATAAACTATATCAATCAATAATAATTACTTATTAGAATAAATACTAAAGAATTATAACATAATTATTTCTATTTCTTTTTGTAAAGAAAATACTCATTCAAACAATTACAATTACGATAATGAACCATAGACCAGAGATATTGAATTGGTAAAAATGGTTTTGACAGGTAGAAACTGACACTGACAGTATGTTTCAAAAACGTTTAACCTTATTTAGGCGTACAACGAAATACATTCAGCCTATTGGAAATTTTGCCAACATTAATTCGAATGTATATATTTTTTGTAAATAATATTTAAGTACCTTAAAAAAAAATTATACTCCTCTCCTCCCTCCTTTTAAATCATATAAAATATTACTTAAGCTCTATCATCAAGTAACATGCATGAAATAGGAATTATTACCCTCATGTTTCATATAAAGCAATGTATATTAGGTATATAAAGAGTCTATTCAATGCAATGCAATTCTATTCTATTCTAAGCAATGCATATAAAGATTATATTCTTATATTTAGATTCTTATTTTACCTAAATATGATGAAACTAATAGAGTTTTAAAATAAAACGATATTTATGGTACCAAAATACTTTTTATTAAAAATAACATTTTTGCTTTTTATATAAAATACAGTTGATTTTAAATCTATTAACTTATTTATAAATTATAATCAAGAAAATATTTAATATTGTTTCAAATTAAAATAAAGATATGTCTTATTATTACTATATAAATACAGGAATGAATATGATAATTTGTTGAGATTTACGAATGTACATATGTTATACCAATTACAAAATATTTTCTATAAATTTACTATTAGTTATAGATCACTGTAAATAAGGTATTTGTTTCATAATTATGTATTCCTTATTCAGTGTGTTACAGTTACAAAAACATTTACATTTTTACTTAACAAAGAGATAAACATTTATAGAACATTTTAGTATAAAAATATAGATTAAGTACAAAATCTTCCAAATTAGTTTTAATATGACACTTAAACAATTCGAGAGTTTAGAATTAGTTTCTCAAAATAGAATCGACGAAAACTGGTAACATTTTGAAATTATTTTTCATAAATAATGTAGAGGGTAGAGACTTTTCACTCTTAAACTGAACTTACAACGTGACAAACACACATAAATAAGTGTAATAACAATATACACAGTTTGCCACACAGTAAGCGTCACAACAATATTGTTGTATATTTTTTTGATGATGCTATTGTGTTTATCTATCTGTATGTGTTTGTAAGTTGTGTTCAGTTTTACATTAGACTGTCTATAACGGAAGTCTGTAAATCAAAGAATTTTTAGAAAAAAAAAACGATACAAAAATATTATTACACGAAATTATATATTTAAAACTGTATAAGTAACAACTTAAAATGTAAAATGAATATCGTTTACACTTGATAACATTTTAATACTGCTCTCGTATAATAGATAAGTTGCGCTATATCTGAATAATAACCAAGTTATCTATCTTAGCTCACTGTTGTTTAAGACTTAAGAGGCACTTGTAGGGTTTAAACAGCGAGTGTGATTTTTTTATACTATTTATGTTCATTTTACCTAATCTTAAAATTATAAATCTTAAGACTAGATATTTTCACATTCATTAACATTAATAATTATTATCGTATTAAGTATATCGTATATAAACTATTTCTTATTATTAGATATAACACTTAAAGCTTTAATTTGTTACATTTATAAAATTAACATTTAATTTGATGACTGCTACTTTTTTCATTTAGGTATATTCTATATCCATACGGGACTTGTTTAGAAAATAAAATGTTTAAGAGAAAATTAAACTGTAGTTGACACTTGATTTTGTTGACAATATTCTTATTCCTAACTTTACTACACTAACAACTACATATATAGCATTAAATCTAAACAATATTTATCAATATTATGTACAATGCTTTGGTTTTGTTGAATGGTCAAATGTCACATGTATAAGATATGCTTGTGGGGTCCTCCGATTTTAGAGAAAGAAAAGAGAAAAATAGTTCAATCTCATTTGCTTCACAAAAATAATGTTGTGAATATTAGCTGAGAGCTGTCAGTATTCAAATAAAAGTCGTTTATTTGCTTAATATAACATTTCATGATGGTAGATTAAAAGCCCAGTTTGAATAAAACTTGAGTATTAGCACAAGCACTATCTCGGAGAGCTGCGTTACTCAGTTATCAACACTTCAGTAGTGATTACGTGAAGGCGCGAGGGGTGTGTTGGTGGCGGGGGGCGAGTGCGCGGGGGGGCGCAGGGGGCGTAACTCTGCGCCGGAGCTCTCGCTGATGATGACGGTCTCCTGCGGACAGCACGAGGTCTTCATCGACTCAGTCGATGTTTTGTGGTTCTGTTGGAAAAGGTATACAAGTATTAAGGATTCTTTAACTTATAAAAAAAAAAAAACGAGTCTTGAGGTTACCGTGGCGCGGGAGTGCCAACTTGTGGCTACAGTCTATACCCACAGTCTACAGCAAACGTGTTCGATTCCCACTCTGGGGAATAAATTATTATTTATTAATATTTTCTAGAGATGCGCCGAATATTCGTTTGGTATTCGGTGTATTCGGCATGTTTTTCAATATTCGTATTCGGTCTAATTATTCGGCTATGGCGCCGAATATATTCGGTTCGAGTATTTCTATTTACTTGGTTGCACGATACAGTAGAAATGAAATATAAAACGTCTTATATAAGACTAGCGGACGCGCGCAGATTCGCCCGTTTATTTGCACTCTTAGGGGTGTATTAAAATGAACCACGATACATGTATTCAATGAAATATTTTTAAGAGTCTAAGTTTAGTTTTTTATAAAAATCGGTACCGATTTAAAGATTTTTTCATACTAACTTTCAACCCCTGATTTGCACCCCTAGGGAATGAACTAAAATGAACCACGAAACATGTCTTCAATTAAATATTTTTGAGACTCTAAGAAAATCTCAGAAAATCTCATTCGAAATAGAGGGTCCAACATTTGGATAATTTTTGAGATTTTGTGGTTTCGGGTGGCGGTGAGCTCTTTATGTAGCTGGCAATGACAGGTGGCATACATGTTAAAACCTGTTTACGCGACAAAATAACAAATAAATCTTAAACCAAATAATTCGGCCGAATATTCGGTTCGGTAAAGTTTAAGCAGAATATTGGTATTCGGTTATTCGGTCAAACCACCATTCGGCGCATCTCTAATATTTTCACTCAGGTACAAAAGCAATGTCACGGTGCCTCGAAAATTCAGCGGAAAGTGGGGGGCGGTGTATCTTAACATTAGGTTCTCTATGCATACCCTCCTATATGCGGGATACAAAGTCTCAAAGCTGAAAAAAAAATAGTAGGTACAACTTAAAAAAAGTTATATTTTTTCAATACCAGCATTAGTCATTATAACCTGTAAACCATTCAATTAATCTTGGATGTATACCAACACCAACGTACCTGTACCTAGCTACTCATATTATGAGAGTACTAACATGGTAGTTAGTAGGCTACATACTAACCATTTTGACGAACACATCGCTAGCTATAATAAAAACTCCTGACCGCTGTTATTTATTGTTTTACATTTAAATTGCAAATGTCCGATTAGTGCGTCGCCAAATATCCACGCACAATGTGGCATTGTTGCTTATTTATAGCGCTCCGGGCTCCGGCTAAGTCATTATGACTTCCAGGGCTCCGGGCGTCAAACGCTCGTCTAGTCTTTACACTCTTAAGGAATATTCATAATTGTTATCTATACTTATAATAAATTAGTAAGAGGGTCGGTGTCTGTACTTGGCAAATATTTAAAAAGAAATGTTATTGGGAACCTTTATTAACGTGATAGATCCCAAAATAATAATTTTTAACATTTTTGTCTGTGTGTCTGTGAATTATCTCTGTCTCAGAATTGGCTTAACCGATTTAGATGCAGTTTTCACTATTAAATTCTGGCAATCTTTCGAAAACATCTAGGGTTTACTTTTAAGTAGTTTTAAAAGTTATGTCCATTTAAAGCACTTGAACATGGTACAGAACCCTCTGTGAGCGAGTCTGACCTGGGCTTGGTCGGTTTTTTTCTTTAATACACTATTTAAGTGTATGAGAAAAGCATTTCCAAAAAGCATTCCAAAAATTCCTCCAAAAAGTCAATAAATCCTTTATGGGTCTGAGTTTACGTGTATATAATAAAATTCCGCAGTGTATTCTTAGTTTGCCACTACAAAAATTTAAAATATCTGTAAAAAAAATTCTAACAAGTAAAGCGTATTACACTGTTCAAGAATATTTAGAGGATAAACATGTATGGAATTAATGTCTATTGAATGTCATGCAGGATAGCTGCCAGCTAATGTAATAGATTGTACCATTGATTTTGAAAAGAGCAACTGTTGAGTTTCTTGCCGGCTCTTCTCAGCAGAACTGCCTTCCGAACCGGTGGTAGCTTTTTATTGACATGTACATTCGACGATTCAAAAGTGATTGTATAGTTTATTTGAATAAAGAATATTTTGAATTTGGATTTGTATATTTCAAGCGGGCGTAGCCGCACGGGCCTCTAGTTATACAATATATTTGATTTTAGATTACAATAACTAATTATATTGAAACAAGATCTTCACGCGATTATTGTGATTTGAAAGCTTACCGGGAAGTCTATACTAGTTGTCCGTATTCTATACATACAATGCCACGTAACGTCGAATTGGCAACAAGTGTACAAAACCTTTAGATGTATCATAGGTACATAAACGACAGATACGACTCTCAGCCGACATTTTTAGGTTTATATAGGCAAAATATATATTTCGTCCCAAAATTACAATAAGTAATCATATGAGTATGAATTGAAATGCAAGGCGGTGCGGCGGCGTGAGCCTCCGACCCGTATATAGACAAGATAACGGCTAAAACATAAACGAATAAAAAATACTTATATGAGAACCATAGAAAACTTAAGTTGAGTTGACTACTAGTTATAATATAGTACAATAAACACGTATTAACGTAAGTAATTACCCGCTTGAAACAATGGGCGATGGAGTGGCACAGGGCGCTCGGGGACAGCTGCCGGCGCTGACGCATCAGCACGTACAGAATGGGGTCCAGCACGTAGTTGAGCAGCATCAGCACGTCCGACAGCTTGGCGAGCGTGCCGAGCCGCGCCCACTGCGCCTCGCCCAGCGTCAGGTACAGTGCTGATGTCACCTGGAAAGTTATTTAATGCTAAGTAGTGTAGTTTAAGTGAATATGAGAATAAAATGCGGTTGAAAGGTGTAATGGGATGGCATACACTAAAATAACATTGAGAAAACGAAAACTTGCGTATTAAATACTTAATTAGAAATAACTAGAGATGCGTCGAATATTCGTTTGGTATTCAGTATTCGGTGTATTCGGCATGTTTTTCAATATTCGTATTCGGCCGAATTATTCGGTTATGGCGCCGAATATATTCGGTTCGAGTATTTCTATTTACTTGGCTGCACGATACAGTAGAAATGAAATATAAAACGTCTTATGTAAGATTTAAGTTATTATTATAAGTCAAATGAGTAAAATTTGTGTGTTTTACAGTGCTGATACCAAAAATATATTGAACGCCCCTCGTAGATCAGAAAGAAACGTACATATTGTACTATTTATAATTAATTAATGATAATTATGGTGCTGAATACCAAGCTTCTGTCCATTTCCAGTCTGTTGTATTTTTCTTCATATAAGTTCCCTGTTTTCAAAAATAGTCGTTACTTATAAACACTATTACCAGGAAGGACTACTTTTTATGGAAAAAGACACAGAAACAAGCGTAAGGGTCACCTGATAGTAAATGACCACCGCTATCCACGACCTCGTCCGGACCCATGATACCAGAGGAGCTACAGGTGCGTTGCCGGCTTTTAAGGTGGAGATAAAGGAGCCTTTTTGAAGGTACCCAAGGCATATCGACATGGAAGGACAACAAGGAAGTTCCAAAACGCCACATGAGATCCCTTTTAAAAATTGTAATATATTGTAGAGGTCCTTCCCTGTTTGTCATAGTTCTAGCTCACAATTTTCTAAAGCAGAAAATCTCATTCGAAATAGACGGTCCAACAATGTTGATAGGCAGATTCTTGTACATTTGGATAATTATTGAAATTTCGTGGTTTCGGGTGGCGGTGAGGTACGGCCCGCTCATTATCTAGCCGGCCATGACAGGTGACTAACATGTTAACAAGCTGTTTACGCGACAAAATAACAAAGAAACCGTAAACCAAATTCGGCCGAATATTCAGTTCGGTAAAGTTTAACCTGAATAGTATTTGGTATTCGGTTATTCCGTCAAACCACCATTCGGCGCATCTCTAGAAATAACCATATATAAGATTTCAACTCGCCCTTAACTGGCTTATTTTATGCAGACGTTTCTTCGTTAGAGAAAGCACCACTTAGAATATTCATATTTTATTATTAGTTTTTATTACTAATACACTGCATCTTGGAAAACACATTACAAATACAATCAATAATAAAATAAATTAAACGGCTAATTCCCAACAGTCAACACATACCGAGAGCGACTGCTTACTGTTTGCGAATGCAATTAGGGAGCACACAAGGTCCAGGGTCCCCAAGTTCCCGCCCGCCGCCACCCTATCGCCTCATTACCCGATATTGAGTTAAAATGTTTATTTATATTCAACACACAAACGTATAGAAGCACAATCGTGTCTATTGATTAGATAACCAAATATCAAGCAATTGTTATTGTTAAAAGCTGTCTGGGGGGCGCCCTGTACCCTGCAGGGTACTGCAGGAGAGGTCACAGCAATGTTAGAGAAATACATTATATTTCCGTAATTACCATAAATTGGGAAAACAACATCGCATAATTTACTACTTTTTACTTATACGAATACGGATATGGAATTACTTTTTAGTTTCCTAGTGTTAAGACACTCCGTTCCCATTTCAAGACATTGTGTGTTGAGTGTAGTACACAACGGGGATATTTATATGTATACATATTATATTATGTGTTCACAAAGCTAAAGTAAGTTTAATTAACGCCCTACCCTTTAACCAAATAACAAATTACCTAGTTCTAATAAGACCATTTCAATACAGTATTATTGGCTCGTCGCAAACAGGTTCTCCGAGGCTAGCTAAGTCTAGACAACACTCGGCAATAGGTTAGTGAAGACGTATAGACGTGTCGACGTGCCGGACGTGACGGACGAGACACGTTGTTACCTACAAATTGGTTGTCACTTATCTGATGGAGGTTAATTAGGTTCCCTGCACGCCACCGAGCCACGCCGCCCGCACACAAGTAATTGATCTATTCCATGGAATTAGCCTCCGAAAAGAACTTTGATAATAATTATTATTTATATTGCTATATTGGAATTTTATTAATATTAATTATGTTTATTATTTTTATACAGGTGGATATAGAAAAACTTAAATTTTTATTTTTCTCTTGTTACATTCAGAAACAAAGTTTTCCGTATGGGATGGCGGCATTCAGCAGCACATTTTTTAAATTTAACTTTTTTATTTAATTATTATTAGGTAAATTGCCTATATATAACATTATATTACGCACAGTCAAAAAAATTATAATTGCCGCAATGGCATCTATTATATATTTTGAAGTATTTATTCATAATTTGCAAAATATATAGTTTTATAATTAATCATTCTATCTCCTGTACCTACTACTAGGTACATTTACTCTGCAGTTAGTCTACACCTACATTACAATATATCGCACGGTACGGTACGGAACAATCTATTAACAAACTGTGATAACTCTGTACGAGATCGAATACCTTAACACATGAGATTGTCAATGTGGGAAATTGTCTCGCCTGACGTGACTGACGTGACTGACACGTGCCACTCACTTATCCATCCATCGACACATATTTGATATTTGATATTGCGATTCGCCCTATTGTTATAATATACAATACTATATCGTTATTTTATCGGAAAGCGAATAGGTCTGTTGAGCGGGAAGTAGCGTGAAACCATTATCTTATGAACTCTACGGAACGTGTCGATTGATACTATCGTCCAGGTACGTCCCAGGCTTGTCATGAAAGTCAATTAATTGATAAGTATAATAATAACCAATTACGTTGAGTTAATACGTCTAATATATTGTTGATGAGGAATGCTGCCGCAGGCGTCAAATCAATAATGATTGAGCTAATGGCCGCCCTCCGTCCGCCGCCCTCAGACAGAGGGAAGGGACCCAGTACCATTCTTTAATGGTAACCATGCGTTGTTTCGATAAAGTATTATGCCTCTGTAGTAGTTTGCATTATCTATCTATACTAATATAATAAAGCGGAAGAGTTTGTTTGTTTGTTTGAACGCTAAGACCTCTGGATCTACTGGTCCGATTTACTTTGTTTTTGTTTTTTATGAAAGCTGCATTCTTCAGAAGTGCTATATACCATTACATGACACATATATACTGATATATTAAAATACTTATTTCTAATTTGACATGCGATTTATTCTGCTATGTTAATAACTGTCACCAACCGTCGTTGCGAAGGAACGGTTTGCAAAGTTTATTTTTTGTTTTAAGAAAACGTCACCCAAAATGAACTTATATTTTGATATTCATCCTTATGGAAATATATATAATAGTCACTTTTAGCATTTTATCTAGATTGAAATTATAGTTTATTGTATAAAATTCTAATAAATAATTAAGGAGATGTCACTGATTCGAAATGACCTAGCCTTCGGGCGGCATAGTATGAGTATGACCGACGCGAACGAGAAGATGACGTTGACGATTTGGTTCTATTCTTATTTTATTTGATATTGCTGGCAAAAAATATCCGGTAGGTGGTAGTTTTTAGGTACTTTTTCTAATATAATAATATGTCTCTACTTATTATTCTTTTTGATTATTTAACTTTATATTTTCTTACAAATTCTATAAAATTCTGAAAATAATCTATTTAATAAACATTCTTATAGTTTAAGCAGGCGTAGCCGCGTCCGGGTCCACTAGTCTTTTATATTATGGCTAGGTTTTATATTATTCTTTTTTTTTATATTATTATTTTATATTATGATAACCTCAACGTGTGTCTGATTTGCACGTCGCTGACTGTTTAACATGTTGACAGTTTAATTTAGCGGAGAAATTAATTAAAAACTACTTATCATTTCAACTTCTCATATCTTTATGCTTTTTTAATTGTCTGTGTATTTAGTAGTTAGTAAACTTAATTCATCAAGATTAAAATAAATTGATTTAAAATAGTGTTGCATCGTGTACCTCAGACACTTTGCAGAGTAAACAAGATCCCTCCGCAACATAGAAGTATTATCAGAATTAGCATTTCATGTATTTTTGAAACGTAGCGGGATATACCATACTCGTACGTTCAGAGCTTGAGCGGTTTCCTAGATGAGCGTGGAAGCCGTCTTCAATCAGGCGCTTGTGACGGTAGAACAATTCGCGAATAAACATCGACATCTATAATACATAATGCGAACACCATTTATCGAAACAATGAAATATTTCCGCGACTCCTGTCCTGGCTTGCATACCAATGAGAGCCATCACGACTATTGTTTTGGTTCATTAAGCATCACGCGTATGGTGCCGCACCAGAAATAATGTGTACTGATCGTGATGATCGTGGGTTGGAAGAAATATTAAGTTATATTCAATATCTTGCTAGATAAAATTGTATGAAGCAGGTTTATGACGATAAGCCTAAGGATTTCTTGACGCGAGGTAAAAGCTAGTACATAAAAAAACTCTTAACCCTTCTTCTTCAGCTATCCCCCTATTATGAGCGATCCCTTTTTGACAGGATCTCAAGGTTGTCAATACTAAATTGTGAGGCTAGTTTTGCATCCGACAGCCGACACCGGCTCCGAGTGACCGCCGCGGAATACTAATGCCGTGCTGGGACTACTGTGCCTTTGCTATGAGCCACATTGTATGAGAATAGATTTGCGTTTGAATGATATTACACTGATTGCTTACTTATTAAGGGATGTATTGTACGAATATTTCTATATACTTTTTGTGGGTTGTATGAATTTGGACGGTTTCCAAGAGAGTGAGATTCAAATCCAGCTACGTTAAAATTTTAGTAGGTTTTCTCAATAAATATTATTGCTTTCCTAGGTTTGAAATGTCACTTTAATAATGTTAAAAATAATTTAAAAAAATAAAAATTCTAAAACTGAACTTCGATAAAAGATATGAATTTATTAGTTTTTATTCTGTTGGAAACCATTTTATTCAATGATCTATCAACTAACTATTCCAATAATGTTAAATAAGTATTAATGATGGAGCTTACCATCTGCGGCAACCAGCACATCATGAACAGCACCGACAGCGTGGCCATCAGCCTGCTGAAGGCGACCTCCTCGGCGGTGGCGGCGTTGTGGTGCGCGTGCGCCGTGTTGTTGCGCTGCCGGCAGCTGCTCTTGGACACGCGGCGCACCACGGGGGCCCCACCCGCGAGGCCCCCGGCACCGCCAGCTCCGAACCGCGGCGCTGTGATAGCGTATAACGCCCTGATCACCGCCAGGTTGCAGTATACCAGTACCATACAGAGAAGCGTGCCTAGGAACAATAAGTTACTGTTAGACTTCCATATTAGCTTAGGGAGAAAACTCTTTGAAGAAAAATACTATTCCTTCTTAATCTTTTCCTATCTATACCATAAAAAAGGATATCTGCATATTTTTTAAAATATTTTTACACAACACGAATCTATAATTTGAAAATGTCAAAAATCAATGATTTTTGTGTATTTGTTCCTATCTATATCTTCTGAACTACGAGTACTACTAGACGGGTTTGAGTTAAACTTATTTTTAGCTGTGTTGTTGTGTAGTTATTACATCTGGGCGGGATCTAAGAATTACCTGAATGCTTCTACATGGGGTAAGAATAGTCGGAGATAATCTCCTCTATCACCTGCAATAGCTGCCTACATCATATGTATATACCAAGCCGTCTGTACGTTACATACCATACATGAGATACTATAACCATGTATGAGTCCAACAATAGACATCACAAAGTGCCGGCGTCAGTGTTGTGGTGTCCTTACATTGTAGGGTCCCTGCACGAACACTGTACTAGTGTAAATATCGTCGAAGAAGAAAACAAACAGGCGGATGTAGTTACTTGTGGAATATTAATAACAATACAAGAAACTGGCGGAGTCAGAGCTGCGGACGTGCGCCGCGCCGGAAGTCTTTAGTATTTGGTTGGAGCTGCATTACTCATAGACCATGGAACAACCACTTGTTACAGATGCCACCAAAGACTCCCGGTGTAAGCAACGATTTTAGGACAGTTCGTTCGCCTTTCTTTATTCTGTTATATTTATTTTAGCTAAATGACTTGAATACAACTGTAGATTATTAGTGATAAGCATGAAAATATTGTTGCAAGTTAATATTTTAAATTATTATTATTATATGTTTAATTTTAAACTGCCTAGTCCTGGAAGCTTAATATCAATAAAAAGTAATTGATTGATTTCTTGATATATGGCGTTTCGAGCGTGCCACAATAAAAAGTAATTGAGCTAAATTGCACCCAAGCGTTAGAACGAATAACGCAGATAATGCAGTCTAGTAGAGATTATGCCTTCTAAAAAAATTATACAAACTTATTAAATTTTTTTATAATAGTAGCAACCAACTTACCAAAAATAACGTAAAAAACAGCATACGCAAAGTCCAATCCGGAAGTGGCATTCCGGTAGCGGATGCAGCACTGCGTGTGCTTGTCGTAGTAGAGGCCGACGCCGAGTACCGGCGCGCAGGTCAGCGCCGCCGCCCAGAACCAAGACACGAGGAGAGCCATGCGGATCACGTAGTATGTTACTTGCTGTAACAAGTATATTACATTCAGTATTGATAGATATAGGAACTGACCCCACTAATATTTCAGTGATGATCATCATTAGTTATAGAGAAATATAAATCTTAATTAATTCTACATAATGACATGGATGAGAAGTCAGAAGTCAGTTGTTGAATACAACTCACTTTTCATTCCCGTTTTCTATGATAGAGGTACAGAGCTCTTAAAGGGCTTGTGCATTCTTATTTATGAATAAACAGTATTGTAAATATTTATTTATATAAATGCTTAAACTTAACATACGTAAACGTATATATTTGTTTGTTTATAGGTCATTATTGTTTCAGCCTTCACATGAACTATATACGACAAAGTAAAGTTTTCTCATTTTCGCAGTTTATACATTTGGTAGGTTGTACTCGCACGTTATGAATGGGAACTTTTAGTTACTTATTAATAGCTTGTAACACAGTTTGTTTATTGAAGAATGTAATGAAATTCGTCGTATGTTAGTGAAATATTATGTTACTTAGTGTAAGTGGTTTTATATTGAAGAATAATGTGTTAAAATTAACGGCCTACACCTGTTAAGGTCAGGCTAGTGTGTTAGTGCTAGTGTTAAAACAGTCCGCTCCTTATTTTGATCAAAATGGAGATGGAACTCACTCATTGTCAGTGAGTTCAGCTACTCAACACGCAATTTCTCAATAAATGGACGGTGTATGGCGACCGGTCTTCGGCTACCCTGCCCGAAGTGGATTTCACCGTTAAGTTTAAAGAAAGAACCAAATAATATGACACGACGACACAGGTGAAACAGGATCCAGTTCTCTCTGTCAGCCTTGCAAAGGAGAATCCCGGAGGCGTCACGTATGGAGTGATGCCGGGGGCGCGGGAGCACAAGTGCGTGATGGTAAACGCAATTGTAAATTCTATTGCCACTCGAAGAAATTAAATATTTAATATTTTCATTTTGTCGCTCTGAATTCGGCGGAAAGTGGGGAACGGAAGTGTACCGACAGTGGCACAATACTAGGTTCCCAGGTTCCCTCTGTCTACCCTGCTATGATTGTAAATACTCATAATACTCGCATACTAAAGTTACGCATTACAAGATCCGTTGTTACGATCATGTACTCGTATATAGGTCAGTGGATATCGCTCAAAGACGGCGAACAATTTGTACGAAGGTTGTGAGATATTGGTAAAGCTCCGCTACGAAACATGTATTTCATCGTTATATACCTTCCGTTAGGTTTTCAATTCTGAAATTTAATTTTTTCTAACGATGTGACCTTATTTTAATTCCTTTAGTTCCTTAATACTTTTATTATTTTTAATATTTTACTCTTTTATGTCATTGAAATGTTACGACATTTACCCCATTTTTATAGTAAAAAAAATGCTACTCTCAAGTCGGTAGAGGAACGTTTCAGCCTTCGGAAGAGCTGGCAAAGGGTTGTTGCGGGCAAGCTGCCTACCTCCCATCGTGAACCCCCAATGAATAATATTTGTAAGTATATAACAATGTACTTATAGGTTTATTAGAAAAACAATGCATAACTCGTATCTTTTGATTTTATTATTTATAAGCTTTATTTAAAGTTTTTTTTAATAAGTTTTAAATGTAAATTATCTTAAAATAACTTTAAAAATAAGTAAAATAAACACACTATACAAACAAAAGTAGCAATTAAAGCAGTTATCTCTGACCTCGACCACCAAACAGCCAAAGTAAAGCTCCCTCTTAGCACACACTCGCAGCCTCCTGTACTCGTACCGCCGCCGCCGTACTTAACATGCAATTTAGGATCATCTACAGATTCAATCCAAACGTCACATAATTTCAGACTTAATGATACTAAATATAGTGATAGATGAATAGAAACAGTTTCTTGGGACGTGGGAAGTAGGTCTCATGATGATTGTTACTAGTGCTCTATATATCTTGGGTATCCATACCTATATTATAAATTCGAAAGTAACTCTGTCTATCTGTCTGTCTTTTAGTTCTGATAAAATACTCATATAGAGATACTTGAGGGTCTCGGGGTGAACGTAGGATACTTTTTTTCGATATATACCAACATATTTAAATACTTATAAATTTGACATGCAATTTATTCCGCCAAGCTTATAACAACCGTCGCTATGCGACCGTGGCTAAACAACGATTTGCAAAGTTGGTAGCTAGAAAACGTCACCCAAAATGAGCTTGCTTAACGCATCTCTGTATTGAAAACTGAAAATAATTTCATAAATATATTTAATAAATATTCGTATAGTTCAAGCGGGTATAGCCGCGTTCGGGTCCACTAGTCTTATATTCAAATTCAAATTCAAAATATTCTTTATTCAAATAGGCAATTATTACAAGCACTTTTGAATCGTCGAATGAACATATGAATAAAAAGCTACCACCGGTTCGGAAGGCAGTTCTGCTGAGAAGAGCCGGCAAGAAACTCAACAGTTGCTCTTTTCAAAATCAATGGTACAATCTATTACATTAGCTGGCAGCTATCCTGCATGACATTCAATAGACATTAATTCCATACATGTTTATCCTGTAAATATTCTTGAACAGTGTAATACGCTTTACTTGTTAGAATTTTTTTTACAGATATTTTAAATTTTTGTAGTGGCAAACTAAGAATACACTGCGGTATTTTATTATATACACGTACGAGTATACTCAAACCCATAAAGGATTTACTAACTTTTTGGAGGCGAAAACTTGGTGTAACAAGCTTATCTTTATATATATTCAAATTCAAAATATTCTTTATTTAAATAGGCAATTATTATATGGCAATTATTATATGTACAATGTACATATATTAGAATAAGTTTCCGGTACAAGAGGATCATAAGAAGTACAACGTTGATCTTTTAATAAAAAATGTTTCTAAATCGGTGAAAACTATACAACTCATTCACTATCTCAGTCGCTAATATCTCGATTGAGATCTTTACTAAGTACATTAATTACACTCCCCCAAAACCGGCACTTCTAATAGATCCAAAAATGTCGCTCTAGCACTACTTATATAAACACCTGTCGCTAGAGCCCCCGCCCACCACAGGTGAGTGTGGTTGTAACTTATCTCTTACGAATAATGAAACGTGATACTCAATCAACAGGTATGTAGGTACGAGATGATGTAAGCAATAGTTAACATTTTGTAAAAAACAAAACCAACAATATGTTACTAAGGCTATATTTTATATTCAATTTAATAAATAATTAAGGTCAGTCGTGGTGTAGGGGCACAAATCAACATGCAATGCCTTCTGGATTCAACGAAAACTGGAGAACGGAAGTGCAAGTCACTGGGAACGGAGTATGTTAACACTAGATACCCAGGTTCCCTCTGTCTACCCTGCTATGTAAACAGTGTGAAGCTAAAAATATGATAATAAAGGCGATGATAAATTAAAATTATACTTGTATAAGATGAAATATATTTTGAAGTCGTACAACAACGCCTCGCACTTAGGAACAAGAAGCTAACAATATTTCCCGGCATTAGGGCGGCCGTGACCCCGCCGCCGACCACTTGAGGTTGAATTTAGACTAATTATATGAGCTGAATGGTAAGTGCATTTAAAAGCTCTACAGACGTACTTGTCGCTTCAAAAAAAGGATGCATTTCTATTAAAAAACAATACAGCACTATTAGTAACTCACTCTATATTCTCTGTTATTCCGTTAACGGCGTATAAATATAGTAACAGGAAAACTAGCACTGGATATCAGATCTGGAACACCTCGGTAGTACCGGCAGTAGTTAAACGATTCGCATATTTTTATGATTTTGTTTTGAGTGAAAGTGACGCAGAAATAGTACCGACTACCGACGCAGTGCACACTCTACGTGACCTTGTTTTTTTATATCGCTATTTGAGGTATCTAAAGTGTATAGTACATCCTACAGGTCTGTGTATAAGAAGATGATATTTATCATTTTATTGAAAAAATATAAAGTATTAGTGGACCTGTACGCGGCTACGACTGCTTGAACTAAACGAATATTTATTTTAATTTTTAATAGAGAGATGCGTTAAGTAAGCTCGTTTTGGGTGACGTTTTCTTAAAACAACAAACTTTGCAAGCCGTTGCTTAGCAACGGCCGCATAGCGACGGTTGTTATTAACATGGCGGAATAAATTGCATGTCAAATTAACAAGTATTTTAATATATTGATATATATCGAAAATATTACAAATATGAGAAAAAAAAGTATCCCATGTTCATCCCGAGACCCTCAAGTATCTCTATATGAGTATTTTATCACAATTAAATTAGCGGTTAGGCCCTGATCGCGTAAAAGACAGACAGACAGACAGACACATTTACTTACGAACTCATAATATAGGTATGGATTATTAACTATTACCAGACTTGATTCATTTGACGATTCAAGAGTATTGACACTTGTAACAAGCCTCGTCGCATATGCACCTTCCGACATAAACACAACAATTACACAGTATAGTACGAGTAAATTGTAAATTACAAATAATTTCACATCTTAGAAAATACAACAAATTAACCTAATGTGAGTTAAATTTTCACGGAATAAAATATTTTCATTTCTCCGCTCTGCCGTTGAGCACAGCCTCCCACCACTCAACACAGATTGAAAATTCGTGGAAGCGAGGGGCATAGAGGGGGTCACTAGGTTTCCTCTTCCCAAAAGTTTCGAGTGTTTCTACATAGTGTCAGACAGGCAAATCTCATGTAATGAAACAATAATGTTTCACAAATGTTTAATGAGTATTTCTATTTTATAGTTCTAATTATTTAGTTAGAGTGTTATTTTCAATATTATATTTGTTCGCTTGATACTTTAATTTATATATAAAGTAAAATGGAAGACCTTCCGCGCATGATTAGTGACTGTGTCTGTTAGTATTATTTACAACTCAAATTCAAATTTCAATGTCAATGGCGTTCAGTTTTTGCAGCAATAAACTTTTTATATAAGAAACTAATAATAGCGTAACATATTTTTTTAATATCTCTCTTTTAGCGCTGATGATTTACTATTTAAAGAGGAATTAATTCTCAACTGGAACTCGTTGAGGCGCTGTAACATAGGTTCTAGGTTCGATACCCATTCGGGAATAATTATTTATTTTCTTCCCGCTCTGGCAAAACAAAGTACATATAGAGTAACACAAGTAGACAAAGTACGTATAGAACAGGAAAGTGTATTGACACTAGATTTTCTGATTCTAGATGATATGATATGAAAGAAAAACTTTAAATTTAACTTATATATACTTATTGATTTCAGCAGTAAATACAAATATTTTCACGTATTTTAGTGTATAAATCTTTGTGGCTTACCCACAGCTTGAGAGATTAGCAGGGAAAACCCAGACCAAAACCAGACTTACACCGATAGAGATATTATACTGCATATAATGATAACAAGACGTCCTCAGAGTGAGGAGTAAGAGCTGCATCATCAGTGGAAGTCACGACAGCGGCACACAGTGCGTCATTGTTAATGTTATCTTAATTTGCAAATTTTCCAAGCATATGATTACCCTACTAACAGATAGCATTCGTCTATACTAGCTATATCCATATTCTACACCTATTATTATATTATTTAAACTTTATTTTAACAATATCAAAAAAAGTGTAACCCTCCGTACAGGACTAGTTTCAGCCAGCACATAGAGTCACAGTTAAGCGCGTCTGTCTCCACCAGTGGCTCCGCTGGTGTAACGGCGGTGGTCACTGGCCATCAGGTGACCCGTGTGCCTTGTCTTGTCCATTAAAAAATGACACAATTCTGAGTTATTTCCATTTGTAAAGCCACGTATGAAAACAAGTACACAACAAAATTAGTTTTAAATCAATATCAAGGTAATTGTCTTAAATCGAAAAACCAATAGTTTTTCCTCAGTGATTCCACTCAACACATCGCTGGTGAAGTTTACAAGTTTATGAATATTGTAATATTATACAGAAGATTTAGTTCGGAAAAAAGGAACACCTGTTGGAGTCAGTTAGTGGTTTTGAGCGACCTGTATATTAGACGAGAGAGTGGGCGCGAGCTTGTCAATGTCAACTTTTCAAAATAAAACGAAATAATTTGTATGAATCATTATAGCTCTGTCTCATCGTTAAACGCTTTTAAATTTTCATGTCATTTGTATAAAAATATTATAAAAGTACATTAAAAATTTACACGTTTTCACAAATAAATATAAATCTATATGGTAGCTTCGTAAATAAACTTTAAATGTGTTCACCAATATTAAAAAAATCTCTTTTCCTTATATACTTTTGTATCTTAATCAATATAATTGACAGAACACTCCCTGGTCGAAGTCTGAGAACTGAGAACAGTACTCTGCCTTCTACTGGCTGGTGCCTGCCGGCGGCGGTGGACGGCGCTTGTTCCATATCTATATATGAGGCATATCTGTCATCTCTAACCTCATTGTTATCTCGAGTAAGTTATTACCACACTTGGTGTTGATACAAAAATTTAAACGTACAAATGTATCTAACGTATTTTTTGTTTTTACAGCTATCACTATAATATGTATATTTTTTTGAGTTAACAAGCACACATCGATGACGTTACTTATATACGAGCATGTAACGCAGGTATATGTATAATGTAGAGCAGCTGTTCACAACTTTCTTCCAAAACCCTCAGTATGAAGAAATATTAAAGTATACTTTAACCCGCGTAGAGCGGAGGTGTCATGCGGGCATCGAACCCCCCAGCCGTCGCGTTTACAGTCACACGCCTGTACCACTGTGGTACAAAGGCCTCATTTATTGTATACATTTTTATTTTTCTTAGAGGTTGGATTTCATATCATTTGTCGTCAGGACGAGGGCGAAGCCTTACAATAGTTTCCCGCTTGACAGAAAACCGGCTCTACTCAATATAAGCATATTGTATTTTGTATATTATGTATATACTTATATTATTTTTTAATTTCAAAAGTGAAGTTAAAGGTAAGTATAGAAAAGCTAGTAACTAGTCGTCTCTAAGTAAATGTAAATGTTTTGAACTCGCTACCACTGAATTCTGTCAGATACGTTAATTGCATAACTCCGCTATTGATATACGAAACAAGATAGACCATTTACTCGAGTGGGACAACCTTGTGGGTCGCCGTCGCGCTTGCAGTCGAGACGAGCGTTGCATCCGCAATAGTAAACTTGTAGTTTGTAAGTAGGTGGAGCTCTTAGTACGAGATCGTAAAGAAGAGAGAAGAGAAAAGAGCTCAAACGTATTCATTTATTAGTCTTTACTTTTCCATACACCTACCGAAATTGAATAGTGATATCATATTTTGTTATTATATTCTCAGCTTTTATTATGTACAAAGGCTAATCTATCTATACTAATATAATAAAGCGGAAGAGTTTGTTTGTTTGTTTGAACGCTAATATCTCTGGATCTACTGGTCCGATTTACCATGTTTTTGTTTTGTATGAAAGCTGCATTCTTCAGAAGTGCTATAGGCTATATAACATTACATTACACATATGTACTAATAAATTAAAATACTTTCTAATTTGACATGCAATTTATTCTGCCATGTTAATAACAACCGTCGTCGCTACGCGACCGTTACCGCGACATTTTGATATTCATCCTTATGAAAATAAATATAATAGTCACTCTTAACATTTTATCTAGATTGAAATTATAGTTTGCTGTATAACATTCTAATAAATAATTAAGGAGATGTCACTGATTCGAAATGACCTAGCCTTCGGGCGGCATAGTATGAGTATGACCGACGCGAACGGGCAGATGATGTTGACGGTTTTATAAATATTCATACATTTTCGAACTATTGTTAATTTTATGTAATTATTTGCTGTTTATAATTAATTTAAACTACACTTTCGTTCTCTTCTTCTTTTCTTGGTGTAGTGTAAATTTTGGTCCTGGAATTGGACCTATTTAATATAGAAAAATGTTTAGTTATTTCATAAAGTCGATATCTACGAGTATGTACGCACGGAAAACTTTAGGTACTTTTTCTAATATTAAGAATATCCTTTAGTTACTTTTACTTCTTTTGTTGGTTCATTTCAATAACTCAGATATTTTTCTGTCTCTGTTTATTATATTGTTTTTGATTAGTTAAGCTTATATTTTCTTACTAATTCTGTTGAAAACTGAAAATATTTAAAAAATATATCTTATAACTATTCTTATATTTCAAGCAGGCGTAGCCGCATCCGGGTCCGCTAGTACATGGATATAACGTATTAGCTCTTCTTATATTACCGTATATAAATTTGTAAATTAAATCTGTTTGTTTTAAATTTTACACTTTAATATTTTTTTCCCTTGCAAATATAATAATAATAAAAAAAGTTAAAAATAAAATAACTTTCACTAAGTGTGTGAAATGTGAATCAATAATGTTAGATAACATCGGCTTTTACAGTTATTATTTAAGGTTTTCGATTTTACAGTGTTTTTCAGACGCATAGGTACAATATGAATTTGATACGACAGTGGTAGAATTCCGTAGTACCACCACCACGCAAATGGATATTCCATTTGCGTGGTGGTAATGTGTTTGACTCCCACTTGTCTGAATATTTATAAACAAAATTATTTTAATTTCTTTGGTTAATTTATACACTTGATAAAATGTTTACTTTCTAGTATTGAAAATTCTGCTCCTAAGCAGAATTTTCTTAAATTTAATTATTCATAAAAAAGCTTCTCTCACCTCAACTCTTCAGTGCTATAAAAGTGAA
This sequence comes from Heliconius nattereri, assembly GCA_013403645.1. Taxonomy (NCBI): domain Eukaryota; kingdom Metazoa; phylum Arthropoda; class Insecta; order Lepidoptera; family Nymphalidae; genus Heliconius; species Heliconius nattereri. Next base: position 8,354,851 of record JAAIXI010000228.1, on the reverse strand, counting down.
GAGTTATTTTTGTTGAAATCACTTCTCCCGGAAGCTATGGTTCGATTCGAAAAAATATTTCTTTATTGAGAAAACCTAGAGATTATATGACGTTCATCGTTTTGATGTAACACATTGTATATACGCTTAGGGACTTAGGAATTAGAATGTTTCCAGTTTACAACTCTTAGTTAAATGGAGATACCACGCGTAGAGCTAGTAGTCAATAATAAATATATATGTACAGTATGTATATTGGTTTAATTGTGGAAAGGAAAATACATTAAGTAATTATTCATGTTATCGGTCATTTCTGTTATATAAGGTAATTAATTAAATTAAAAATATTTGTCCTCACTAAAGACACTATGACATCATACAATATCTGACTAATATTTTCAACTTTTTCAGATTTGCGTTTTTCGACACTTAGGAAAGAAATATACTTATTTAGAATTTGGAATAACATGTCAAATATATTTAAACTATAATACTCCGAGTTCAAAAAAAACTTTTTGCATTGGATAATCCACTTGTGGAGGATAAACTATAGGCTATATTTATATGTATAACTTTTAGTTACAGACATTAGGTCAAGCCGCATGTACAAGCTAGTAACATATAAGCACACAACTCACCTTCTGATACAGAAAGGGTCTAGTCAGCGCCAGATACCTCTCCAGAGCCATGGTGACCGCGATGCACACGCTGCCCACGCCGAACACGCGCAGCACCACGCGCGCCGCGCAGTACCACTGCGAGCGCGCCGCCCACGACCACTGCTCCGCCACCACCATCGCGCACATCATGCCGACCTGCGGGGGACCAGTACGATAGTGACTACTAGTAGGGTCGACAGAGGTTACCTGGGAACCTAGTATTTATGCACTCAATTCCCATTCAGACTTGTTCCCAAGTTTCCACCGTAGTATAGCGTGTAAAGTTCTGGAGCTCACACTTTGTATGAAACGAAATAAAAATATATATATTTCATTTCCTCGAACAAACTGCGTGGTTTCTGTCACACGCTTGTTCCCGGCGCTACGACTGGACTCTTTGCTTAAATTAAATTTTAAAATCTTAAACAAATCGTTTTCTCTACCTTTATTAATTAATTTCTGCCTTCTTAACTATCTACCTTAATTTCTATCTTTGTATGTGTATTTTGTTTATCCTTTGTATAGTTTAAATTACACATTTTGCATTTGACAAAATTAACCAAATTGCTTAACAAAATTATAAGTTGTCGTTTTATTAACTTATTTAGTACTCGTTTTAAAAATTCAATCTATTTTCATTGAATATAAACAAAAATAAGCACGCACGCACGCTTCGATTCTTACCCAGTGGGTATATCAATTACAATTTATTTAAGTATTTTATTTTACTAGAACTAAACAAAGTATCACATTTCACACTTTCAATATAGTGTGCAGTCATTAGTATTTAGTGCGTGAACTCGGAAAATAATTAAAAAGTAAAGTGAAATATTTATTATACTATTTATCTTACCTACATATATGATTCACACGGAAAAACGTATTTTAAAGTGTATTTTAGATTAAAATCCTTGTAATTATGAAAGCTTTGTTAAATTATATTACATTACTTAACAATTAGTTACATCATTACACTCATATAGACGATATATTTCCTTATAGATCAATAATTTAAACAAAAGAACCTGGTGCAGGCACACTCACCAAAGCGACTAGATCGTTTGCAGCCAGAGACGTGAGAAGCAGCAGATGTTTGCGGTTCCTCACCCGCCGCTCCCCTCGTCGCAGCGCTATGATCGCTACAGCATTACCCACGATGCCAATGGCATACACCACCTTTACTATCAAACCGAACATCTTGCTCGGCCTCACGTAGTTGCATCCAGGGCTCACGTCACGCGTCACATTGTGGACTAAATGATCAGAAAATGTTTCATTGATCGTGAAATTGGTGTAAGGAGTAGTCTCCAACGACTCAGTGGTTAAGTCTAACATGTTGTACATATTTGTGTGCGTAGTCGTTGGTAGTTGGGTCAGCGCCGCGTCGTGGAATGCCTTCGAAGCGTGATTTTCGCGAGCATCGCTCAGTACATACTGGCTTAGCGTGGATCGGGCTGTAACAATGTTATATACAATTAAGAATCCATACTCACCGGCTCTACGTGTCCGGCGTACGAAACACCTCGTTATAATTTATTGTGGATAATTTTATGTGGTTATTTATGCACCTCTGATAATAAAAATTGATTATTCATTAGATTATTGTCTTTATTGTGCTTTTTTAAATCACTTGAGGTCTACCGCATACTTAGTAAGAAAGAAATCGACAAAAGTATTCGCCGATTTAGTCAAATTTAAGAAAAACACAGTGATCCAGGGGTGTTTTATTATGTGGCGTATTGCAATATTTATTTCCTTAATTATTATTATTTTTCTATTCCCGCCGTATATTACACAGAGCAGGGTAGGCAGAGGGAACCTGAGAACCTTTCGCCGAATTCTAGAGACATAGTGCGACAAGACTTGAGTGTTGCCCGCTCGTGATTCATGAATACGTAATAACATATCAAACAACCACAAGTGTGCCACTCGTCACAACTGTAGTGCCATAATTACTTATTTTTAAATATTCCTTTACAATGTAGGTATATAATTTATTTTTTTTGTAATTTCCATAAAATATATTTGTATTAAATTTTAATATGTGTTGCTGTGGAATATATGATAAATAATACTTTTGGTATATATTTTTAACTTTTCACTCCTATTGTAGTGCAAGTAAATATTCTAGAAATAAAAAAAAAACAGACATGAGGTGCAACAAAATAAAATGAAATTAAATGGAAAAATAATTGTTATTATTTAAAATAATATTATTATTGATTTCCATATGATCAGGTTTCTCAAATAACTACTTTACTCTCAGAACTTGCTCGATGTTATGAAAGCACAAAACTAGGTACATTGTCTAATAAACGAGACGCATCCCCAAACGGTTGTATGTCCCTGATATATTATGAGAAATTATTTACAAATAAGTGGGTGGGTAGTGGCGCCATGTAAAGAGCTTTTCATTACTCTTACAAAATGTTACGCCCGTAGAGAGAGATAAGGTAAAATAGTTAATATAGATATGTTTTTTAAATATATTTCAAAAATATAAAAAATTATATGATTGTTTCATGCCTTACCTGTGGCAGAAAGGTTAAAGATTTTTTTTAAATGAGTGCAATACCAAAGATTTTATTACTATAAAACAGTTATTTTATGAAATATTCCAAGCGCCGGGCAAAACCCACAGCGCACTCGAAGCTCTGAGGCTTAAAGCTTTATAAGCTTATACAAACGCACCGATACTTCTCTACAAGTCGATCTAATATTGTAAAAATATGCGAACGTATTTTAGTATCGAGTGCAAATAAATCGTTTTATCGATAACGCTCGCAAAGTCTCAACGTTTGTGTTATAACAGCGGTAAAGTACGTGTGGTTGTTTCTTTTGACGTTTATTTAATCTGCGCAATCACTTTCTCTTTTCGATTTTATCTATATTTAAATTATATTATATTCATTCATTTTTTATCTTTATTTTAATTGCATTAGACATTGTGACTGTCCAATTTTTTAATTTAAGTAATAAACTGTGTATTTAACTAATAACTAGTGTAACTAATAAAGTTTAACGTCCTTGTAATTTGGATTTTATTATTTTGTTAAGTGCTGAAAGTATGTATAATGTATATGCTTAAAATATACGTTACATCTACCTCTAGGATAAAATAGAATATTTATAAAATATCGAATGGAAAATAAAACACTATTTCAGCTTATAAAAGTGCTTTTTAAGCGATATGCAGACTGCAGTATCCTTAGCGGGTTCAGCCGAGTGCAGCTAATTGATGATTACAGTGTGTAATTGCAGATGGGCTTATGATGGAAGATGTAGGGTGCATTTATCCAGTGAACCACGAGACGGGGGTCGGGGGTCCGGGGCCGGGGGTCGTATTACTTTCAGTGAATACTCCGAAGAAGGGGTTATTGTACTATTTTATCGATTATATATGACTTTTAACTCGTTTTAGTCAGGTAGACCGGAGAAATAATTAATTGTACACTTATCACGATACGTTTTAGCTTCAATCTGACGCCCGCGCCCCGCACCCCGCGCCTCCCCGCGTCTCACTGCACCATATAAGCAAATATAAAACAAAACAAACACAAACAGGATAAGAGTCAGTATTATCGTCATCATCAGTTGCGCAATGTGGAGTGTGGACTGTTTAATTCATATCCTAGTGAATGGTGTCGCGGCCTCTGAAACCTATCGTTCTATGAAAATGTATGATATTTGAAATTTAAAACATTCTACCAGCTATTATCAATTTAAATGCTCCGCTTTTGTTCTGTTGCTGTAGTTTTGTATACTTTTGTAATCTTTGGAGACTGACCTTGTGTGGCAAAAAATGGTGAATGAATGTATGAGTGAACCTTAACGATTAAAGTCATGGATACATTTCTTATTTGTTATAAAAGAAATATTAAAATAATATATAGCATTTGCTATAAAATTATAACAACCAATTTGACAATACTCTTATATTTCGTATCAGTTCGTATGAAAACATTTCAGTTTCCCACTTCCCATCGTGTTCTGGAGGCACTGCGTGTTGAATGCCGAAATTCAACTCGAGGAAATGAAAATATTAAATATTTCATTTCCTCGAGTAAGAATCGAATTCACAATTAATTCCACGCCAGGACTGTAATAATGATACTATTAAGTAATTACTATGAGATAATTTAAATTTTAATGAGAGAGAAGTGTTGGTGGAGAAATATGCTAGGTATTTAAGAAAAGCACGCACTTAGAGCTCAGGCCTGCTTCATTATACACATGTATTTATCACATATTATTGCAATACTGTATACCAACATTTACATCTAATCTAAGAGTGTGAAATACTACAAGCCGGTTTCTACCGCCAGCGGAACAAGCCCATTATGACTAGGTCGAACTCGTAAGAGAATATTCGAGCGGAAAGAACCGAATGAGCGAAAAGAGTTGAAATGAACTTGCTCAGTTCTAGGCAACGGAGCGAAGAAATTACAATCTATATACAAAATTTAAAAATTATATACAAAACTGTTTCTTGGTAGAAACGTAGATTAATTTTATATAAATGGCGTCCGTTCTGTCCCGTTCATTTCTCTTTTGCAGTGGGAAACGGATTTACAAGATTTTAGACAGGTAAGAGTACTTTAACATTAGAAGACTCTGTGTGACAGGCGACCGAACCAGAATACTGTCGTATTTTACTTTAAGAAAAAATGTAATAAAATCAGCTTTATGCTGTATCCCGCGCACAGCAGGTACGTAGATGGGCAGAGGGAACCTAGTATCCATAGGCACTCCGTTTCCCACTTTATGCATTTTTAAGACATTGAGTGCTGAGTGGCGGAACTCAACGCCAGGCTTTTGTCCTGTGTCAGAGTGAAGAAATGAAAATATTAATAAATAATAATTAATACCCTCGAGTAGGGATCGAACTCACAACCGTCACCTCTTTACTATAAAAACTTATATTTTTTATCACACGAAATATTAATTGAACCTACAATTGTACAACAGCACCACTACGGCGATGTACAAATTCAAAATATTCTTCAAATAAACTATAAAAGCACTTTTGAATCGTCGAATGTACATGTCAACAAAAAGATACCACCGGTTCGGAAGGCAGTTCTGCTGAGAAGAGCCGGCAATATTAATGCATTTGTTATTTTTAATACTCTTTAATAACTTTATTACAATTTTATGTTTCTTAAATATTTACTATCAATTATGTGTAAGCATACTTTTACGACACTCTTTAAATAATATTAAGATATACATTAAATAAAGCAAACAAATAACCATCATAAATCCATCATGACGCTAGCGTGCAACGGTAAACGGGAATGTTGAGGGTTCGATTGCCTCTACAGAGATTCAAATATACGAGGCAAAAGAATATGACGAAATAGAAGGGAACAGAGGCATCTTTATGAGAAATGAGTGTGCTGGGTCCAGGTTCCCAGGTTCCCTCCCTCTGCTTGCTTTGCTATGTAGTCCCTTACAGAGTGATGCAAAAAAACGCTTGTCTTAATTGGAAGTACAACACACAGTACACACAGTACAAAAATATTGTTCAAATAATTTCTAATAAATATGACCGATAGTTGAGGTTGTTTTAATATCAAATTTAATGTATTAAAAAATATGAAATATAATTATACTAACATATTTAATCACTACGAAATAATATTTTAAAAATAATTACCGAAAATATATTCAGCCTAAAATTCGCAGATATGCCTACTAAAGAACACAACACTCAGCTCACAAAAAAAATCATAAATTAATTAATTAAAAATTTAATTAATTAAAAAATGAAGGTCTCATATAAAAAATGTATGAAACGTAAATAAGTTCGATGTTGTATTCGTCTCTACGTCAGAAGCGCGCGCGCTCTCTACGTATCGTAGGCCGACTGACGGTGGCTACTGGCTAGCACGCACTGGCTCTAGGCTGGAGGGCTCCCGTACTGACTTACTTTGTAAGTACTGGCTGCTGACTACTGACTGTTCACTGTTGCTTGTAGTGTCCGCCCTTAGAACGCCGGCATTAATACTTATATCTAAGTAATATTAGTACGACAGCTTACTATACTATAAATATTATAAGTTTATCTACAAATGTTGTATTACAGAAGCTCCTCCTCCTCCTCCTGTTAAAAAGTCGGTCAGTATAAGCTAGAGTTGACGGTTGTTATCTCTTTTCTAGTATAAGTTATTAAAAATTTGATTGAGAATTGTAATTTTAGAACACAGTATAAGTAACTCTATACTCTAAGATAATGAAGAAATGAATGATGCTGGATGGAACTAATACTGTGCTGATCTTGTTTGTCTTTGAGTACATTTAAGTACCTTTAATGGTTTTACGAAGTAAAATATTTGAGTTCTCTTATTTTTGTACCTAGTAGATTTTTTTATGGAAAAGACAAGGCAAACGAGCCTTCGGGTCACCTGATGGTCAGTGATCACCGCCGCCCACGACCCCGTGCAACACCAGAGGGGTGGCAGTACCCATGGCATATCGACTGACTGACTTCACTGACATATTATATCCTTATTGTGGCAGTCGCTATCCTAATGTAATGACGGAGCATCGTGTGTAATAATGTTAATCTTTAATAATATTACAGATATAATGAATTGCCTTTCATTCAACCACCAACAACAAAGGCAAAATTAGTACTTATTTCAGACAAACGTAAATAAATATATTGGTAAGCTATGTATATATAATCCTTTAAGAACATGTTATATTGCTCTACATCAAACAGACATTACCTTTATTTATAGCATTGGAAACTTTATTTATCAGCTTAACGCTTTATATCGCACACTGCAGGGTAGGCAGGGGGGACCTCCTCGTAAGACGCTCCGTTCCGCACTTTCTGCCAAAAATCTGGAGGCATTGCGTGTTGAGTAGCGGAACTGAGCGAAGCGAAGCGAGCGAACTTGACATCAGAGCGAAGAAATGAAATATTTTCGAACCCATAACCGCGTCAACCACTTCACAAGCTCGTGCCCCTGCACCAGCACCGCGTCTCTCCTCAATAAAGTAAAGCGACATGGTTACACGCGGGAGGTGACTAGGTTAAGGTTCAATAATAACTAAATAGTTATACCATTAGTTAAAGGTTACAGCGATAGTGACGCAGCTCTCCCGGACTCCCTTGGGCATTGAAGGCGACAAAATGTTGCCTTTAGCGTGAGCTAAGATGATTATTTTATCCGGGAGAAAACACTTTCTTTATATTTTTTACATCTTCAAATTCTTTCTTATAGTAGTAGTCTTTCTATTTTGCTATTATCCAGCAAAATACAGAAGCTGTCTAACTAAATGAACGGGACAAAATACTCTACAACAAATTAGCGAAAATTAAGATATTAACACTGCATTATCATATTTTTTTACAATCTAAACCTACATATAATTAATATTACAGATATCTAAATGGCTCCAACACCAAGTCAACTAGAACGCTCCAACCTAAAGACCCAACTACACCAACTATGCAGATAATGGTCCATAGACATACGTACAAGCTGTCTCTATGAAGGACGACATGGATGTAAGTCCTCCGCGGAGGTGGAGTACTCTACTTGCGCAATTGAGGATTATAAATCGTTCACTGAACCGCCGTCCCTCGCAACGACCAACTCCAGTCTAAACTAGTCGTGATGCAAACTTACTTGACTTGTAATTACAATTGTAAATCTTATTGATAACTGATAACATTAAGCTTTTATTGATCAAACTTGTTCACGTTTTGCGGCAAAAACTATTCTTCATAATTATGTTATTAAACAATAACATAGAATATAGAAGATCAATCATTGACGATGATACTAACTTTGCAAAGTCGCTGTGGAGGCGCGATTCCATCTAAAAAGATGATTTGTGTATAAAAATGTAATTTTTGGCCTGGTAACGCCACTTAGGAGACAGAATCAATGTTTCTTTTTTATTTGGGTGACTTTAAAATATTATATTTTGTAAGAGATACTTTAAGTTCTTTTTTTTACACTTTTTCGTTGTATCTCCCACTAAGCAGATTAGGCAGAGGGTAGCTTAGTGTTAAGACACTCCGTTCCCATGACAACATATATGTTCCCCACTTTCTGGAATCTCCGCCCAATTCTGGATTAATTGCGTGTTAAGTGCCTAAACTCAACTCGCGACACCTAAGAAATGAAAATATGGCAGTCACACGCACATGCTCCTCCGCCGCGACCGGCCTCCTCCTTGCAATAACTTATAGGAATAATTTTTCAAATAATACTCCCAAACAACTATCAGCAAATGAAATTATAATATCTATTCTAAATATAGCGCGTCACGTTTCCGGAAAGTGAAGGACTTTCGCCCAGCATCCTTGTACCTTTATCTCGGAGGCCGCAGCCGCCGCCCGTCTGCTATCAGCCTAATGCAATCAGCGCGGTCCCGATACCGACATCCTAGTTGTAACGGGATTTGATAGTACTTACTTAGGTAAACAACCCTGAAGCGACACAACTGATAGGTATCATTTTATTTATTTACTTGTTCATTTAGTTCGAGATCCTGGTATGGCAGGGGTTTTTATAAGGCGTCGAAAAGCCATTTCATGTTTTTCGCTTAAACTTACGTACCCGGCGGTATACCGAGGGTACCTTTGAACCTAGAGTTAAGAAACTGCGTTCCCATTAAGATTCGTCCTCCACTTTCTCAAATTTGGAAGCATTACGTGTTGAATGGTGGAATTCAACGCCGCACTTTGCCTCATTACAAGAGCAAGAAAATGAAAATATGAAATATTTAATTTACTCGAGTGGAAAATGCACCCACAGTGCCTGCTGCGACCGCATCCTCAAATCAAGTATTGTTTTAGTACTACTTACTACTCACTTTTTGCAAATTGTATTTTAGATTGATATTTTTCATGTCCCCGTTCTTTCTTAGCAGCTACTAACACCAGAAGACTACATAACGCGAATATACGAGTACATATGTTATAAATGGGTCTGAATAGAAATCCCCAGATGGTCTAAAGCCCTAGATGCCATACACAGCGTGGTATGACACCATTGGCACGCGCATTTCAGTGGGCACCTTTTCAGCCGCAACCATTATACTTGGAACAATAGCCCGCCTTATACTTCCCTTATACGTCTCTTCCGTAATGACGAACGACGGTGCGCGAGTTGCGAGGCGCGAGGACTCTGGTCACTCTGGTCGCTACACTCACGCTCTCGGAATTAAATTAAAATGGTCTATTGTGGTGGCGATGATGTGTAGAGTCATTTATTGATTGTTATTGTTATTATTACGTGTGAGATGTGGTAAGTACTTCATGATGGTACAGAAGTGCTACAAAGATATATAATCTCTTACTATATCTTAAACTTAGTAATGGCCATAAAACTTAATATATGTTAAAATATAGTGTATATTTGTTTCGCACACAGCCTGTATAACATGAGGCTTAACCTCAATTACGGTATTTCGTTAGGTTGTTTGTTGTATTTTGTCCATTGAATCATATTTAGCTTGAAGTTTCTGTTTGTTTTACGAGCTATCATTGAATATACTTTTATTAAACTAGTGAATCAATTTTACATTTTTAAATATAAATTATTCTAAAAATGAAAAATACATTTATAAATATAAAAAACCACTCTTCCGAGGGCGGGACAAGGGTCCAAGCCATCGGTGGCTAGGGCTCGGGAGAGAGGAACCTCCGCACAATACGCGCCGTCTCAAGTACCACTGCCTTCTGTATCCGGTTCTTGATCCAACAGCTAAGCGATAGCCTCTTAAGGTGTTGGTCGAGGCTTTTCGCTATTAAACCGTTAACCGAAACCACTATCGGCACATTGATAGTCGCATTGACATCGCACATGGCGGTAATCTCATGGGCTAGGTCCAAATATTTAGATTGTTTTTCTTTTTACGAGCTATCATTCATTGTTAAGGTTCCCTACCTCTCGAAAAGTAAAAACGGAACCCGTATTGGATGGAAATTCGCATGGAGGTGGAAAACTTTATTTTTATAACCTAGAATAATAAACATTAGTAGATACCTAATTGACTCGAGTTCTCTTTCAAATTTTTACATATTTTTAAATATATTTCTTTCTTCAAGGTGTGATTATTGACAAGAGAATGAAAATGTTAAAAAGATTCATTTTATTTGTCAAAATATTTTTCTTAAAAATTAGTTGCTCCAAGTCCAATTTTTACTCATAATAGAGGAAATAACGATGTCACACTTTGTGAAAGCCGATCGACTGAATACGAAGACATACATTATAGACTACATTTGATGTCGAGTGGCGGATCCCAACGCCGCGGTATATCCACCAGAGCGGGGGAAATAAAAATAAATATAATCGTTTTGCCGACTCAGCATCGAACCTACACACGTCGCGTTTACAACAGAGTGTATACAACCATGTGTTTGATATATATACATATGTAGTACCTATTGTAATATAAACATCTTTTTAATTATTATTTTCTTCTACATTTTCCTTATAACAATTGTTAATGTTAGAGTAGAGAGACCGAGGTGAAGTAGAATTAGCAATATTCATTGATAAATTTCTAATTTCATTGTTTATTGCAAGTCGGCCGGTGCTCTGCTGATTTAATTTAAGCTAAGCCTAAGCTGATGTAGCCACAATCTGTGGGTAAAGACAATTCAACGTACGAGTACAATGCAGCAGTTCTATAAGAATTGCGACGTAGTTTGATAAGAATATGGGTTTTTTATTTTGTAATAACGGAGAGGCGGAGGAGAGAGACTAAACCAATCAAACTGTTTATTAGGTATACGAGTATATACCTAGTATGTTATTAGCTTTATGCATTTCCCACATGGGTAGAGACAATGTAGTGTTAAGATATTCCATATGCTATGAAGTACGTAGGTAACCTTAAATGCGGACAATAAACACAGTAAGTATAAGTCGTGGCTTTATGCTATTTTTATGAAGTGAGCGAACAAAAGCGCTTACATTTGCGATTGGCGCCGCCGCGACGAGCCGTACATACATACTCGTACATTTTAATATGTGTGTAGTGCACCTCCAGGGTGCAGAGTGCAAGTGAGCTAACTCAAGCGTTATATATGTAAAGAGAAAAAGATATCAAGAAGAGAGTTTTTACGGTTCTAATTGTTAACAAAAGTAACAAACAAAGCTTGAGTACCCTATATGTAATACTTCTTTCTATGAAAAATCCTTCACAGTTCAAGCAGTGCGCTTATGGAACTCACTACCTAACTCTATACTGTCGGGCAATCCATCTCCAAATACTTTTAAAATCAAATTAAAACAACATTTTCTTAATCTCAATTAGAATCTTTAGTAGTCGCTGTGTCTTTTTAACCGACTTCAAAAAGAAGGAGGTTATCAATTCGACTGTATTTTTTTTTTTTTTTTTTTTTTTTTTTTTTTTTTTTTATGTTTGTTACCTCATAACTTTTGACTGGGTGAACCGATTTTGATAATTTTTTTTTGATTGAAAGGTGAGGCTTCCCGAATGGTCCCATTTTTTTTTATCCATGTCTGACAATGGTATCTATGAGAAAATCACATAAGTCTTAAATTTGCATTAGGTATGTGCGCGACAAATAGACGAATAACTCAATGTCGCGCAAACCGATTTTGATGATTCTTTTTTTATTTGAAAGGATATACTTCAAGGATAATTTAGTGAAAGTTTGGTTAGGTTCCGATTATGGGATCCGGTGAAAATTTAGAAAGTTTGTTTTTTTTGGTAAAAAATTGATTATACTGTAATAGTTACAAGCAAAAACTTTTTAAATTGATGTCAGAGGTGAGATTCCTGATCGTTGCATTTCTTTTCAACCAACCTCAAAAAAGAGGATGTTCTCATTTTCAACCAACTTCAAAAAAGGGAGATTCTTCATTCGCCCGAATACATTTTATGTATTTTCTTGTCAATATACCAAAATGTAACTTTGCACAAAAATAATACCTAATTAAATAAAGTTTTACTTAGGACAACCACAACCACTCGTTGACAACCACTACCACCACCATCACCACTCGTTTAAGAAGCATCATTTTAAGATCTACCCATCACTAAAAATCGTAAAATAAATTAATTTTTAACAAAAACAAAAACCGACTTCTAACAACGAACTAAAAAGTGAAAAATAATTATACAAAGATTTTATAATTATGAAGTCGGTGTCAAGCTAATGCTACAACACCTTTACTACAATATCTAATTACTAAGTCTGTTTGTTTGACTTGGCACCGACTTCAAAATTATAAAATCTTTGTATAATTATTTTTCACTTTTTAGTTCGTTGTTAGAAGTCGGTTTTTGTTTTTGTTAAAAATTAATTTATTCTTTATTAATTTTCTTTTTCTGTTTCAACACTTTTATGTCATTGTATATATTTATATGTATGTATGTGTGTATGTTTGTATAAGTATGTTTATATAGGTATAGAAATATTGATTAATATTATGTATATTTGTATGTAGGTTTATTATTATTATTATTAACAGAATATTAAAATACCGCACCCGAATCATTTCTTTTAACATCTCCTACATTCAAGAGTTTCTGATAGAGATCTCTATTAGAGATAAGTTATCCATTGTACACATTTTTTCTGTTGTTATAAGTTTTCTGTACTTTCTTTCTTGTGTGGTACATAAATAAATGAAAAAAAAAAGTAGAAGTTACTAAATTTTTTATGTCACTTTTATATAAATCTCGATTTACTGTGTTTTCGTTTTGTATGAAAGCTATGTTCTTCAGAAGTGCTATAGGATATTATTTATAGGGCATTGCTGTGTAAGTCTTAGTTAGCCTTAAATAACGAAATAACAATAATAAGGAACGCAAACGCATGTCAGTACGTTGTATGACAAAAATGTTCAATTTTATTAGTTCTAAAAAAGTCCAGGACGCCATATAAATAAATTTTATAAATAAATGGCAATAAGGCATATTGTCACAAAAAATAATTTATAATTGTAAGGTGAAATTACATCGATTTATTTCAAATGTTGAAACTTACGAGTGATAGTTATTTCATCATCAAGGAAATTTAATGAAGATAATCTTCGGATATAAGGCAGGTAAAAGGTTAGTGTCATACTATTTATAATTTGCAAAGTAAAAGTAAAATGCTTATGCTATTGTATCGCAAGTCTTAAGTATTTGACAATCTCGATATAGCATTAGTTAGGTTGAGCCTTAGTTTTATTGTACCTGTATGGACTGTAATGTGTCAATATGCAATAAGCGGAGTACTGCGGGCAAGGTCAAGTTCAAGCCACTTGTATATTAGAGGCAGTCACGAATGCGTTTGCAGTATAATTAATGTTGAGTACCAAATTGAACAATTCACTTTATGTCTTTTATTTCTATTTGTATTAGCACTTTTATGAAGATACTAATTTTGATAATTAGTGGTATATTTTGATTTGGGCTGTCAAGAATAAGTGAAGTTAGAACTGGGGACATCTGGGGACATTGAAGATTGGCGATTTTATTATGATAAATAAACTTCAGTTCTCAGAGATCATTATCATACAAGTGCCCCATGCTGTATACGAGGTACCTACCTATTCGGCCTAATTGGCCGTCGTCGTGGCGGAGGAGCACAAGGGTTTGACTGTAACACGACGTTTGTGGGTTCGATCCTCGGGGGAAAGAATTATTATTTCTTAATATTTTCATTTCTTCGCTCTTGTACTAAGGCAAAAACATGGCGTTCAGTTCCACCCCTCAATACTCAATGCCTCGAAAAATTCGGCAGAAAGTGGGGAACGGAGTGTCTTAACACTAGGTTCCCGCTGCGTGCGCTGCTGCGTGCGGGATACAGCGTGAAGCTCATTTGATTTGATTTCTAAACAAGTAGGTATACTAACTAAAATTTAAAAAAACCTTTTCTAGTAGGCACTTTTCATTATCTATGATGATTGATGACATAAAATTTTTAATTATTAGCAATATGTCATAAAAATTCACTACAGAATTTACCCGTTTCATTGGTATTTCCAAATCTAACACAAAATACAAAATCAATGTTTTAAATAATTAAATATAACTTACTTAAGTTCGGTATCGCCCCGAACTATTTATTATCTACTATACCGGACCATGAAGGCCATCCTGCATGTCGTCTTTGTAATTCTTTTGCTGCTCTTCTTCAGACCGAGATGTATGCAGGCAGCTGTGTGTTATGTATGAACAGTTACATATCTATTTGTTTAGATATATTTTTACGTACAAAAGATATGGTATATGCCTACATTATTTTGAGATATATTGATACTTTTGTATGGATATTGTGTTCGGTTTTAACTGTGGTACAACAATTCGAAAATTTATTACTCCATAAAGCTGAAAGACGAAAACTAATTTAGCTAATCTTCTCTGGTTTTGCTTTATCTATCCTGCGTGTCCGCTATACTCGTAAGGTCCTTTCAGGAGCTGGTGTCATGTTCCTTGTTACATTTCTCGTTGGTACTTAATTTGTACCTCTAAAGCTAAACGTTATTTACGAGTATCCTTCATCCTACCAAGATATTGCAAAATAATCTCGACATATTTTATAAGACAAAAATCTTATACCTCGCGCCACAATACGTAGTAGAATTTATAATTGAGATTAAAGTTCAAGCTAATTTTTAATCTTATATTTTTCCAGAAAAGAATAAATATAGATCCTTTAAAAGACGACTCTGTCAAGCCCATGTCCGTGCCTTTCCTGTCCTGCGACTCTCGCACCTTCTATAGTCCGCCCAAGTACAAGAAAGATCCGGAAATTCACGTTGACAACGAGCAAATTGGACAACAACCTTTATTATAATTTAAAAAAAACGTAAAATTATGTTTTTGTATATACGATAAATAATTATTTGAAATCAAAAATTACCTTGTTATTGTATAAATATCTAATTTTTAGTTGTAACGTAAAAGAAGTATATGATAAACCAATTTTCCAGATTTTTTTTGCATGTTGTGACTGTAATATAATTTACTATAATTGATTAGTTACAATATATGTTTCATAATAAAAGATTTTTTATTTGAAAATATGGTATTAGTTTAATATAAATAATACATTTAAAAACAATAAAAAAAAAATATCTCCCAAAAGTGGGACAAAAGTTGAGGCCATCGGGGTCTAGAGGGCTCCTAGTTCTTGATTTAACAGTCAAGCGATATCCTCTTAAGAATCACTATCGACACAATGATAATCACATTGGCTTGACACCCCACAGCTATCATTGGCTAAAGAGAAACTGTTGAGTTTCATGCCGGCTCTTCTCAGCAGAACTGCCTTCCGAACCGGTGGTAGCTTTTTGTTTATATGTTCATTCGACGATTCAAAAGTGCTTATTATAAGTCTATTTGAATAAAGAATATTTTGAATTTGAATTTGAATAATTGCAAATAGTAACGTCAATAATTCCTTTACTATTACTGTTAGATATCTGTATCTGATTCGGTACTATCGGTAATAAAGAGTACTCACATCTCATTAACATTAGCAACCTCACACACCACTAGGAGATATAAATAGGAATATTAATAAAAAAACAAATTATTCAAATATATTATATTTGACTATCAAAATAAATTTGTAAAAACAACAATTAGCGTCGTACAGGTGAGTTAAACTGCCTTCTCCTAACAGGCACCATCAGGTATTTGATATTTTTCTTGTAATAGGGACAAGCAGGTTCGTCACAACCCACCACTTCGGCTTCGTTGATTCCGTGGCCTTTCTGCAACAGTTCGTCGCCGAGCATAAGTCTCCGTGCGCAGGCGAGCAAGCAAGGCCCGCAGACGGCCACAGCGCACATTGCAGCTATAAATTCTAGCACGAACATTAATGCATCGTCCCACATTGTGTAAACATATTTATAATATTGTAAGTTGTAATTTTAATGTTGTGTGTGAATTTTGTTAATTGGCCTGTTATTAAAAACTGAAACCTATTTAATTTCAGTAAACATATATAAAATAATATTATCAAAATGCAAGCTTTACGTCACTTATGATTATTAAAAATATAAAGACATTTTAATAAATACTTAAAGGCTTTTTTTCTAATAAGTTTAATATCAGTACGATTACCGTAGTTCGTTTTTAATACCTATATATTTTTATATAATATTGTTTTAAAAATATTTATGGTACGGTACGGTACGTAAGACTGTTGAAAGACCGTAAATAAAAGATCAAGAAGTAATGTGTATAATTGTATTATACTACACATAATTATATTTTATAACTACGATAATTACTAATTACTCAATCAAAAACTGCATAACTGGAAACACTGTAGTTTTGATATGAACATAATTTTGACAATTGTGTATTGACATTGACATCTAAACATGTGACGCCGAAATTATGTTTCGGTAAATAAGACATGAATTTAATAATTAAGGATAATATATATTTGTGTATTTCTACATATCAAACAGTATTATAGTTAGATCTATTACATAGTTTAAATTTTATATAAAATGATGCGTTCGAAAGGGATTGTTGTGTAAGTTTTAAGTAAAATTATTAAAATGTAGTAAATGTGCACGTTCGTCACTTTTTATTGCACTCTACTTGCCACGGAAATATATCACGATGAATATTTTTTTATTGGAATATATTTTATATGTATTAATAATCTCATTACATTTTTATTATGTTTTTGTCAATGTTTTTATATAATCTATTTAAATTATTAAAGTATCCAAGAAATATTTTTTACATTTCATGCCCGACCGTTATATTAATATTTCATATAAGTAAATTTCCATGAAATAGAAAATATATTTTTTAAACAATAAAAAAAAATGTTTTAATAGTATTGGGTCTATTATGAGAATATATATTTTATTATTTCAGTTAGTTACCAATGTCTATTTTTATTTATTTCAGGTTAGTGTTGATTTTGTGTATTTTAGCAACATGGCTTCTTGGACATTTGTATAAGGAGCTACTGTCTGTGTATGAACAGGCAGGTTCTCTCACAGACTCTGAATACTCATGGTAATATTTACCTTATTATTTTATTATTATTCCCTTTTCTAAACTTTTTTTACATACTACATTTACTAACTAAAATTGCAAGCAGCAGTCAATATAAAGGGTAATGCAATTAGTTATAAGAAAAAATGAGAAATATTAAAGCTATTATGAAAAAAAAATGTTATTACTATGGATGTAGCTTAAATAATAAATAACAAATACAATTAATATTTCTATAACATTATTTAATTAAAGTAAACTAAAAAACAAGTTTATTTCCTTAATATGTTGTCATTGAAATATCTTGACAAAAACATAATGATTTTATTTTATTGATGTGTTGATATGTTTGTTACAGGATATTTAGATTATTACTAAACTTGATTGGGTACTCTACAGTGCTACTGCCTTGCTATGTTTTATATAAATATTTGGAGAAAATAAATTATTTTGACAAAATAAGTAAGTACCTATATAATTTTAGTAGTACAATAATCTGACCAAATGTGTTTATTTATTTAACCATTATGTTTTTTTTACTATTTCTACTCAGAGAAAATAATTATGTTCATTAACCTTAGTTATGATGATTGCATCAGTCACACCATACCCCTGCCCTGCTGTGTGTATACTAGATACAGTGCAGTGTTAAAAAAAAATGTCTTTATAGTTTGATTAGTGCTCTCATGTTTAATCACTCAGCACGAAATATCTGAAATTTAGGCAGAGAGCAGGAAATCCTGCTTCCTGTCTCTCATCAGTTAGCTTGTTTTATCTATCACTTCAGTATCAGTTTTACTATCACTGAAGCTTCTTTTTTCAGCTTCACATTGTATTCTGCACATGGCAGGTATGCCAAGGGAACCTGGGATTCTCTGTTCCCATTAAGCCACTCTATTTCCATTAAGACACTTCTGTTCCCTACTATCTGCCAATTTCTGGAGGCTCTGTCTCATTACCAGAGCAAGGATTAAAAGATTAAACATATAATTTCCTAGACACACACATCAATCATTTAACAATACAAAAGTCAACCTAACTATAGCCCCTGTTGGCTGTCACTTACTGCAACATATAATGCACCTCTACCACAACAATTCATACTTGACCAGTGAAAAGAAAACTGAAACCATCCTTATACGAAAACCAGGAAAGCACCCGTGCGGGTGTAAGCACATTAGATTGTGGGTTCAATTTCCACTTGGGGAAATGAAATATTTAATATATATTTTTTTATTTCAGCAAATAACACATGGCTCTCACGTATGTTGTTTACTTGTTTCTCTGAACAAGAGCGTATTACTGACAATGTTAAACCTGCTAAAGTAGAGGAGAGTCCCAAGAGGGAAACCCTAGAATTTATTTTCTGCCTTACTGGTCTTATGGGGGCTTATTTAGTATGGGGATTATTACAAGAGAAAATTATGACACAGGTGAACCATTATATTTACTGTTATGATAAGAGTCTGATTAGGAGTGGTGCAGCATCTGTTTGTAAACATCTTAGTTTTTATTTTTAATTACACCTCTTCTCCTCTCCTACACATAGTAGGTTAGGCTAATGGAACCTGGGGACCTAATGATTAAGTATTCTCATAAGAACACTTCATTCCCCACATTTGTCTCGTTACCAGAGGGAGGAAAAAAAATATTAAATGGATCCCCTGAGAAGAAATTAAACCCTAGACCTTCGCGTTTACGTTTACTTAATAGTTGTGTAGTAATCTATATGTGAGATACAGCATGATCCTGAACAAAATTAATTTTCTTTTTTTTCCACAGAACTATGTAATGCCAGATGGTTCTTTAGTAAAATTCAGCGACTCCCAGTTTTTAGTGTTCATTAACCGTCTCTTGGGCTTCTGTATAGCGCTGGCTCGACTATTGTCAACGAAACAGCAAGTGATAGCGGCGCCGTTGTACAAATTTTCTTATTGCTCTTTGACTAATATCATCAGTGCCTGGTGTCAGTATGAAGCGCTGAAGTATGTTAGCTTTCCTACTCAGGTATGTATTTGAGTTAGTTTTTTCTTTAAATATGAGGGTTTGTGTGTGTATGATGTATATAAATATTGTATGAAAACAAAGTAAATTTCATGGATGTTAACATCAAAAACGTATATTTTTAAATTATATCTTATTAAATATTAAAATGATTCCTTAAGCGTATTATTTTATTTTTTTCGTTTTATTGACAGTTGTTCAGTTTTTTTCTTAAAAATAAGGACTAGGTGTTAATTTATTAAGTAATAGTATTAATTGATAAAAATCTATGGGGGCTGAGAGGTTATGTTAAGATTTTCATGCATATTGATATATTTTGTCTTATAAATGTAATTTGCAGGTCCTATCAAAATCGTGCAAGGTGATTCCGGTGATGCTGATGGGCAAGCTGGTATCGCGCGCCGCGTACGAGCGCTACGAGTATGTTACCGCAGCACTCATCTCCGCGGGCATGGTGCTGTTCATGCTGGGCAGCGCGCCGCAGCACCATGCGCCCAGCGCCTTCACGCTCACTGGGACTTCGGGTGAGATACATTCTCTTTTTTTGTGTTGGTTATCCACCTGTTTTTTTTTTATTTTCTTTTTACTCAGCTTAAGCTTCACGCTGTATCCCGTAGACAGCAGGAAAGGCAGAGGGAACCTAGTGTTATGACACTCCGTTCCCCAACTTCTGCCGAATTCTAGAGGCATTGCGTGTTGAGTGGCAGAACTCAACGCCGCGTTCTTTTTACTCAATTACTGTAATTGCTGAACGAAACGCTTTGAGGCTACATTCTTCATCCGCACTGCGAGAGATTGGAACTCATTGCCGGCATTGTATTTCCTCAACATGCAATATCTTAAAAATTGGGAAACACCTGTGAAATGGAATATCCTTACCCTGCTATAAAGAGGCATTGTGAACCTCTAAAGAGTAATATGTGAATCTTTTCCAGGTGCATGCTTACTAACTCTATACCTCTGTTGCGACGGGTTCACGGCCTCGTGGCAGGGCGCCCTATTCAAGAGGTACCCTCTGAAGCCGCTACAGATGTTGTGCGCCGTCAACCTGTGCTCGTGCGTGCTGACGGCGGCCGCGCTGGTGTACCGCCCGCCGCATTCTCTGCCTTTATTGAGAGTGAGTAGCTATATCTTAATATTTTATTTTAGGCTTAAATTCCTACTTTCGACGAGGTGTGACCGTAGATGTTTGCGCAGATTTGAATTCAGGAATTTAACGCCGTTTTGTCTTGTTGCCAGAGAAAGGAAATGAAAATGTTACATAATTAACTCCTCCAAATAGGGATCAAACCCATATGTTTCATTTAATACTATGGTTGTTAACTTGAAGTCCTTTTTGGGGGCAATATTTATTTATATTAATTATACATATGTTAATACATATGTAAAATTGTGTTTTTAGCCAGAATAAATACAGCGTCCAAGTTGTACCATGTCCTGTAATTAATATTATACGGAAAGATAAATTAATATATTAACTTGTCGTCTTTTTCTGTTTACATCTTACGAATATGAATACGAATTAAGTGCGAAAACGATAGACTTGAAGGGAAAAATATTTTTATAAACAATAATGTATCTATTAAATACAAAATGTATAAGAAAATCCCTTCGTCCGTCTCCCAGCACCCCATGTTCCTGCTGGACGCGTCGCTGTTGTCCGCGTCGTCGGCGCTGGGGCAGCTGCTCATCTATCGCACCATCGCTCGCTTCGGGCCCGTCGTGTTCACCTTCATCATGACTCTGAGACAGGTATTTTAAAAGAATATTTGTATTTATTAGGATGTCAATGATACATACATAGAAATTATTTATTTTTAAATTAATAATATTGTTTCTAATGATATGTCAGTACTAATAGTATGTCATACAGTTTTGAGAACAAACTATCAAGTAGTTAACGCAACATTTCGTGTGTTTTTTTTCTGATATACATATAATGCAATGTTCAATTTATTAAGGAGACCAAGTGACGTCATAAAAATATTTTCAATATGATGTGGAACAGACAGTGTTAAAAATCCCGTGTAATTGTCATTTATTTATTATGCAAGCCCGGCGTTGAGTTCAACTAACATTCAATGCCTCAAAAAAATCGGCTAAACGTGGGAAACGGAGTGTCTTAACACTAGGTTCCCTCTGTGTACCCTGTTGTATGCCGGAATATAACGTGAAGAAGATTTAATTTTTATATATTTATTATGTGTCCAAATATTTCAGTAATAAAATATTGAAACTCAACTAAAATAAACAATTTGCAGGCGGTGTCCATCCTGATCTCGTGCGCGGTGTACGGGCACGCCGTGTCGGGCGCGGGCGCGCTCGGCGTGCTGCTCGTGTTCGCGGCCGCCTTCCTGCGCGTCTACTGCCGCCGCCGCAAGGCGCCCGCCGCCCGCTAACACCGCACTGCATACCAGGGTCGCACGAGTGCCATCGACTTTGTTATCATCTATCGACTCTATCTATCTATATACAGTATTGTTTGTCTTGAACTCCCTTCGCTTTACATCCATAGCGTTGGCTAGTAAGGTACCAGGGTTGCATAACCGGTCGGAAGTGTTTGTGTCTTACCACCAGCGGAAGGAAAACGGGATAAGGTATTGGTCGATGTAAGATAGGTGTCTGTACTCGGTGCGCATTAACGTGTAGAAGTTTTTTTAACAGTAAACTCTTTCTATTGGCATTGTTATGTTCAACTTGGTACCAAACTTAACATTTGATTTTAAATATATCAATATGAAATTAACATATTAAGTCGATTAATTGTACAGAAGGGTCTCGGAATCGTGACTGCTCTGAAGTTAGCTGTGCGCAGTTTTCTTACTTTCGCTATTTTCTTCCCGAGTACAATGTGGAAAATTTCAGAAACCCTAACTTAAAGGCAGCCAAGACTCGTCGATCGTATTGTATAAATTTGATAGAGCTCTGTAGATAAAATCTGCGTGCTTAGCAGTGAGAAAACACAAAGCAAATGACTTAAATCTATAAATTTCTCTCTCATTTAAAAGATCAGTTAGGAATCAATAAATGTGCAAGAAAAATAGATGTTACAGTGCAATAAACTACATCTAATAATATATAAATGAGAAGTTTCTGGACTCTGTAGACGCCACGGAACGGATAAAAGATTACGTAATGATTATAGTATTCATTTTTATAAAGCAAAAGAGATTTTTGTGGTCGGCCCCCACCATATCATGTAACCGACTAGAAAAGAGCTGATAAATGTTCAAACAGCTGAACATGTTGTCTTTAATCACGGATAAGAACACTCTCGATTCATCCGATTGACTCCGCTTTGCAGCGATGGATTTTTTAAATATGTTTTCTAGGTAAGTTATGATGTTGTCATATATTTACAAAAAAACTCGAAATATATGGTTTTTCATAAAAAAATAGAACATAATCAAATCAAATAGATACATATAAATATAAATAATCACATATTACCATAATACCACACATAAGTAAATATAAATACACTTACAAGTTTTATTTTGTCTCTCTAAACAGCATTTATAAAGAAACTATTACTCAGTACAATTATTCTCTACTTATTATTGTAAATTCCATATCCTTATTAACAATTGTATTTTATATGCTTATTACCCTG
Organism: Heliconius nattereri; assembly: GCA_013403645.1. Lineage (NCBI taxonomy): Eukaryota > Metazoa > Arthropoda > Insecta > Lepidoptera > Nymphalidae > Heliconius > Heliconius nattereri. Next base: position 8,331,631 of record JAAIXI010000228.1, on the reverse strand, counting down.
GTCTTGCAAGGAAGGCGCGGCGTTGAGTTCCGCGCATAAATTCCAAAAATATAAGGGAACAAATGGAGTGTCATACTCGACCCTCTTTGCCTAATAACATTGCGGTTTCTTAAAAATTATGTATATTTTAAAATGTGAAATAGAAACTAAAGAAAAGAAGGAAATTTATTTTTATTAATGAATTATCATTGGATCATACACATACTAATGTTAATTGTATTGTACCAGTCAGTCACCTTTTCTCAAATATATTAAATATTCTTATTTTTTGTTGGATTGTGTATTAATTAAGGTTATCAATTTATCTAGTGATGTGGTTCACAACGAGAAGAGGGAAATTGATTACCAGGCCATTAAAGCAGTTCACTTGAATACTTATTTCAGATATTGTTCTATACAATTATAGAATATTTATTATTAATAGTATTTATAATAATTTAGGAGATTTTTACTCGAATTAGCTACACGGTTGTAGTTGTCTGTCTATTTGTTTGTATATACATGATGTATAATAATGTACATATAATGTGGGAAAAATAAAAATATCAATGAAATATTAAGGTTTTTTATTATTATTATTTATGCCTAAAATGTATAAAGAATAAAAGTGTTCAAGTTTAAAATAAATAGATATTGACATTATGTTCATCTTAAAACGTGTAATCGTGCCGGTTGTGGGTTCCCTGCCTACTCAGGGGAATAAATTTTCTCGCTCTAGTAACAAGACAAAGTGCGGCGTTTATCATTCGCAGCGATTTTTTAGGAAAGGTGGCGGAACGAGCTGAACAGCAATATGCGGGGTAAAAAATACAATTCATATGATATATGGAGGAAAAGCGAGCGGTAAGAGTGGTAAGAGAAGATGGAAATATGATTAAATTTTATCAACAAGAACTAATTAACATCCCATCATCAAGCGCTCGAAAGTTGAAGGGCTGAACGGCGAACTAACAACAAAAAGTATAGATTATTTATTTTCTATTCGGTAATGTCAAAGAATATGTATTAGAAAACTAATTTCTTTGTCACATTAATATTAATGTCATTTGAAGTAAAATTATAAATTTTTGTTTCCTAATGACCATGTTTTGGCTCGAACATCCCTTCAACGTTAACAGTTACTACCAGTTCAAGCAGTTGAAGAACACCGAATGATACGTTCTACAAGGTATCTATATTAGGGCAGAATATGATGCTTTTCATTATTAATAGTGTAACGTCTGCTATCAACTTATTCAAAATACAATTATTTCCAACTGGAGTAAATAAAATATTGAATATTTCCATTTTCTTCGCTCTGGTGTCGAGGGATGGCGATTGCAATATGCAATGCCTCCAGAATTCGGGGAAAATGGGGAACGGACTGTCTTAACATTAATTTCCCTCTGTTAGTTTATATACTTATATAAATTAAAACAAAAATAAGATAACTTTATTTACTACATGCAACCCATACCAGTCCCTAGCCATAGCATGCTGTTACAACTGGTGCTGACGTCGCTGGTGGCGCTGGCCGCGGCGCCCTGTGTGCTGCAGCGAGCGTGCCCCGCGCGCCCGCGCCGCCCGCCCTCCGCCGTGTGCATGCACAGAGTAAACCGGGGGTAACAGATATTTATTATTCTAAATTATTCGGAAAGAGATTCAACGTAATTGCAATAACAATACTTCACACGAGTTTGCTTTTACACACACAGGTGCAGACCTTCGTACACCTGTAGATATGATATGACGTGTGTCGATGTGCTTACAATGCGAGGATGTGTGTTCTCATTTGTTATTGGGTATTTCAGCGCACTTATTTCCTTAATTTTGCTGAATTAATTAAATCTACATTTAAAGTAAGAGAAAGAGAAGAAAAAATCATCAGCATTCTTTTATTTACAGGATTGTTTAATTTTGTACCTATGAGGTAGAAGGCATTCAATTAGTCCGTCATTTGGCGTCCTCTAAATTCTGCTGTCACACATTTCGGCAGCATTGAGTTCCACCACCTCTTATGGTCGGAAAGTTACAAAAAAATTCTTAATTTATGTCAGGCTCCCTAGTCCCCGTTCGTGATGATAAATATTATTACAAAAAATGTTTTGCATATTTAGTTAATTATAAGGAATTTGATGTATTATAATTTAAATTTTACACATATTAAATAAAAGATTGATCTAAATATCTCCATTCTATAGTATATAATTTGAAATATATTATAAACTATAGAATATAAGTAAATATTTAGATCAAAATCTATACTTATAATAAATCTGTAGAAAAGTCATTTCTGTACATCCTATATCTTATAAAACAAAGTCACTTTTCGTGTCTGTCTGAACTTTCTAGCTCTTCTTCTTCTAAACCACCCAATGGATTTTGATGCGGTTTCCACCATTAGGTCGAGTATTTCTCAGGGAAGGTTTATATATAGTTTATTATTTGTACATTCTTATGTAAGTTAACATAAATAAGATAAATGTGTATAAAGTCCTACCCGTTGATGCACTTTCGCGCATACGCTGCTTTAATGGTACGTACTTCATGAAAATAATGTACTGGAGTATTGTTCCTCTTAATAAGATCTACAAAAAAGTCCGCGACAGCATATTCGTATCTTTTAAGTATAACGTGTAGTAATCATATTTCTGTCTAAAAATAGTAATTTAAATATATTTTTTATTGTGAGGAATATTTTTCCATAATGGTGTTAATCCTTATCCTTTAAAATACTTTATTAATTTTCTACGTTAAACGAAGATAAAATTTGCTTTTTACACTATTT